>WEIU01023502.1:574-85263 GCA_013389925.1 Aegithalos caudatus
AAACCATTTTTGTGACACATCCTCCCATTTTAATGTAACAGGAACTTCCTAATTTTGAATATTGTCCCCAAATTATAGCGGAGTGGCTTTGACATCACTCTTAGGGAACTGACTGAAAAAACAATGCCCACTTAAAACAAACAAAAAATCCCCTAATTTCCTTATTTGGTCTTGGAAGTGTTAATTAGGAATACAATTAGCCATGAAGTTTTTCTTTTGCTGGACACTGTGTGGTATTAAAGAAGTCTCTCATCCAAGAGAATCTGGATCACTTTTGACATTAGATGCAATTTGTGGTTACATGTGCTGGGTACAGTAAGTTCCTCCATTGTCTGCCAAGTGTGATCTCTGTAATCAACCTTATAATATCAAGTTCCACCCATGTTGCATTCCTAGAACCTCAGTGCACATAGCTACTCCGGATGTCAAGTAGTAGAGAATCAAGTCTGCCATCATAGCAAAATATGGTGTGGTCAATTATGTCTTGCACAATTCTTAGCTATTGCTTCAATCCACTGCTTACATCCTCCCTGGAATCAGAAAACACAGCAAGTGTTCAGAACAAGATTTCTCCCTTAGATGATTAACGTGCTGGGGTAGGCTCTCTCTACATGCATCTTTCTCATCACTCTATTCCCCACCAGTAATTAAAAAATAAGAACACGATCAAATCAGATTCGTCGGATGATTGGATAGAATAGGCTGGATCGTCTGATGTTTGGTTTTCTTTTTTGTATCACTTGCCTCTTAACATCTGGGAAATTTGTGTTCAGCAGGGGAAGGGTTTTATTACCTGTTTTCTTGCTCAGCTCAAAGCACTGAGTGAACATGGGCAACACGCGTGAAGCACGTGCTCAAAGACAGCTTTGAAGGCAGTGCCTTCTATGGACTAGAGTCTTTCAGTGTCTTTTATGCTTTGGACTTCTAGGTTACCTCATGAATGCAGGCACACTTTCTGTTGATTATAAAGATACTTATTGATGGGTAAGTTTATGTCTCTTGATCATCCAGGCCCTGATTAGTGCGCACAATAAAACTGCTGCCAGAGCACCCCACAGTCAGTGCTGCTTTGAGGGAAAAAGCTATTTGGATTTTGATTGAGTAGGTGGGAATTGATACAAGCTCATATGGCATCACTGCTGTCTGTCAAATCAATATCAGGTAGGTTTTAGTCTGCTAAACAAAAAGAAATCTTGGATTATTGAAATGATTCAAAGTGTTTTCTGTCCTTATCTTTAGCTAGAGAGCTATTGTTTTTGCAGTGGTATAACCTTGGTTTGTTTGACAAGGAAACCACTGTTATGTCAGTATTTTTTTGGAGTTTGTTTATGAGAGAAAACCAGAGAAATACAAGAAACAACTTGGGCCAGAAGCTAGAGAACATGAGGTAATTGCTCCTCTCGTTTTTTGGTGTTGCCCCTAGATGTTGCAGGAGTTAAATGACTGCTTTATAACTGTTACTGCTGTGTATTCATTACAGATGCTCTAATGATATACAAGTAGGGCATAAGTACGTTCTGAAGTATGTAGAAGTTTGCTTTGTCTTACATGACAATCAAGAGAATGATTAACTACAAATACTTAAGAGTGAAAGTAATGACAAATCTTACTCCTGCATTGGCAGGACTCACTCTGTATTTCCTCATTAATAATCTTCAGAGCTTCTCAGCAGCTTCTTGCAGTAGCACAAAGCCTTCCAAAGCTGAAAATTGCTGTGTAACTGCTAAAACCCTATTTTTGTGGAGCATCTCTTACTGCTTTGTATCTTTTTTCTACATGTATCTTCAGGTCAGGTCTGGCTTACTAAATTATTCCAGAGTTGGATGAATGTCATAGAAAGATCTTGTAGTAGCTGCAAGTGAGTAAAATGTTAAAATAAATTTTGGGGTGTTTTACAGTCAAGGGTTTCAAGTCCATGGCATCATTTGGTACACTGGCTTCACCTCAAATCCTGCTCTTGGGCACAGGCTACAGGAGTCTGGGATTACCCAGTCTGGTAGGATTTTTTCTTACTGAACAACAGATTCTCACCTGGAAATTGGTGTCTGACCTGGTTTCAACACATTTGGCAGATGGCACAGCAGAAGTCCCTGGGCCAAGCTGCAGTGGGTTTTTTTTTTTTGTAGTTCTACTTATTCTCAAAACATCAAACTTGTTAGGGGGTGTTGGAACATTTTCTGCTGACAGCATGAGGTATGGAGTTTGAAGAAAATGTGTCCCTGGATTCAGTACTTGTAGAGATCCTAGCATGCTTTTCAGTTCTTAGTTGCTTAACATAAACCAAATATGCTGGAAATGCTCCAATTAAGTAGGAAAAACCCACCACATTTTTAGGATTATTCAGAAAATGAGATTTTAGGTAATAGCTAGTTCTTTGCTGAAAAATTCCCCTTTATTCTTCTTTGCCCTCTTCAGTCACTGTGCATGCCTTTCTGCTCTGCTAGAGTGGCTCCTTGGATGAAGACTGTGATGTGTGTTCAGGGAATAGTTTTACTGGTGTGATTTGTCTCTGGGGCATGTGAAATGACTTTTCCTGCATTATGAAATGCCAAATAGTGGCCTCATAGTCTGAGCAGGTTGAGTGGTAACAATATTTTTCTTTTAATGATCTCAAACCTGGGTGTTCTGGATACAATAAACTAATAGAAGGAATAGCTTTTGTTAAATTTTGTCTTCCTGCTTAACAAATACGGGGCTGCAAGGACAAACTCCAATTTTGTATTCTATGATATGAAGACACACTGTACATTCATAGCCAGAGCTTTTGGCTGTGAGAAACAGAGTTGACTGCACTATAAAATCAACTTTTAGAGATTTTATACTGAGCTCTTCTGTGATGACAATTTAATAAATACCAGATATTTATATAAATCTGATTTTTGGGTATTTTAAAGTGAGGTAAGTTTTCTTGCACAGGTAAAATCCCTCATTATGACTTTTGATGCTTTTTGGTATTTTCTAGGTGAAGTTTCACTTATTTCAGTAAGAATTTTCACTAAGGACAGTCTGTGATCCTAGCAGAATTTATAAAAGTTTATTTTCCATTTAGACCTCACATTGCACACTGAGAAATTTGGAGTATAATAGAAAAATAAGGACCAAAACCTTTATTTTTTTTTCCCCCCACTTTGGTTTTTGTTGTTTGTTTTGGTTTTGGTTGTTTGTGGTTTTTGTTTGTTTGTGTTTGTTGTTTATTGTTGTTTTGGGTTTTGGATTTTTTAAAAGACTTTAAAATGAAGGTATAATTAGTAAAATACTAGAAGTGGCAATGTATTTTGAACTTACACAGTGTTGGTTGTGGCAGAATTCTTACTGAGAAAACTCTGCTTTTTGCTGCAGAATTATTTTCTTGCTTTGTGGCACTTTATTAAATTCTGCTTTTGATAAGGGATGAGATATGAGACTTTTATGTGCAATGCTTGTAACTCAAGCTCTCCTTAATGCCTCTAGTTGCACCAGCATTATGGAATACACCTGTAGTACCATCTTGATAAGCAGTTGGCATAAGCTGCCTGTCTCACAGGTCTATAAAATCTCTTGGATACGGAAGGTGTTGTCTGAAGCCTCTTGAAAGCTACAGAGGGATTGATTTACTAAAATCCTTGAGCAGAACCTTTAGAACAACAATTTCAATTCCAAATTAATCAAGCCTGTAATTTTTTTATTTTTTTTTTTTAAACTCAGACTCACAGGGTGCCTTTCAAAATATATTTCAGCATATTTTTGGCAGTGAGACAATTTTTCATTCTTTCAACACCTGGAGTCTGACTTTGCCAAGCTCTGGTCCAGCCACTGGCTACCAAGGAGCAGCACTGGGCTCTCTGCTGTTCATGGCAAGTATTAGAAGATGGCTGCTCAGCTCAGTGGGAGATGCACTGAGTAGACTTTGTAATGTGTTTTGTTAGGAATTTTAACTGACTGGGGAATAAGTGGGTATTTAATCTGTCCAAAATATTCCTGGTATTTTCTTCACATTATCTCTTGATGCATGTTTTCATGGGGAGTAGGAACATGTGCTCTAGGAACAAAGAGATGCACAAAGCATTAGTGGTTTGCTTGCTTTTGCATTGCAAGGATGCTGAAAATAACATGGTGTTTTAGCCAGACAAAGGATTTGAGACTCTGTTCTCAATTTAATTTTTGGTGTAGCAATTTTGGCAGTATGACATCTTGAGGCAATGTAATTCTTTGTTAAAACAGCAGCAGAATGCTGTGCAGTGCCTCCTTCACTGAGCAAATTTCCCATTATAAGCACAACACCAGACACCAAGATTAGTTCTCAACATCATTGTGATCTGGTGAGCAGAGCATTCTGGATCTAAATTACAAATTTAAAAGAATTCCATAATCTGCCACAAAATCAATATAGTCAACAGCGTTTTTTTCAGCACTGACTAGGCCAGGATATAGAGATTATTAGCTGCAAAAACAATGTTTAGGAAATAGCAATTCAGAAAAAGAAATTAAAAAACTCAACAGATTGTTCGTTTTCTATTTCCTTGATTTAAATAAGTTCTAAAAGTCATTGCATTCAATACAACTTTGCCATGTCTTTCTTCAGCATTAAGGAATAACATAAAGAAAAGAAAAATCTCTGAACTGTGCTCATTGAGGTTATTACTTACTGTTCTTTTAGTGCCCTCTTTTATTTCAGTAGCTAAAACAACCAAATTAAGAAATGCCCTCATTTTTGCTTACTAATGCTATTTATTTTAAGAAAATCAGTATCAGGCTTTAAATTCCCAGCTGGAGCCTGTTTCTTCTTGATGCTTAGATAAAATAGCAATCACAGTGGACAAGAATGCTTTAGAGAAGAGGTTGATGATACACTCAATCAGAGGTGGGGGTGGGCTAATTAACTATATTTCTTAATTTCTTTTTTCAGCTGTCATAATGCAATCTGAATGTTTATGCCAGAATTTCAGGTCTTGAAACTGGAATTTCCAGAGCAAAAGGATCATTTTATGTTAGCAAGGAGGAATTCATCCACGCCCAGTGGGATGGCCCTGCTGCCCTATGAAAGTTGAAAGAATAAGAAAGCATCACAATATTCAGCCCTGACCCACTTTTAAAATTACAACATTCTCATTACTCCTCAATCCTATTTCTTGGGACCAGCTTACCTTTGAGGATTTACGGGATTGATTGAGCAGCAATTTAAATATGTAAATAAATAACAAATAACAGCTGTAAAATATCTGTTCCAGGCAATTTAGTGGGGAAAGTGAAAATTCCCACAACTGGAAACTGCATCCATTTGCAAAACATTTTTGGGTGGCACTTGCATTTAGCAGGTTTGCACAACCTGTAAGCTGTCGCCAGATTGCAGGATGAAGGGATGGATACAGGTGAGTGATGGTGAAGGCACAGACAGCTGGATGATGCATTTCATTACAGTATTTCCTTGGGAAAATTTGGAGCCCTTCCTAACTGCTGATGTTTTTTAAGGAAGAGCTAAATAGTGTTCTGGCATCAATAGGAAGGGCGTTTCTGCAGCTCCACCTCCACAGCTTTAGAGCTTTAACTGATGGGCAATCTTAAAATGGCTTTTCTGGCATGTACCTACCACAAAAGCAAAACCTGCTCTTTCCAGAGCTCCTCAACCCTGGTAAAAGACCACTCTCAGTTGTTTAGCTTTGAGGTATTCCTTATCTTAACAGGGGAAGGAGACCAAAAAAAGATTTAGTTTACCTTGAATGGCTACTGTCCAAATTGTGAGAGGCTTGTATATTTTCCAGTGGTTTACAGGCAAGGATGAGAGGACTAAACAAGTTTTGAGCAGACACCCTTTCTGCAATGTAGTGTCATGCCTTAACAATAGTGTTATCCCTCCTGGCAGGGCTATAAAGTAAGGAGATTTTAATTTAACAGTAGAAAGCAGAGAAGGTAATTTGTGTTAGTCCTAGGTCTTTGTTAAGATTTTTTTTCCAAGGGAAAAAAAAAAAAAAAAAAACAAAAAAAAAAAAAAAAAAACCAGAGACATGTACAAAGTGGAATTCCTGGTTGGAATACCTGGTAAACAACCAGAAACAAGACTTGCAAGGACTTGGGAAAGGATGACTCTCTCCTTTGATCCTGTTCCTTCTGCAGCACAGCAGGCTAATACAGGGCTGGTGCTGCGTCTGCAAGCTCAGTGCAGGACCTGTCACTCTGTGGGGCTGTAAATGAGTTCCTGCAGCCACTGCTGCCTCCTGGGACGTGGTGGTGTGGAGAAACACCGAGAACTGGCAGAGCTTTTGCTCTCCTGCCCATCCCCAGAACACCCTGAATCTTCTGCAATGAATGTGCCGCAACGCGTGATTTGTACTGTCACGGCTTTTGTAGTTTCTGGTCTGGGATAAGAGACTGAATTAGTTTGCACAGCATTAAACAGGAATTGCGCTGAATGCTGAAATCAAATGCCAAAACCCAGTATCTTATTCATTAATAAGGTCTTTTTTTAATTTTGGATGTAATTAGCTTACATCATAAAAAAACTCTAGATAAGCATTTTCTAACAAATAGCTGAAAAGCAGTTACATGGAAATATTAATAATTGCTTGAAATAGAACTAAAACCATTTTGCTTAAAAAGCTTCTAGCATAACAGCAGTTGTGTGTTAGCCATAAAATAAAAAAAATGTTTATTTTTGCTACGTGTGTCTAGATATACACACATGTACACCCATCTTCCCAATCATGGTGCTACACTTTTTCTTTTTTTCTACAGCCCTTGCAAAGTACCTTGTAAAATGCCTAGCACCTTTCTGGTGTTATTCATGAGCATTCCCAGATACACCTGTTTACCTGCCTGCCTGCAAGGCCTTAAGCCTTTTTCAGCTGGACAACAGCTCTTTGACTTAGCTTTGTCGCTGAGCCACTGGAGGAAGATTTTTATAACATCACAGAACTCCTCTGTCCTGAAACTCCAGAGCACTTGCAGTAGTACAGTGCCAATGATTAGCTGCTTTTACAAGGTGTTTTTATATAAGTATTTTATCACCCTCTAATGAAGATTAATGATGTGACAGTACCACAGCCAGCAACAAAGAATATTACAAATGGAAGTGTTTGAAAAGCCAGCAACAGCTCAGGGATGAGACTGGTGTCTTCCCCCAAAAGGCTCATCAGCACCTTGTCCAGGGGATGAGTGTCCCCCCAGGGCTGGCAGTCACCTCTCCACTTCACCCACCCTCTGTGTTTCCCCATTCCCAACCTAACCCTCAGCTCATGCCTGTTGCTTACAGAAAGGATCACCCAGCAGTCTGGCTCCTGCTGCAGCAGTGCTGGCTCAAGCAGGAAAACATGCCAAAACCTCACCAAGCAACAGGGAAACATGAGCAGGTTTGGTCTTGGTGTTACCCAGGCTGCCTCTGAAGAGCACTGGCTGTGCAAGGCAGGCCTGCCTCTCGCCTGCTGACAGCCCTGCATTATCTCCCCTGCCATCCTTCCCATCAGCTCATACTGCTTGGCTCTGCCAGTGACTCAGTCTATTAAATGGGCGTCAGATTTTATTACAAACCTGAGCTGATTAATTACATGCTGTTAGGCAAAAAAAAAAAAATGCAGGGCAGCTGTGGAGGGGAGCAGTGATGCAATGGAGGTGCAAACAGAAAAGTTGTCACTTCTGGAAAGGGAGAGAAAAGGATTAAAGGGCTAAACATAATGCGAAGAGCTGCTTTCCTAAGTGGATCAGTCATGGGTGGCACTGGGAAAGCATGGCATCACAGGGCTGCTGCCATGGGAAGCACTGCAACCCACCATGCCAGTGCCTTGCAGCTTCACTTGCAGGCCTGGAGAGGTGGGGAGCTCCTTGTGCCTTTTCAAAAGTCATCGTAATTGGTGCTAATTAAAACAAAAAATGGTGATGCATTTTAGAAAAGATTTTGCTTTAAATGGGGAGCATTTGAGCTCTTATGGAGGGAGCTAGAAGAAGGAGAGTTTGGAAACATGGTGCTTCCCTCCTCTGCCCAGTAGTAAAGCAGAAGGAGGAAGTGCCTGTTCATCCTGGCTTTCTGTTTGGGTCAGCATCATAAGAATATAGTCTAATCAGGAAAGGGTAAGGCACCTCTTCCCAGGAAGAGATAGAGAGTTCCTGGCAGCTCTGTGTCTGAACTGGCACCTGTGGGTAGGGAGGATACACTCCATCCCTTCAAGAGGAAAAGCAAGCATGAGGAAGATGAGTAAGGCAAGGAAGGGTGACTTTCCACTGCCAAATCTGTCTCTTGGGGCACAGGCTGGGATTGCCTGTCTTTCAAAATAAGGCTCACACACACACACAAGCACCCTTTAAAAACAATTTGGAAATTTTGGGTCCAAGGGAAAGGGTTAGTGGTGTGGTTTAAGAAGTCAGGAGCATCAGTAAATGAGAGCATGAATCATTCAAGAGTCCTTTTGCAAAGGGTAAGTCAGCAGGTATCACACTGAAATTACAATGGGTGGCAGCTCACACCCTTTGAAGTGCTGGCTAAGCCAATTTATTTTTTGCTCTACATGTTTGTTGCTCATGCTTGAAATCACACGGATGAAAAGCACTTCTGCTTGCTCTGTAAAATAGCCTGTCTGCTTAGTGCTTGAGCTGGCACATCCCTGGGTGGTGGGTTCACCCTGGCTGGAAGCACGGTGCCCACCAAAGCCACTCTATATCATTCCCCTCCTTTGCTGGGGCAGGGGAGAGAAAATATAACAGCTCATGGGTCAGGATAAGGTCAGGGAGAGATCACTCATTAATTGCTCTTATGGGCAAAACAGACTCAGCTTGGGGAAATTAATTTAATTTATTGTCAATTAACACCAGGGTAGGGTAATGCAAAATAGAAACAAATTTGAAAACACCTCTCCTCACCCCTCCCTTCCTCCCAGGCTAAACTTCACTCCTGATTTCTCTACCTCCTCCCTCCCAGGAGCACAGGGAATGAGGGCTGCAGTCAATTTATCACATGGTTTTTGCCTCTCCTTCCTCCTCAGAAGGGGGCTCCTTACACTCTTCCCCTGCTCATGTGTGGGATCTTCCAGGGGCTGCAGGTGGATCTTTGCTGCATCCATGGATTTCCATAAGCAGCAGGGGCACAAGCACCTCACCAGTCTGCAGGGGAATTTCTGCTCTGGCACCTGGAGCACCTCCTCCTCCCCTTCTTCACTGACCTTGGTGTCTGCAGAATTGTTCCTTTCCCATATTCTCACTCCTTTCTGGCCAAAATTTGCTCCCGGGCAGTAAATTTTCTGCCTCCTGAAATGTGTTACCCCAGCAGAGCTACCACTGCCCCGAATGGTCTCAGTCTGGCCAGCAGCAGGCCTGTCTTGGAGCTGGCTGCCATTGGCTCTGTTGGCCATGGGGAAAGTTTCTACCAACTTCTCACTGAAGCCACCACTGTAGACCCCTGCTATCAAAACCTTGCTGTGCAAATACAGTACACCCTGTTTTCCAATGCCACAGGAAAGCAGAATAAGTGAAAGGGAAAAAAACCACTGCCTTATTCACCACAACACTCTCAAAGCCAAACCCATGGACTTGCTCACTCTGGAGAGGCAGCACAAGCCTCCTGCGTGGTGGATGTGCACTTGCAGAGCTCTCTGACAAGCCAAGGCTATTTGCACCTTGGGGCCAGCTCCTTAGAAAGCCACCTTTATCATTTGCTGGTGCTGGATAACTTCCTCCTGCGGCCCCCAGTCTCTGGCAGGTGTTTCAGAGCCCAGCTAAAACACAGCCAGAAATGGCACAGATTTTGTATGTATTATTAGCAAATGTGAGTCACTGCATTCAAAACAGGAGTGTTATCACTGTCTCTCTTACCAGAGAGGACAGGTTCTGTGTAACAGAGGAGCCCACAAAGAAATGTACAACATCATGTGCTGGGTACATCCCTGGGCACTAGCACTGCAGACTGTCATCAATTGAAAACTTTCAAATCAATTGAAACTATCACTGGATTAGGGAATATAATTTTTTTAAGAATGGTTAAACAGTTCCTGTAGACTTTTTACTTCAGGAAATAAAATGTAAAAAAATAAAGCTTTTTCAACAATTATGTTGTGTTTCTCGTCCTGTACCCTATCTTTGCCTCTTTAATACTTTCAGACAGCTTACTAAGTGATATATCATATTTTTGCATAGAATTATAGAACAATTTAGCCTAGGAGGTCTCTCTGGTGACCTTCTGAACCAATTTCCTGCTCAGGTCAGGATCAATTTCTAATGACCTTTCTAAGCTCTTCAGATAACCCCTTTCCATTACTGAAAATGTGCCTTTACAAACATTCACTTTTTGGACACCTTGACTAACCCAGGGACTGGGCAGAAGGGAGTAGGAGGTGTCTCAGCTGTCAGTGGAGAGGGTGAACCATGGAGGATCTGAAATAAGAGGTATGGGAGAGGGTCTGAGGCTCAACTGGCCCATCTGTTTCCTACTTGTACATAGAGACAGTCTGGTTTTCTTTGAAAACATGATAAACTGAGAGCCAGCTACTTTCTAGAAATGATAGCAATCTCCATTAAAAACAAAACAAAACAACCTCATCCACCAGGATGGTTCAGAAATTGTAAATTCAGAATTTAGCATAAGAACAGGGCATATGAGGCCCAACCTCAGGAGCCATGGCCAAAAGCTTCACAAGAAAAGAAGGTTAAAAAGGAGGTGAACATACAACATACCACCAGGAGAAGTCTGGAAACCTCTTAAGCTGTGTATACTGAGGTCTGTATTTTTTATTAAATACCCAACACACAGACAGGCACAGAAGGGAAATATGACATACGAAGGAGAAAGCCTGATCGAAACCTGAAAAACAGCAGGCAGCAATTAAATCCTACTAAGGAGAAGGGTAAGAAAAGGTAGACAGATAAACAGAAATTTCTCTTAACATTTAGAAAGAAGGAAGATAGTATTTTCAAGCATAATGAAGTGATTTGTTTTTTAGCTACTAAGTTATAAGTGAGGACATTAAGAATCTGTATTAGACATTAACAGGTTTAAGTCTTGCTACATACTCAGAAGGCCTTGAAAATGTGCCAACGATATAATTGACCTACTCATCTTAATTTTGAAAACATCCTGGTGTACCAGGGAAATTCCAGAAGTCTTACAGAGCATTAGCATTAAGCCACTGATAAAAGGCATGCTAATGGCACAACATTTAGTCTGACACCAACTCAAGACAAACTGACAAGACTGCTGACTGACAAGGTTGGACTGACACCTTACGGGAACAGAAACTAATGCTGCTCAACACTTCAGGGAAAATGCTATTGGTAAGTTGTATCAGAAAGCAGATAACTCTGGATGGGCAGGCGAAGAGGGAAAAAGTGAGAAACGGCAGGGGAGACACCAATGGCAGAGGAGAAGAAAGGGGGTGGGGAGAGCAGCACTTATCCATCGCACTGTGAGGATCCACACCAAAGAAGGTTAATCCTGAAGAACTGCAGCCCAGGGAGGACCCCATGCTGGAGCAGCGGAAAAGCATGAGAAGGAAAGAGCAGTAGTTATGGACTGACCTCATCTTCCATTCCCACATCTCCCCTGGGGGTAAAATGATGTAGAAGGGTTGAGGATGAAGCTGAGCCTGTAAGAAGTGTGAGAAAAAAAGTATTATTTTAATTTTTATCTGTCTTTGTTTCTCATTACCTGAATCTATTTTAACTGGCAACAACCTAAAATATTTCCTCCCACCTCCATGGAGTCTAGTCTGCCTGCGATGCTAACTGGCAAGTCACCAAGCTCTCCTGTGACACAAGACCTTTCTCACACATTTCTGAGGATGGGGGTGTGAGTGAGGGAGCAGCTGGGGGGAATTTAGGCTCTTTGAGAAGGTTGACCTACCACATACAGATCATGGGAAGCAAAAAGCAGATTCATTAACTAATATAGGAAAAAAAAAACCAAAAAAAACCCCAGATGATAATTAAAGCTAATGAATAAAGGGTAAGGAGGCCAATTGTAGGGATATATTCTTGCTTCTTCCCAGGAGCAAGATGGGTCGGGGGCCCATTGTCACCTCCGGCTATTCCAAAAACTGGAATTGAATGCTATTGGCAGATTGATTTTCCTTACAGGTATTTTTGGCCTTGTACATATCTACTGGATTATAAAAAAAACCAAACAAACCCAAGCAGTTTGTCTTGAAGTATTGATTTTTAATCTTTTTTGCCCTTCATGTTTGATTTAACTGAAGAGAAGAAGCTCTTGTAAGAGGTTTCAACAGTTTGCATGTGCTGTGCTTACTATAATCCATCCCCTGTGCACCTTAACTATAAACACAAGGCTTTCCAGGGAGCTGCTGCCGAAGCTCCAGGGGCCAATAAAGAGCTACGTTTTCCAAAATATCCACTAGAGGGTACTCAATGACCGCCTACTGTAGACTGGTTTTCGGTCTAGTGACTGGGAGAGGGAAGCCAAAAGAAAATGTCCCTGATCGTTGCATTAACAATAGCAGAGCACAGTGCAGCACCGGAAAGCACACCAAGTAGGATTTTAGAGGAAAAAATGTTGGACCAGCATAAATCTGTCAGGACCGTATGTGTAACACGGCCCCAGTGGCTCCAGACTGTCAGATGGAAATGGGGCAATGGGAAATGGGGGTTTGTTGCCCTTTCCTGGGAAGTGTGAGCCCTTATCCAGCCCCACTGTGCTGGATGTGGGGCTGGCTGCAGCCCATTTCACATACCTGTGACAGCACATTGCTGGAATTTCTTATTTTCTTTCCTTCTCTTGCTGTCTGACCTGTATTTGGGGTGAACTCTGTGCAAGTTGGATTGGCATAGATGAGGTTTCCTTGCAAAAAAGTGCATTTTTTCATAGTGATGGCCATTGAGAGAGTTGATGTGGGATACTGTGGTATAACCACCCATCTCATAAAACAGCAGTGATTATTATTCCACAGTAATCTCTGGGTGGTTTGTTTGTTTGTTTGTTTGTTTTGGGTTTTTTGGTTTTGGTTTTTTTTGTTGTTGTTGTTGTTTTGGTTTGGGTTTTTTTTGTTTTTTGTTTTTTGTTTTTTTGTTATTCAGTCATGATCAGTTAAAATGGATAGCTGGTGACTGAGGGTTTTTTGCTAGAAAATGAGATAATTTTACCATGCAAGTAGGAGATAAACAGAGCCTTTATAAAACCACCAAATCGCCACATCACAAATTTATGCTTGTTTTATTCCAGGCTTTTATTTCCCCATTAAATGCCACAAAGGGCATGTAAAATGCTAGGCACGGCCTCAGAATGCTGGCCCTGCAAGGATATACTATTCATCTTTTACCTTCTGCTTCCAACAAATCAATAATAAGCATCTTATTTCGGTGTTGAAAGAGAAGATTTTTACTATCCAGCAGGACATCTGAGTTATTGACCTTGAACGCTAATCAGTATGTTTGAATGTTCTCACCAGGTTTAGAGCTGAGGCAAAAAAAAACCTAATTAAATCAGCAGGGGGCACAATTTCTTCAAAATATCACAGGATTATCCAGCCATGTGCTGGGTATTCTTTCTGTTTCACAGAGCAGAACTCTAGATTTTGAAAGATCTAATATGTTTTTTCTGAGTTAACCTGTTCAGGCCCTGTACTTTACCATCAGCAAACCTCAGGTCTTACCAACATAGTTCATGCTCCTGCAAAGGGATCCTCTGCCCTAGCAATGGGTCAGTCTTCCAGGCATTGCTTTAATCATCCTGGCTTCCTTTTTCTCTTCTTTTCCCAAAAGTCCAGATTTCCTGGGCACAGCCCAAGCCTTGGCTGCTTTACCATTAGCCTGCAGAATGCTGAAGAAGAGCTGATTCATTGCCATGGGTCAAGGGGACCAAAGGCCCCGGTGAGATGAAGGAGGCTTGCCTGCACCCCTGAAATCCTTAGTGATAAGCAAACAGGAAATCCTTCCCCCTGCCCAGTAATTAGCTTCCTCCCCATTATGTCCCATTGCAAATAATCTATTGAAATACACCTTCAGATCAGATTCAAAACTCAGGGATAAAGCAAAGGTATGGTCAAGGGTAACTGTGGGTGAACAGATTTTATCTACTTTTAGTTCACCATAATGAAATTTCCCCATTTCTCTAGCACACCAGCTGTGTGTACTTGCCATTTCTTTGCCAGTTACACCTCTGGATGATTTTCACCTGCTGAACAGGCAGGGCAAAACCAATGAATATCCAGAAGCTGGCAGTGGGATGGTGCTCTAAGGTGGAACACTGTCAGGTCTCACGTCCACAGCAGTATGGACAGATAACAAAAGAAGTTGTCTAATAAAGATGTATCCTTATTTTCTGTGTGTCACCTTGGATACTTGATCCAAAGGCTCATGCCATTTTCATTGGAAATTCTCATTCGGACTGTCTCAACTTCTTGGAAGTGCAAGTTCACCTTCAGTGTTTGATCAATAGAGAAGAGGATTATCTCCTTGGCATCAATGAGTGTATGTAGGTGTGGAGGCTCAGATAGACTGAATTTGCTTTGTCTTGCAATAAAAATTGGCAATAAAGACACAACTATGTGAGTCAATCAAAGCTCAGAATACAGAATAACCCTAAATGAGTGGCTCGTCATGGTTTATAAAGTAACATATTGGTTATTTTAGTAATTACACGGTGTCTTTTTGTTTCATGCAGATTCCCTGCCTTCACCCTAATTAGGTCCCTTTGCTTCAGCATTAGTTGCCTTTCATGTGCATCTCCCTCCTTCTGGCTTTTTGATGCCTCAGAAAATGAAATGGGGCTGGTAAGGAGCCTGCTTGGGCTTTGTTGCACAAGTCTGAGTGACAATACAATATTTTGGCTTCTGCTAAGATTCTGGCAGGAGGAAATCTGCACAATCAAGAAGACTTCCCAGATGACAAAGTACTTAATCTTTGCTGTTTCCCCAGTGAATACACAGGTGTGGATTAACAGACACCCACCCTTTTCTCATCTCAGGCATAAATCATGGCTCATGAAGTGGACACATCTTATTGCCAGTTGCTAAAAAGCCTTAGGGACACCATTTTAAAGAGCTATTAAATGCTGAGGAAAAAAATACACAAACAAGTATTTTCCACTTAGGAAATGTTTTCCAACCATGTTTTATGAAAAGGCAGAGGGGATAGAAGGTGGGCTACAAAAATCTCTTTTTACTTTGTCCGCAGTGCCCCCAGCAAATGCACACATAACTCCCCTCCTACAAATGTATGTGCCAACAACTTCCTTGGGACAGGTCTCTATCTCCTGACTAGTCAAGGCCTGACAAGTCAGGCAGAGGGATGCTTATGCCTGCTCACAGCCCCTCTGGAACTTCATTGCAGACATTTGTGCTAAATGGGATGACAGCACTGGATTGCTCAGTAATGTGGTGTGAGAGAACTGAAGAAGCAATGGCCACAAGAAGAGTCAGTTGTCCCATCAGCCAACATTGGCAACTTACTGTCTGGGTACTTCCAAGAGGGGAATAAATGAAGACAACAAACAAAACACAAAGAAAACCCTGATTTTTTTAGCTTCATGGTTAAGGAGAGAAACAGATAGTCAATATTTGCCCACAATAAAATCCTTACCTCTCAAACAATGGATATGACATAAGGGCAGGCACTGATCTCTTCTTCTGTGGTGACCAGTGACAGGACCCAAGGGAATGTCTTGAAGTTGTGTCAGGGGAGGTTTAGGTTGCACAAGGTTCTTCCTACAGAAGGTGGTTGGGCACTGGTACAGGCTCTCCGTGGCAGTGGTCACAGCACCAAGCCTTACAGAGTCCAAGAAGCATTTGGACAATACTCTTGGGTACAGGGTGTTACTCTTGGGGATGGTGCAGGGCCAGGAGTTGGACACAGTGATCCTTCAAGGGGTCCCTCCTAATGCAGCACATTACATGAGTCTGTGAATATTTGGGTATTCTTGGTAACCTTTGGGTATTTCCTTATATCCACCACATTGCAGTTTCTTTTCTGAGATGGTTTCTACCAGTGCACAATCTTACAATTTTACCAAATGCTGCACAAGCATTTAAACCCCTTTTTGTCCCTCTCTGTGGCAGCTGGCTGATCTGTGTTGGTGTCTTTAATGGGAGGCTGCTCACGGGAAGACATACTTCTGCAAAGGTGGAAGGAAGGTCACTCTGTGCTCTGCAGGGTCTCCATGACATAGAACAACTGTTGAAAGCTGGACTGTTCTTTCAAGATGAATGGAAAACCTCCAGCTACTTTTACCTCAAGTAGTTGTAAGAAGAGATTTTCCCTGTGTTCATTTGTTTGCTGACCCTTCTCTGAAGACCCTCAGTTTCAACCCCATGTTTACAGATAAAGTGACCAAAACTGTCTAAAGCAGTTTCATACAGGAGTACTACTGACACATGAAGTGGAATTTTCTCATTTTCCTATCCCAATCCTTTCTGTGTTTTGCTGAAGATGCCTAGATCAGAGCCTGCTGTTGGATTATAGTCACAAAGATTGCCCACATTTTGTCCAAAAAAGGCAGATTCACAAAGAGATGAAAAAGTGGACAGGACAGCTCAACAAATTTCTGTGAAAGCTCATTAGCTCATATTAACAACAGCCAATTTTCTCCTTTACCTTGTTTCATAAATGCCTTTCTTTTACTAGTTTTTCCTGGAGTTTCCCTAGTTCAGAAAAGACAGATTTACCTAAAAAATTGCTGCCCTCTACAAATTTTTAACTCTGTGTTCTTTACTTTTGGGGTCTGTAAATGTGTTTTAAAATGGTCAACAGGTTTGCATTTTTCCTGTCTCTTATTTCCATTTCTGCTTTTACTAATACGCGTGTCGCCTTTTTTTGTTTGCTTCAGTTTTGTTTTCCCCCTATAAAAAGCTGAAGAAATCTCTTCTACATAGCCCTGGATCCTTAGCTAAAATCATAACCAGTATGTGATGTGTGGGTGGATATACAAACTCTTGACAGTCTCTGTAACTTATATCATGTGAACCACTTCCCATTTCACTCTTTATTTAGCAAAATTTAATAGCATTGCTTGTTTTTCAGTGTTTCAATATGTTTCTCAGTAAATGTTATGTACAAGATGATAATCATGTAAAATACTTAAGAGAGTTCAGATCTATGCTTACAAAATGTCTGGCACCAGCTTTTGGCATAAATATATACATATATATTTACATATACAGACCGTATATATACAAAAAGAGAACCACTGCATCCAAGCTGTCCACAGGACTGATGCCATTGAGAGCAGCAGAGATTAGCCAAGATATTTCCTGGCAATGTCCTTGTTTTTGGGGGAGAACAAGCATGTTGAGGTGGAGCAAACCCCAGACTTTATGCCATGGTGCTCACACCTTTTTCCCACCACTCTTAGGTGTCACCCACTCCTGGGATTGCTACATCTTAGCCACCAATGTGGCAGTCCAGAGCTCCAGGTTCTGGAAACAAAAAGGAGAAGGAGCACAGTGAGGAGGGGAGTTGGGCAGGCTGTCTCATGGGGGCTCCTCTTGGTTTTGGAATGCTGCAGCAGAGCAGCATTCCCTTAGATATATTTTGTCCCAATTTTAAAACCTGAGGCTGTTAAACTGGCACTCATCGTACGCACCCACTGCACTAAATTTTTGAAGCAAAAACAAGTGATATTACAGCAGAGATGGGTTTCTTGCTCTACTAGATTATGTCATCATATTGATGTATGGACACCCAGGAACGCATCTGTCTTGATTTACACATTCCTAGTGGGCAACGCTCTCTTTGTTTTCCAACTTCTCAGTAATGCAGGCCATTAATTAAAATGTATGGCTCTCTCAAGTGCTATTTTAATTGCATTTCAAGTCCAACCTAAAGGGCTGGCAAATAATAAAGCTGGCTATTATGTTCATTTTGAAATGCTGAAAGATATAGGGAGAACAGACAACTCCTGTAATTAATCTGCAGCCTCACACTGCTTTGTTCCAGAGAGTGCTATTTGTCTGATTAATAGATGTTATTTTTTTCTCTGTAAAAATCAACAATTTTAATATTGTTTTCCATCAGAAACTATTTGTGCCTTGCTTGTGGGTTAAAGAGAAATTTATTTAACATGTCTCCCATATGCTGGTGAAATCATTACTCAGAGCAGCCTCTCCCGACCTGGAAGGACAGGAGCTGTTGCAGGCACTTTGCAGGCATGTGGCTCAGTTGTCTGCTCCTTTGTGACTGTATTGCTCCATTGCCGGGCCTGCGCTTCCTCCCCCGGGAATCTCTCCTGGCCTTCTCATCTTCCTTCTCCCTTCTCCTCCTCCCACCCGTTTTGATTGGATGGGCAGTGTGGAAAGCCTCTGTGCCCACCGCAGGGCACCCGAGGTGCTGCAGGGGAGTTCAGACAGGCAGCTGATGGCAAAGGCTCAGTGCCCTGTTAGCCACGGTAACAGGGTAGAGGTTCACACCTCAAGCTCCCAAACCTGGTGGGACCATTTATTCCTTCACTTTCATATTCAAATGGCTGTGATCAAACCCCACATTTTCAGTGGTCCTCCTGCCACCTCCTCCTGCCCTACAGAGGCCAGGACCCACTGCTGAGGGGACATCTCTGTGGAGATAAGAAATCCCCAGGGGTGTGTAGCAAGACCTGGATGTCACTGTCGTCTCATGTGGCCCCTTCCATGGGGATCTCCAAGCAGCTTGTCTCACTCTTACTCAGCATTCATCAGTAGAGCTCTAAACTTTCCTTCCTAGCTCAGTATTGTTTTGTATCAGGGTTTTCTCTTGATAAAGAGATTAAGTAATTATGTTGTGGTCGAGCAGTTACATCCTACTTCCAATCACCACTGACTCCATCAGAAACACCTCTCATCAGCATTTCTTTTCATATGCCACTTTTCTCTCTTAGCAGGAAAATCAGGGGGAAGTTGTGGTACTGAAAGCTCTTCTTAGACCTCACAGTACCTTTTCTTACTAGAGAGAAGTGCTGAATATATACATACATATTAAAAATAAAGGAAGAGCTTTCCAATAAAAAAGTCTACTTCTTGCTCTTTGTACCACTTGCTTCTCCAGCCTCGCTTCTTTTGGCTTGGCTGGTGTAAAGCAGCTGGAACTCACCCTCAGACTCAGCTCATCTTTGCAGAAAAGTTTCCAGGACTGGGGCAAAGCTGTACAGTCTGCTTGCAAATGCAGCAGAGGGATGCTTGCCAAGCAGTTTGCTTTCTGCCAAGGAGGTACTTCTGGCTTCAGGAAGCTCCTGATTGTTTCTGTAACCTGGGACATGACACAGGTGCTACTGGCAGGATCAGCAGTTGTGTTTCAACTCCAGCTTGTCCCTGTAAACTCGGAAACCAGCCTTCCTATTACCCATTTCCAAAAGGTCACTGACAGCATTTCACAGCTTCACAAAAGGATAGTGACTCACAGAGTTTAAAGAGGGTAAAGATTGTAGAGGATGAAGAGGCTGATCCATTAATTTTAAAGTCAGTATATTGATATGTATTTGTGGGAACTGTAGTTTCAACAGAAGTCACTGTATTCATCCCTTCCCTGCTCACATGTCCAGAGCATAGTAGATATATCTGCCTACTGATTTCATACTCATATATATAAATATTAGGGTTCCTAAATCAAGGTTGTAGAGGAAATGTTTTCTTTTATTAACTATTAGTCTGAGTGGCCCATTTGGATGCAGCTCACTCTGCGCTCTCATGAATTTTCTAACACTCCTAGGAATAAATAGATTAGTCCTGGGTTTAAGACTGCAGCTGGTATCAAAAATGATGGGCAGATGAGGAGAGGCCATTGACTTTGTCAAGAGGAATCTGTGTGATTCACATATGAGCAGGTGAAATGGGGAGCTCCTGATGCCCAGTGTGACATCCCATTACCAAGTATCTGCCATGCTTATCACACAAAACAAGGTGGGGTGAATAGCGTTTCATGTCAAACCCTGGAATTCTCTTACTGGGTCTTCCCATTCTCCTTTTGAATTACAAACCTCTAAATCATTTTGACAGACACAATTATAATTATTTTTTTAATCCTGTTGCAACTGATACTTTGGCTTGCACTGTATAATAGCTTTGCTGCCAATTTCATTGTTTGTTTCATAATATTTGGACTGAACTGACACCTATGTGTTACCTGATAAGGTTTGTCCCCTTCACTGGAGAAGAGCATTCCTGACTGAGAGAGTAGTAGACTCCTGTCTTATTGAGATTCTGTCACCATCTTTTATCAAGATGAACAAATTAGCTAATACAAAGACGAGCATGTCCACTACTTACCAGGCAATTTGAATTTGTCTAGTATTCCTTTAAATATTTTAATCAGATGAGTGTGAGGGGGAAGCTTGGTCTCATTAATCGGTACACTGAAAATGTTCATGGATAAGCTCCTGGGGGAAGAATTGCAGGATGAGGGTTATTTTAAGCAGCATTTGCCTGCCTGTGCAGAACTGAAAATGCTTGTGATCTACAACACTTGACAAAAAAAAAAAAAANATTATGTGGAGACAAGAAAACCTGTGTATTCTGTGCTGAATTATAAATCACGCTGCATGGACAGGTGCAAGGGAGCAATTGCACTGGCTAACAAAAGGCCAAACAAGTCTAATTGCATAACAATGGCCTCAAATCCAACTTTTAATCTCCTCTCAGACCGTCATCACTATGAGGAAGGGAAAATATTTGAATGTTTAATTTACCATCAAGCATTTAAAATGTATTAAATAAATTAAACACTCAGGAGTTTTAAGATCTTAAAACCTGTGCTTTTTTGACAAATTAAAGTTGGCTCTGAATAAATGTTAGCTTCCCTTTCATGTGTTGCCTCTTAACTTGGTGACCTGTAATCCCAAATCCTTTCCCAGTGCAATGCACCTTGGCAGGCTTGGTTGCACCAGTCAGATGCTGATGTGGGGGTGCAGTCAAATCACTTGAGCATACACCAGATAGATGTGTAGGGTTGCTGAAAGCACATTTGAGGTCAGTGATTATCATAACTTATCAGCTGATTTACTTCCTAATGACACCAGCTATGTTGCATGCCAGGCTGGGATTTGACAAAAGTTCCCTTTGATGGCTCCTGCTCTACCTTGTCTCTCAGCAATCCCAGTCCCATGTTACCTCCTCAGTGCTGCCTCCACAGCTTGTGTGGGACCATAAAATGATGCTGATACAGGCCTTAAGTGAACCTTCTTTGATGGATTCTCTTAGGCAGATGGATTCCTCAGTGTGGCTCACTGTGTGATCCCAGATGCAGAAATACTGCTGTGATTTTCCCACTAGCTGTAAGATTTGGGCTGACCCTTACCACTTCATCTTTCCCCATGTTGCCTGAGGGATCCTGGACATTGGTTACAACCCACAAGGGTCCATGTTAGAGGTTTCTCAGCTGTGATTTCCAGCCTGATTTAGAGGAACTTGAAAGTTAAGCACATCTCTTTGGGATGTGCTTAAGGAAAAGAGCAGCTTTGGGACAGCTTCTTCTCACCAAAACCAGGACACCCTCCGATAATGAACTGGAGAGTACCATGGGCCCCAGCTGGCACCCTGTGGTCTTCATCCCACAGAGCCAATGATAGGATGGGCTAACAGACAAGAATCACTGGATCTGGGAGTCACTGGAAAATGCTCCCAGTTTCCCACAAGAGTGGTGTGGGAACACACACACCTGCTCACCTACACCTGCATGTCCACAATGACAATAGCAAGCTCACATCAGCTTCAGAGCTAAGGGAGGGAGACTGGAAGACCTTTTTTTTAATGCTTTGGTGCTGTATTTTATCTGTTTATTTCTTTTGAACACCTCCACACCTTCACTGCAGTCTGCAGAAAGGAGCTCATCCATGAGCAATCCGGAATTAGTGTCAAGGAGTGGCACTATTCAAAACAGTTGATTGGGTCTTATGACAAGAGCTAGTATTACCTATCTCTAAGAACATTAATTTTTACGCTTCTAAAATTTGCTGTACATGCTGGGCAGTGATAAAATGGGCAACAAAATCAGAGCTGAAATGTTTGGACAGATGAGCCTCTATGATGTACAGCTTTAATGACAAATTTGGAGGTTGGCAATATGGTTAAAATTAATGAATTTAAATAAAGTACTAGATTTCTACTTAAATCCCAAGGATTTGTTATAAAGCAATATTTTAAACCTCCAGTAGCCTCTTCAAAAATCTGTCATAGCCTGACTGTTTATACATAGGTATTTTCTTCATGATGATGCAAGTACCTTAGTGTTTAGAGACACCAGATTTGTGAGAGACATTGTACATACTGCAGAAAAATTAATTCCCAGAGATTTTGTATGAACTGTGGACACAGAGGGGATGAAGGTAGTTGTGAGGCAGTGTTAAGTGGCACAAAAGTAAAAGCCATGTTCTGCAGTTGCAAAAAAACATTTTAATTATTACTTTGGAGACATCTTGATACTGCAGTTGTGACCGTGAAATCAGCTGAGGTTTAGAAGAGAATAACATGGCATAAGGATAAGAGGATTTTGTGGGCTGCAATTTATTTATTTGAACATTTCATTGCGCAGAACTTACCACCAGAGCTAATCTAACATTGCATGGAGTAATGGTCCACGTAGACTCATCTCAGTGCCATTGTATATATACTGTGATTTAAAGAACAAAGTCAACATCTTAAAGGGTATTTTGTTCTAACAGAGCTAAAAAAATAGCATTAGAGAGGTTAGACATGCTGCTTGATAAAATGACTTAAGGCTCAAAGAGGGTAGATTTAGATTCGAAATACTGAAGAAATTCTTTTCTGTGAGGGTTGTGAGGCACTGGAACAGCTGCACAAAGAAGCTGTGGATGCCTCATCCCTGGAAGTGTTCAAGGCCAGATTGGATGGGGCTCCAAACAACCTGGTCTAGTGAAAGGCATCACTGCTCACAGCGGGAAGGTAGAAATGAGTGATCTTTAAGGTTCCTTCCAACTCAAACCATTCTGTGATTCTGTGACAAAATAATCCACCAAGTTTACCTGCAATACAAATGAGATTAGATATGTAATTGGAAAAGTCATCAAGTTTGATTAGGTGTTAGAAAAATTACAAGTTTAATTAAGAAAGAAATAACCCTAAAAAACATTTATTCAAGGTATTGTTTATGAAGTGTATGGTGACTGTAGGTAAACTATATTGAGGGAGAAATTTTTAAACAGCTGAAAAGGACCTTTGGTTAGTGGCAGTTAATGCATACTCTAAGACAGAAAAAGTGAAATGGGACACCTTGCGTTATTGTATGTCCCTTTTCCTCAGCCTAACAAGCCAAAATATATAAATAAGTGGCCAAAAACCTTCCTCTCCTTCCTCTACTTCCTCTCCTCCAAAAATAGGTAAGCCCATTTTTTCAAGCTAGCAGAAAAATTATTTGTTATAATTGTAACATCTGTAATCTCGAAATGGCCAAAACCACCAATTACTGTAGCAAGACACTTCAAATGCCATCTTTTGGGAAATACTATGTTTCTAAATAGGGATGTGTAATTAGAGTCTGACTGTCACTATGCATCTGTGCACATAGAAATAAATATTGAAAGCAGTGAAGTGTCTGGAGTCCAAATGAGAGAGGACCTATAAACCAAGGATGGGGTTCTGGAAAGCACAGCATTACAGAGCAGGAACACACCGCCACACTTTTGCTGATTTCAGGGTTGCTGCTTTCTATTTGCAGTGTCCTTCCCATTATTCCTCACATATATTCCCTTTACAGAGAGGTGGTGGTTTGCACCATGTTTCTGATAATATCATGCCGTAGTATGCCACAAAGAGCATAATGTCATAGAGCCACAAAAGTCAAGCTTTCATATCTCCCACACCAGAATGCACTGAGTGGATCAGACCCACAAAAACCCAGGGTGGACACACCTTGATCTCTGCAGTTCAGGAACAAAGGGCTCATGTCACACAGGTCTTGCCCAAGTGTCTAACACAACTTGCCCTGCTCCCTCTGTAGGGTAGCATATGGCAATAGAGTCTACATCACCCATTGCTGTCTTCTGTGGACTGAACTTAATAATAAAGCAGGATACTTGAAAACAGAAAGTTAGGATCTCAGCTCTCTGTAGTTTTGCTTTTGCTCTGTTGGTTGGGGTCTCATTCCAGGCAATGGAGAAGCCATCTTCTGTCACCAAAAATCTACTTCACTGTCCTCATGCTTCTGAGCAGGCTGCAGGTTTTACAAGGAGGATGAAGATGTCCCCTTTTGTTTCACTGGGATACTGAACCGAAGGTACCAGAAGCCATGGTCCCAGCCCAGTGCCTTGGATTTCAAAAAGGACAGGGATTTACACCCAGCTAGAGCACCTCCTTCTGACTTCAGGTAGGGCAGGACATTGTCACTACCTGAGGGGTTATGGGGGACTCTTAAATACATACACACTTAAGCAAGATTCCTCCTCTCTCCTGTCCTTGCAGCAAGGTTGCCTCAGGTCAGCCCTCAGTGGGATGCTTGAACACTGTGCCTCAGAAAGGCTGGAAGCAAGGCCATCAGTGCCTCTCTGCTGCTGTAGGCAGCTTGTGAAGATAAGTTAATTAATGTTTGGGAAGGAGGCACCTTATGAGGTAAGGAATGCCATAGGAAATAAAGTATTAAGAAATTAGCATTTGAGAACAGGGCTTGGCTGGCATGCAATAAATAAGGCCTGGAGCCACACGTTCAACAGAAAGGAAAAACAAAATACTGAGCAGCTTGGTCCCAAAGCAGGGCTGGTGCTTCCTCAGTTCAGAACCAGGCAGCAGCCCAGTGTGAAAACCAAGCAGGAGCAGTGAGGGCCTGGCACAGGCAGCAGCACTGCCCCAGAGGGGCCACTGCATCTCCTTGGAGTGCTTTTAATGCAGCTCAGCCTGCACGTGGCTCTGTGTGAGTGTGTGTGTGATGGAATTACCCAAGGAGAAGTAAAGCAAAGCATGCTGAGAGGAAGCTGCAACCTCCCACTCCCCGTGAGCCAGGGGACAGTGCCAGATGGTGCTGGAGGTCCACAGCAAGATCTGGCACTGGGATTCTCTGTATTCCCATGCACATCGGGGCTGTCACATGGCCTTAAGCACTGTTGGAAACTTGTACAAGAGAGGGTAATTTCAGCCTTCATGCTGTAAGTAGTGTTTTGTTTGCTGAAGGGGCTGAGTGGGGAAATGAATTCCAGCAAAGAAATGTATTTCTGTGATGACAAGAGCTCACAGTGAGTTAATCATGCCAGCAGCATACTTTGCACTATTACCCAGCAGCCCATGTCTAACTACCACAGCATTTTATTAGACTAGGAGTTCTCCCTTGGAAATACTGTTTGTGTGAAGAAGCGGGTGGGGGGTGGGGGGGGGGCGAGGAAGAAAAATGTTGTGACTGCAGTGAGCCAGATGTCCTGATTTATGTCTCATAGAAATTTGGATATCTAAAATGGTCAAGGTGCCTCTGAGATTTATTTAGAAGTTCAATGTGAAAACAACATTTCAAATCAGAGAGGGGAGGAAGGGAGAAGTACTCTAATTTCAGTCATGAAAGAACACTGACATATTTCTTTGTGAATCTCACATGCAGGGGACACAACTTCCCACTGGCACCTCCATCCCAGCATGGAGTGCATGTTAAAGGCACATAAATACCTTCTCGGCAAAAGTGCCAGCTGGATTTAAATCCAAAGAAGCCAGCTTTCAGGAGGAATGCTGAGAGGGCAATAACAAATGATTCTATTAGCATTAATGCAGTCAGCTTGTGCTATTTATAATGTAAATATCATCTGAGTATAAAAATTGCCTCATTGGCAGAACAGAGGTAAAATTCCCATTCATCACGTTTTAAAATAGCCTAATCACACAATATGTACTCAGTAACTGTAAATGAACAATGTTCTTTACATAAAGGTGATTAATATTGGGCAGATATCTGTTATGTGTTTTTCTGCTGATGGAAAACATAAATATTTTAGCCCAAACGTAAAAACTCTGAGTGTATAAAGAAGTGTGTACATTAATCCACCAAATAATTTATTTTATTCCTTCAGGGATTAGGGCCTTTAAAAACACATAAAGGAAATATGATTATATCTTATTCATTTAACCTTTGAAACATACTACAAAAGCCATACATATGTGTATGTTTTCACACTCTTGTGGCAAACAACCCCAGAGGCTTGAACTGCACACTGGTCCAAGCATAAAGCCTGACCACTATCTCCAGTCCTCAAATACTGTCATTGTCTTGATTTGGAATACTCAGATGCTTTTATTACTCAGATTATGCTCTTCCAATGTCGTCAGCAGATGAGCAGCCAGAAGGTGAAAGAAAGACCTTTTCTGGAGCAATTATGTGAAATAATAAAAAAATCTCCTTCCCAAAGGCTGTTTGAATGTAGGACTGTGCAGCAGATGTAACCCCCAAAGAAGAGATGCCCAACCTTCTGTCCCCACCACATGTGGCACAAGCAATCTCCCAGTCACCACTATCCCCACAGTGAATGTGTTTCCTCTGGGGACTTCATGCACAACTACTCAGAACTTTATGTCCCATCTCATCAATGGGAGGATTTTCAAACCAGCTATTTACCCACCTGCCTTGTCTTCAAGATCCTACAAATCCAAGAAACTTCCTCAGAAACTCTCTGCTGAGCCAAACAGAAGACACAGCTGTTCACCCAACGTACAGAAGCGTGGCTTTAAAACCCTGACTTCTCCAGTTCAACCTAAAACACTCATTCTTTAAAAATACCTTATTCCCTGGTCATTGATGAGGGTGAACATCCCCACCAGAGCACATGCTGCTCTGCTTTAGGGATCGCTGACATGGAATGTATCCACCAGGAAATTGTGTGACGTGTTCTTTAATCATGACTCAGACTATTGCAAGAAAAATCCATTTCAACACATTATGTCGTTGCAAGTAAGGCAGCTGACGTACCTACTTACCTTATTTCATCCCACCCCTACATTTTTAAAATTCCTCTTCGAAAGCAGATGGCTTCTTGCATTCAGCTGAAAGTTATGCCAGAATTTATACCACACATGGTTAGAAAGCTGTTTAAGTTTATTCATGGTCTGTTTGCATCACTTATTCTTGTGCCCATGTAGTCTGTGCTTGAATAACTCCATTCAGGAAGTCCCAGAAGAGATGAGAGCCCCATCAGGGATTCTTTCTCATTTTAACTCATTATTCTCATAAGTAGGGAACAAAGTTTGACAGATAGCATGACTATCACACAAAACCAGATCACTCACACAAATCACTTGTAATTATTTAGATTTTGAATAATGCTCAGGAACAGTGAACTATTGTTCTGAAATTCATGTCAGAATAGAACAGCCCTTAACAACACTATACTGCTCTAGACAGTGACACTTAGAGGCACTTTCTCTACAAAATTCCAAGCCTTGTAATTCTGCCTTCTGTGCCACTGAGTCTCCCATTAATTCACAGGACTCTGTGCAACTCATCAGGATAAGCAAGGCAGGCTGGCAATGATGTAAGTAAAGTCTCCATTTTGAGCACACCCTTATTCCCCTGCTCAGTTCTCAGAGGAGGTTGAAAACCATCCACGGCCAGGCACCATACCTGCTTTTTAAAAATGTAACATGTCACATTCCCCCTTGAACCAATGGGGTTGTGCAGAGCCCAGACCCACTGCCCCCTTCAGACAGCACACGGATGTGCCTGATGATGCTACCACATACCTGAAGGGAGGACAGGACCCTGGAGGCACCTGAGCCTCCTTTTGTTGCATCAGCCTTCCAGAGGTTTTCCAGGGAATCATTATCGATACTGAAGTGGAGTTTGTCACCGATCTGCTGCGATTTCCAACCCAAAGGTTTTCAAAATCTACTTTATCATGAGGCTCACCATTATGGAAACAAAAGACAGTTTCAAACTATTTGTTGGTTTTTTTCATGCAACCATGTCATCCAATACTTCAGATTTTCTACAAGAAGGTTGGTTGGGTTTTCTTTGTTTTAATTCTCAGTCTGTGTTATATTTTTTGTATCAAAAATGTTCTTAATTAAGAGCTTTATATGTAATGTCCATATGCAAAGGACTCTCTACCTCACCATGTTTGACAAAGCTGCTGACAGTAAGCAATAAAAGGAGATTACAGAGCTACAGAGGATAGAACTGTCACTGCCAGCACTTTTCAGGAGTATGCGAATTCATAGCCAAAGCCTTACTCTTCAATAATCTCTCTGAAACAGACTGTCCCCTCTAACCTATTGTGTAGCCTAGAAAAAATTAACTGTGTTGTTAATGAGACTTGTGGAGACACTAGAAGGATCATCTTCTGCTGCTCAGGGATTCCTCCACACTTCATAGCCATTTGTGCCAGTAATGTCTACTGCAGGGATGGGGGAGGAAAAAAGAAGGGTTTGAATATTAGGAGGCTCAGATAAACATATTCTTGAATAGGCTTTTCTTATCACTATAGTCTGACAGAATAAATTTTACAAATGAGAGAGAGAAGGGAGGGAGAAAGTCAGACTGTGATCTCTATCACCCACACCCCCACAGCTAAACATATAAGGGATATAATTTTCGAGAGAGCATGAATAACTATGGTGCAATAAAATACAACTTTCAGTTTGGCTTAGTTTGTTGTTTGTAAGGACTCTCATAAACACTGTCTAACTTCCAACAGATAGAGATTTCCTATAAATATTTTGCTCCTGAGACACTTGTGCACATGGCTCTGCCACCTGATTTGAGACACTCTGATGTCTGTACCTTTGTCTCTGCTAATAACTCTTAGCAACACTTCAGGTGTGTTCCTGGCTGAGGCTGGAGAAGCTCCCAGACACCCACTGCCTTGGCAGATGGGGGATTCACTTGTTATTTCACCTGCTAGGCCTGGCCCAGGGATATTTTGGAGAACACAAGCTGCTTTGAGCCTCTGCCAAGCCCCACTGCAGAAGCATTGCAGAGGAAACCACCTTTTCCCATGCCTGGTTCTCCTTTACGAATGAAAAGGACCTGAAAACTCACAGGTATATTGACTCTGGTAAAACTCTGCTTGAAACAGAGCATGTCCCAAATTATCTCTCTGGGTCAAAATTGCATGGTGGTACACTTCTTACCTCCAGTGATTATTTAAGGGGGAGGTGAAACATACATCCTCAATGCCTCAGCTGGACATCTAAGGCATCATACCCTCTGTCTCCTCTTTAGCTAGATGGGTGGCAGTCACTTAATTTTCTACTCTTCACATAAGCAGGAGAGAATATTTATCATTCAAACAAAATAGTATGTTCCACTGCTCTGCTTTCCAAAGGTGGTCCTGTATGTACTGTGATTTATTCCATTTATCTGTAATTTGAAAAACTAGAGTTGAGTTGTGAAATTTATCCAAAAGAAAAAGGAAAAAACACTGACCTCTGCACTGAGGATATTGTATTATTGTAACTGAAGATGAAAAGACTTGCTTTAGTTGGGTTGATAAGGACAAACAGACTCAGCTACGTCTTTCAGGCAAAAGAAGGCCAGTGCTCCTCTAAAGTTCTCAAATCTTACTTTTGTTTCTCTCACTAGAAAAGCAAAAGAAAACACGAGAATCCAAAAAGTGCATCTAAATTCACAGTGAAATGAAATTCAGAATTGCCACATTTAAAGTTGATTGCTGGAAAATAAGCTGAAATAACAGTATCTGGAATAAAAATAAGTATTGAAATAGGCACTATGGAATAAACTTTCCCTTTTTTCTAACTATCTCCGAAACAAGATACTTTACAAGGTGGCTGTTGCCTTTCAAGGAAAATCAAGTTCCAGCATTGCCATTTCTTTGTGACTCAGCAGAAAAAATCCCCAGCAGGAACACACGATGAAGCAATCCGACTGTTTTCCAGCAGAGATAACACATGATAATGGGGCAGGGCTCTCAGTGAAATGCTGAGAGCAGGTTGTATCCCTGGCTTTTATGAAAGATACCTGTCAATCAAACAGCTTACTTTCATGCTGCTTCGGCCATGGCAGTCAATAGAAAAGCATGCCAAATGGATTAGAAGAATGGAGTGACATAGATCTAGCCTGAGAAGTGACTTTTGGAGTTATTTGACAAGAAATGGAAAGTAGGACTGTAAAGATAACTGAATTTAATATTTCAGAGTTATAATTATAAATGATGAGTGCATTTGGAAAATAGAAAATACTTTGAAGGAATAATCTCTCAGAGGAGGAAGAGAAGGGTGAACCAGCAAGAGCACAGGTTTCAGTGAGTTACCCAAAAATGAAAATAAGTGTGAATAATGAAAATGAAATAACAAATACTCAAAAGAGAAAGGGAATCACTCTTTCTCATTTGTCCTTGTTCCTCACATCTAATTGCCTTTTTACACTGACTTGCTTGCTGGGCTGTCTCCTTTCCTGGCCAATGTGCCCAGGTGTCCGATCTCCCCCTGGCACTGGTGAGGCCACACCTCAAATCCCGTGTCCACTTCCAGCCCCTCAGTTCAGGAAGGACATTGAGGTGCTGGAGGGAGTCCAGGGAAGGGCAATGGAGCTGTGAAGGGTCTGGAGCACAAGTGCTGTGGGGAGCAGCTGAGGGAGCTGGGATTGTTTAGCCTGGAGAAAAGGAGGCTCAGGGGTGACCATATCCCTCCCTACAACTCCCTGAAAGGAGGTTGTAGCCAGGTGGGGGTCGGTCTCTTCTCCAAAAAGGAATAGGACAAGATGAAATGGACTCCAGTTGTGCCAGTGGAGGTTTAGATCAAATATTAGAAAAAAACTATTGAAAGGGTTGTCCAGCGTGGGAACAGGTTGCCCAGGGAAGTTTTGGAGTCACCATCCCAGAAGACATTTAGGACCTGTGCATCTGTGGCAGCTCAGGACATGGTTTAACGGTGGGCTTGGTAGTGCTGGATAAATGGATAAATGGACTGGATGATCATATAAGTCTTTTCCAACCAAAATGATTGTATGATTCTAACTATCGGATCTTTTATTTGTTTCGGTTTTGAGTTTTTTCTGCTGTTGCTTTTCCTCTTGATGCCAGGAAAGTGAAATATAGAAATACAAGATACTAAAATCATGCCAGAAATAAAAATCTAGTAAATAGTCTGATAGAATCTGGAAGAGAAATGAAAACACAAACCTATAAATAATGTTGTATATAATGTATATAACATTATGTAAATAATATAAAATATATGGTATAAAAATAGATATATATGTGTAGTTTTGGCCATTAAATTCAGGATTAGAAATAGCAAATTATTGAAATGAAGCTATTATCAGAATTCAAATGAACAAGAATCACAGATGTATAAAGCTATATTTCTGATGGATGTTTAAGAAGAATATCATTAAATAAAAAAGAACTGTGAGGTGACTGCAAGCAAAGGCTCATTTATCATGGTATGCTTAGAAACCAGAATATCAATGACAACCTCTGGAGACAGTTCAAAATAAATGAATAAGTAGAACTAATCCATTTGCTTTTGTACCTGAAAAACTGAGGCATTCCTGGGTCTCAACATAGGGAAATTTGTCCTTTTTCTCTACTACCCACACACACTCTTTTCTCATTTTAGTGTGAAATGAGAAATAGAGTATGATTTCATTTCACAAGAGCATTATTTTTTCTTAGGAAAAACCAAGACACATCAGAAAAAAGAAATAGGATAAAAACAACAATCCTTCAAAACATCTTAGATTTGTGGCAACTTCTTCACTCTCTGAAGTAGTAGTTGATGCCCAAAATCAAAACTGCATAATAGACTGGCTTCATGAAAAGCTGGAGCAATCAGTCCTGCTCAAATCAGGAGCTACTACTCTTTCCATTATCCCCTTTCTCCAATTCATTTTCTGACTTCCATTCCACCATTGTTCACTTAGGGCCACACTGCAAACAGGACTGGGGAGATGAGGAGCAGCAACACTCCTGCAGTGTCAACAAACTGCAGTGCCTGGGGATGGGAAAGCCATGGAGGGGAACAAGTGGTCTCTACCCACTACATTTATATGGGGGAATTTGTCAAGCTGGCATCACAGTGAACAGCAAGGCTTTGTGTAGGAAATTCTATGAGATTGCAAAGAGACTCCAGAAGGTCCTTCAAGACACAGAAGTGTAGTGGTCATCCACTCCTGGTCACTGCAACACAAACAGAGCTAAGGGTCTCATTCTGCTGACCTCCTACAAGTGTGAAATTCATTACTCTGTAATAACGGATGTTCCCTGTAGAAAAATTATAAGAAATATAAATGCTAGAATTTTTGATTTTGTTTTGCTTTTTACTTTACTTGCAGGGACAATACTACTTCAAAACCAGGGGAAAAAAGTCACAGCACAGGTGGAAAGAGACGTGGACAGTTAAAACTCTCCAAAACTGAATCCAGTGAGGGACATAATGCAACAGGCTTCTTCAACTGTATCACCAGGAAAAGAAAGGCAGGAGATAAATGGGCCTGCTGAGGAATTGTACGGGAGAGGTTGTGACAGAGGAAATGGGAAAAACCAAGCTCGATGTCTTCTTGGTCTTTGTGGGTAAAACCAGTCTTCAGAAATACCAGGTTCCCAGGGCCAGTGGGAAAGTCTAAAGCAAGGAAGAGCAGGTTAGGTATCCTTTCAAAAAATTGGGCACACACCAGTCCATGGGACCTGGTGATGCACACATCAGCACTGGCCAGTGTCAATGTAAGGTCAATCCTGATCATCTTTAGAAGGTCATGGCAAGTGGGAGAGGATCCTGAGAGCCAGAAGAAAACAAATGTGAGTCCTGTCTTCAGGCAAGGTAAGAAGGAGTATTTAGAAAAGTACAGGGTGGTCAGACACACCTTCATCTCTGGAAGGTGATGAAAAACATCCAGTGTCCTTAATACCTTCTTTGCCTTGATCTTTTCCAGTAAAACAAGACCTTAAAAATACCTGGGATTGAATGTGGCTTCTTCCTTGAAGGGAAAAGGAACTACAAAAGACCTAATATTACACCAAGTAAATGGTCACCATTAGTGTCCTTGTCTGAAGTATAGATAAATATTTAAATTGAGGAAACAAAAGGTTGCATAATGAATAATTTTAAAGATAACTTAAACAAGTATGAAAATGCATCATATCACACTGAACTTTCAAAATAGAGGCATAGTTCTTCTCCACTCTACCCAGTCCATCCCTTAGAATTTATACTTATTTATTTATGTATTTTATTTATTTATTTATTAGTTAGATCTAAATGTAATATAACGTACTTTGTGCTTTAGAGCATTCAGTGAGCACCATGGAAAAGAAATCCCTGGCCTTTACCTGAATTTAGTGGTATTAGTTCTGCTGAAAAATTGACTTTTTTTTTTTCCTGCAACCATTTTTTGTCTTTTGTCAATTTTGTCAAACTCTCCAAATTAGAGAAGATTATCATGACTATCACACCTTTATTTCTACTAAATTCTCATGCAGACAAGGCAAGACCACACATGTCTGATGCAGTGACAATAATTTTGAGCAGGGCCAGCATGCTGCCTTGGCAGTCTGAGACCCTCTGAAATTTGTGTGGACTGAGATGACCCCTTGGGCAAGGTCAGCAGAATCTCAGCCACTTCTTCACAACCAGCTTAGGCAGTAAGCAGATTATGGATGCATTCAGAGAGTTTCTGATTGCTTAACCCAATGAGAGCCCTTCTGTGTTTTGCACTCCCACGCCCATGAAGATGTGCAAGGCTGCAGAGGCTGTTCCATTCTTGATATGACCGTGCTTGGCACTGAACTATTATCTGCCAGAACAGCTGGTTAATAGGGAACAGTCCAGCATTAGTTGTTTATAAATCAGTCCATAAATGATGAGCACTACTCTGTCACTTTCTAATTTCTAAATCCATTTGTTTTGTCACCATTCATTGTAAAGAGGAAAAGCAAAGTTACCGATGTATCTGCCAATATATGTTTCACCTTACCTTCCCCTGCATTAAGAAACACCTATTGAATGCAAAGGTCTTTTTTTTACAAACAAAAACAATGTTCAAAGCCTTGTGCAATATTTATTTTCTTTCTTTTTAGAGTAGGTAATATGAATTTTATTATATTTATATTTAGGATGGGTATAACATTGTGAATTTTTCGATTGGATGACTGCAGTTTTTATCTACCTGTTTATGAGGCTGACAAATGTAATGGAAAACTCTAACAGATTGACAAATCACACCTGGGTAATTTCCAAGGTGTTCCAGCTCTGCTACTCCTCCCTGTGCCTTCCCATTCCCTGTGTCACTGTAGTACACTTCCACACTGCTCTAACCTCCCACACAAATCCTTTCAACTGATGGAGAGTCCAGTGGATCATCCAAGATGTGTCCTTCAGCATCCTGGTGGGCTTCAGATGTGCCCATCAGCTTCAGCACTGTCTGTAGTGTCCATGCTCCTTCCAGTGAATATCCCACCTCCTGATGTTCACAGAATGGTTTTTTGCCACCTTCTCCATTTCCCCCCCGCTCCATTTCTGCTCTTCTTTTCACAACTCCTGCCTACCTTTCTCCACCCAGTCTCCTCCCAAACAAATCACCTGGTTATCCCTGTTGGGCTACATTTATTTCCAAAGGCCTGACAGCACTACATGTGCAATCTCAGCATTAAATATCATTAATGATATCGTTTCCTGGGCATAGCTGCCCTTACAAGGCTCAATTCCCCAAAATATCTTGAATTCCCCTTGAATTACCTTGTTCATACTGTTTTCATCTGGCTTGTCTTGTATGCTTTCTGAGACACGATGTCTCACCGATGTCATGATTCCCCCATTCAGCTTCAAGTAAGCTCAAACACTGTCTTGTCCCACAAAAACATTCTCTCACCTTGTTTTTTTGGGTTCACAGCACATCCTGATGTCCCTTCTCAGTCACAAGTCATTAACCTGAACATGTTCTTGGGACACCATCCTGCCTCCTGCAAAGGCACCATCTCAACACCATCCTTATCCTCTGCAACCCAGCAGGCTGTCCTGGTGTTGGAGAGACACCCAGTGTGAGCACACTGCCAGCCTGGGAACCACAGCAGGGGCAGGACAAGGGACAGATACAACCTCCTGTTGACTGGAGGCTGCACAAAATGTCTCTGGGCTAGGTCTGTCTGGATCTGTCACTGCTGGAGGTGGGTTTATCTGTGTTTGTGTTTGAACAGACATGCATGCTGCTGCTTTGTTTCAGGGAGGAAACAAATTTTCTGGGTGATACAGCTTTGCTGATAATTGACCAAGCCTGGCTTTGGCTAAAAAGAGGAGGAAGAAAACCAAAGCATTTTGCCACATTACTTGACACCTGATGGGCAAATGCAATTTTCCTTTACAAGTATCTTGGAAAAGTATTTTCTCTCAGCAGATATTTTGCTTAGAGGAGATAAATCATTTATTGTAATAATTTTAGTAGGAATACAAGTTTTGGGAGACTTCTCTTATCCCTGAGTTCCCCTTTCAGACACTGGCTGCAAATTCAAGACAAGTAATTTTGTGAACACAAAAACTGGATGCTGTAATCAAGACACCTGATGAAAGGGTAAAGGAAAACACAGAAGAAATATGGGCTTGCTTTGAAACAGAAGTGCAACAATTAAAAACAGGGTGTGATTTTTACTACAGGATTTTATTTTTATTCCTAAAATTTATAAAATTTTATATGAAAACAGCTGGCCAGTGTGAAAGGAGTCACTTTACTATTGATTGATCTTCCTTCCCAACACCTATACTAAATGAAATACCAGTTGAGCAGAAAAGCCTGAGGAAGCATTTTCCATGTAAGAGGGATTTTTGTAATATCTGATATCAATAAAGGCCTGATTATATTCTTACCAGGTATGAGTAAAGATCTGATTATATTCTTTCCTGATCTCTACTTCATAGGAAACATTTTTAAAGGTTATCATTGCTCGTGTCAGTGACATTTCTGCTAAGCTCTGAGCCACTCCTGCTCCTTCCTTTGCTGCCATGGCTGCATTCCCTGTAATCTTATCTAAAAGGTCCTTCCGTGTGGTTTCTAGTTCAGTAATCTACTGTGGTAACAAACCATGGACAATGGTAGTATTTATAGAGGTAGTTGGAGGAAGGAGATTAATTAAAGGCCATTTCGAAAGGAAGATGGTCCCATTCCTTTAAAAACATATATCAAGACTATGCAGCTGTAACTGCTCTGGAAGATTTACTTTTGCTTTTAAAGCAGATGTCTCTGTCGTGATTTAATTATGAATAAACTGGAATAGCTGGATGCTATGGAAAATCTGCTGCAAAAGCAGATGCCAGGCAAATTGTTTTAGTTTATACAAAGCACTTGTAAACTCCAGAGGGTTATGGTCTCTTTTAGTTAAACCACAGAGCCTGCAACATTTAGTGCTTATTGGTTATGTAATGCAGTTTGTGAAAAGCAACTTATTAGGGAGTGTTGAGATTGTCTCATTCCCAGACTTGTCTTGTCCTTCCCTGAAGAACAATTCAAAGATGTTCTGCTCTTTTTTGATATGTAAAGTCAGGCAAAACCAGGTTAGTACCTTATTAGCACTAAGCGCATTTTCAGTCAAGAAGAAAGGTAATGCAAACATACAGGTTCAGAGAAAATCTTCAGCACAGCTGAGATCTTCAAAGTTCTTGTAAGACCAAATTGCTTCAACTGGCCTTTTATTTTATGCTGAAATGAGGGGGTTTTTTCACTAAAAAATGGAACTTCTAAAATTACTCTAAGCAGACTTTTTCTAATTTCCCTCCATCCCTAAAATCTTGCCTCGCAGTGACTACAGCAAAGTTCTGGACAGTTGTAGTAGAACAAGCAGGGAGAAAGTGTGTTCCTGGAGGTCTGGGAGCTGTGACAACTAATACATTAGAGATGGATATGGGATAAAATATGGAGATCTCTTATCTTTTCCACAGAAGACAGGATTTGGCTCCAGGATTAGACAGCCAAATATCTGCATTCAAGTAGCCTTCTGTAGACGCCCATTTGTGGTAATGAGAACTTTGATGCCTTGTTCACATAAGAACATTCATTTACTCGTCTTAAATTGAGCTAAGTTACATCCCACCATTTGTATGTTTTCTAAACTGAATAGAAGGCTAAAGGATGGATTTAGTTTTTGTAACACCAACTGATGAGGTGAGGGCATCTCTAGAGTTGCTATGATCATGATAGAATCCTTAACATTAAAGGATTATAACCAATATTTAAACAATTGAGAACAGTGCTGTTTATGTCTTGTGGCTGCTCTGACCATGGTTTGCTTTAACAGAGCTTGTGCTTCAGGTGGTTTGGGTTGTGAGAAAGCACATTGCTGTTTCCAAGATATACCTGTCCACCTCTTGGTCCTTCTGCATACACAGCCAAGCAAGCATGCAGGAGCACCATTGATGGCAAGCTTCTGCTTTTTGCAAGTCCATCTTTGAACCCAGGGAGAGCTAACTTTACTCCAAGAATTTTGGTGAACTTGTGTCTTTCTACATAATTTCAATCTGGCTACTCAGTATTGTGTGTAGGAGAAGCAGTAGAGATTCACAGGGGCCTGTCCAACTGCAGCCTAATTTTCTGACTTCACAGCAGCAGCACTGAAATTCTCTGAGGGGTTTTTCCCATTTCTGTGTGCCTGTGCAAAGGCAGGCATTTCACCTCACTCCCAGCAGTGCAGAGCTCCTGTCAGCCTCAGCAAAACAGCTGCTTCCCTGGAGAAACCCCTCCTAGTCAAGCACATACTGTTGTGGAGCAATAAGGCAATTGGCTTAAAACTGCATTTTTTACTGGAAAAATGTATGTGGTTAATATTTCATTCTGCATATAATTATCAATCTCTATTTCAGCTCTTTTTTAATCTATTTCTAGGCAAAGTCGGGATGAAAACAGGACTTTATATAACCTTGATGAAAGCATCTGTCAAGTAAGAGGAAAAAAATAAGTACAGGAGACTTGTTAATAAAACAGTAAAACTCTCTGGAGACATAGCATTAAAACGAGGGGGCTTAGTGCTCTAATTAAACCATCTGCTTTTAAAATTGATTTCCTTTAGCACTGGCTTGATTGCTGGGGCATCCCTGTGTGGCACTGAGCTGAGCCCCTGGACTTGTCTCCAGCAGTCTTCCCTGGCCATGGAGGCACTGTCCTCCACACCAGCTGTCTCAGATGGTGCAAAACAGCCCCCAAAGCCATCGTCCTCATGCAGGACTGCTCCAAAGAGGTGACTCCTGTCCCAGGGGGTGATGTCACCTAAGATAGGGCCTTTTCTACCTCATCCATACACCTCCTTCACTAGGTTCTATGCTGAAACAATAGGTGACAGCCCCACCGTTTGAGAGAACAGGGAGGAAGAGTAAAGTTAATCTTTCTCCATCCACTGAAGAAATTTCCTTGGTTTAAGGATAGTGATTACTGATTGGTTTATAACATGAACCAATAAATATTTGGAAGTTTTGATCCAGGGCATAACTGGAACAACTTTGCAATTTTAAAGCTTGTGAAGAAGTCAGACCCCATGTCACTCAGCTCTACTGAAGCACCATCAGGTGTCCACTGCCCAATTTATTTTCCACACATAACTTGTTTTCACTGCAGATGAGCAGGTGTTCCTACTTTCTTGTTGTGTTTGTCTGCTTTTCCTGACATGATGTGCAGGAGAAGCAGAAATGCCATTTCCATCACCACAAGCAAGAGGACCACGCTCACAGTTGACTCCTTTTTACTAAAGATCTTTTATAGTTTAATGAAATAAGTACCTGCAAATGTCAGCCGCTGGGATCCAATGCTTGCAAAAGCAAACATACAGGATCCTCCCCAGCAGGAAAGTAGGCAGCAATGGGGGTGGCTGACTAGGGCCTATGTGCAGAGCTGCTGGGAAGCAATGGCACAGGCTACACACACTGCCTTACCTGCCCTCACTGAACTCAGCCTTGTAAATCCAGGGGACAAAGCTGAAAGCATGGGAAAAGCTAATTAAATGCAGCACTCAATTAAAATCCCTCTAAAAATTTTATTAGTTTTATGCAAAACAATTTACTCATCCTTTTATTATTCTTCTCAGTTTCTTTATGAGGAAAGACGGTCCAGGAGAGCTGAAAACCCAAGGTGTGGGGTAATCCATGAGCCTGGGAAATTAACACTTTATTTGCCAGTTTGATGTGGTCTAAACAAAGTGCTGAGCTGCTGCCTGCATGCTCAGCTACCCTAAGAGAAATCACAGAACCATGGAATATCAAGTTGGAAGGGACTTCATGGACAATCTGGTCCAAACTTTCTTTTCAAAAACATGGTCTAGGAAAGATGGCCCAGGACACTGTCCAGGCAAATCTTTCTATTGTCTAATGCTGGGCAATCCACCATTACCCTGGGGAGATTATTCCAATGGCAGATCGTTCTCATTGTGAAACATTTTCCTCACGTGTCTGGTCAGAATCTCCTCAGGAATAACTATTACTCCTCACCCCTAGTATTTTCCATGTGACTCCTTGTAAAAAGGGAGTCTCCATCTTTACAGTCACCCTATAAATACTGGAGCATGGTAATTGTGTCCCCCTTCTCTTCTCAAGGTTGAACAAGCCCTTTTCCCCATGTGGAGTCTTTCTAGTCCTTTAATTATCTTTGTGCCCTTCTCTGGATCTTCTCCAGCCTGTCCACATCTCTTTTTGCCTAGTGGAGACCAAAACTGAACACAGCATTCCAAGTGTGGCCTCACAAGTGGGACAATGACTCCTTTATCATTGTTGATGCTGCCCTTGTTGATGTAGAAGCAGGTCCTTGGCTTGAAGTGATTACTGACCACCTCCTGGGGTGAAAGAATCGACCCTAGCCCAAAGAGCAACAAAAATAATCCCTCTAAAGTTTTCTGGGAATGGTAGGAATTGCTATTTGAGCCATTTTTATTTTCTTCTACATCTGCAAAAGCTTGGTGTTGGCAGAAAGACACAGAGAGGGTGGTCTGTCTGTGAAAACTTTTGTTTTATTCCTCTTCAGCTATGCCAAGAAGAGGAGCCTACTGTGAAAATATGTCTCTAAAATTAAAGCTAATTTATCAGGAGCACCCCTACTTATTTTCTTTAATTTTAAAAGCTGCCTTATGTTTCATTAACAGAGGCTTGAACAACATGTTCTTTATAGGCAGGCGTAAAGTGCTCATAATGCAAATGGATAACAACAGGATCACACAAACTCCTGGATGCTCCTCAAAGCTGACAGATCCCATCCAGCCCCCAGCCAGAGTCCAGTGGGGCAGGAAACACACCTTGTAGTAGGGATGGTACTCTACAGCACCCAGCAGCACCCCATAGCCCCCTCCTGACACTTCAGTCAGCACAGGGAGCCAGCCAGGTGCCCATGGACCCTGGCATTAGAGACAGGGGCTCTGCCAGCCCCTGACCTCCCTCACCTGGCTGAGCAAACCCATGGGCTTCACAGCCACACTGGGTGATGGCTCTGCCAGCATGTTCCCCATGATGAAACTTCTGTTGCTGCAAGTTGGTTTGGTCAGTCTCAAATTTTGTGTTTGCTGGGGAGAGGAAAAAGGCACCCACAGAAGACAGCTGGTGCATCACAGACAGCAAAAGATTCCATGTCAGTGTTCAAACTGGGTAAAATACTTAAAGGTGGCATGAGTATGGAAAACCAGCAATGTTCAGCTGCAAAGATCTCTGTACCTGTGAGTGGAATGGGAAGGCTCACCGCGCCCGGGGTTTGGTTACCTCCTGTTTCACAATGTACAGACTCTGTCCTCTAGATGTCAGTGACAGACAGCACATCCTAGCTCCCTGCTTCCATCCACACCCCATCTTGGCTGGGCCAGGCTCTTCCCTCCTTCCCTTTCCCTGGCTTCATTGTCTCTGATACAGGACTGGTACTTTGTAGCAGCACCAAAGGAATTCATCCTCCAAAGCAAGCCAAGATGCAAATCCATGACTTCCATTTTTTGTCTGGTTTCCAGTTTTCCCATGGGTGAACTGGAACATGGCTCCTTGGTGCCATGGTGTCTCACTCTGCACTGGTGGACCATCAGGATGCTCATGAAAGCATGGCTGTGCTTTCCCAAAGCAGGTGTGCTCTCCTCGGAGGTGATCAGGTGATCCCTGATCGAGATGGGGAGCGCACACCAGGGTGTGCTGACAGTGTTACAGCAGGACCTTCCAACAACGGATAGCTAAGGAGGTGCAGGAAAAAGAGAAGGCTATTCAACAACTTTCTGTGCTAATTTATAGGAAGTGAAGTGAACTTGGAATAAATGCAACTGCTGGTAAAACAGTTTTCCATCAAAGCCTTTCTTGATGAAAAATTAGGTGATTGAAAGTGCATATTAAAAAAAAAAAAAAAAAAAAAAAAAAAAAAGGTCAACGTATCTGTTCTCTTTGAGGCTTCTATCTTTCAAGAAAAATGCCAAAAAAAATTATTATGTTGACTTGTTTTCCATCTCTTTATTCTACAAGGAAAGTGAGTGACATTTTTCCAAACATCCCTAATGTAAAGTTCTTCAATCAGCACATTGTGAAGACCATATTCACTAGAGACCTCATTCTCTAACTTCATCTTGTTTTCAGCCCCCCACCTCCATTTTTATTCCCCAGGATGTGAAAAAGGTCTTCAGAAAGGTACAACAATTACATAGTTTGCCGTTACTGATCCCCTACAGTGATAAGTCTCTAAGAGCATCTTTTATAAGGGCTGCTGCTGATTGGTTGAAGATATTGCTAAGATACTGTAATGTAGTTGGATGGGACAGAGAAAGCTAAGAAAACCTGAAATGTTTTTCTAGTTTCAACTACTACCATCCCTAAAGACAGTTTAATATAAATTTTAGGTCAGCATAACCCTGAGAGGATGTTGAGCCGGTCTTCATGGTAAAGAAGGTACTGTAAAGTTACAGTGATCAAAACTCTCCCCAGCCTTTAGCTGGGAAAAGCTGCTGAAGCAGTCACCATTTCATGTTTCATTCTCCATGGTTCTAGGACATATGAAACAGTGGTTTTCTTCCTATTATTATTATTAAACATAAGAACATTGGGGTTTGGAAAGCATGAACTCCACAGCACTGTCTTGTTGCATCTACTCTGGGGGCTTTTGTCTGCCACAGTGAGAGATGTTTTCTGGTGAGTTGTAGGCTGCAATTGATTACCCTGGGAAGAAGATAATCAGTATGTTTGTTACATTTCCCCCCATAAAATATCCCAAAACTTCTCATTTGTCTTCATAACCTCTCAGCTGGTGACTCAAGGCAGGAAGACAGATGTGAAGCTGGGGGTGGTGGCAAAGAGAAGACACAACAGCAGAGAGATTGCATTTGAAGGTACAAAAAGGTGTAAAGCAAGGAGAGAAGACTGGAAATTACTCTGATAAATGTGTTGGGAGGTCTAGGTAGAATGGTACAACAAGGGGTGGGGGATTCAGTTGTAGAAGCCTGCTGAGAGATGCATGCAGGAAGCAGGTTGGAGCAAACACCATAAGAGTGATTTTGTTGAAACAAATGCAGTGATTTTGCTTTGACATTAGGAAATCCAGGCTGCAGCACAGTGCTGGGGGTGAATGAGAAGCAGCAGCAAGAACTGCCAGAGAAGGGGAAAGGGGGAGAGCCTGAGGCCTGTGCAGAAAGAGCAGGCAGCATTCAGCAGCTGAAAGGAAGGAGACAGATTGTGTGCATGCTTGGGGAAACATGGCCATTGTCCTTGTCTTGCTTACCACAGCCCACAAACAGAGCCATGACCACAGCAGATCTCAGGCCCCTCACATACAGGATCTGGAGTTGCTGCTGTCTGCCAAGGATAGTCGTGTTCCTTGCTTGAACTAGTGGGGAATTGGCATCTACCTTTACAAAAATTACATATAGATATATATATAGATATATATATATATATACATACATATGTATATCAGTCTATNGGATAGTCGTGTTCCTTGCTTGAACTAGTGGGGAATTGGCATCTACCTTTACAAAAATTACATATAGATATATATATAGATATATATATATATATATACATACATATGTATATCAGTCTATTAAACTGAAATAAAATTTTAAGTTTTAAAAGGTGGTTGGCTACCCATGGTCTTTTCCAGATCTGTATTTCACTCCTGCAAGCTGTTGTAAGTTCAAGGAGTGCATCCCTGGCTATCGATTTTTCTGGCACCTTTGAATTAACTGAAGGTTAAAGTCTGTCAAGAGAATGTTTAATTCATGTATTTAGCAAGCACAGTTCTTTCATCTTCCCACACAATATGCCAGGAAATATTCTAAATTGGAGCAATAGCTCAATCAGGGCTAAAATGAGAAACTGTTAAACAGCAACACTTCTGCCAAGACACTGAGAGCAAGTATCAAGATCATCTCTAATTACGAATTCTGGTAGCTGAAGTAATTAAATAGCTCATTCTGGACTTGCTTCATGAAGCTACTCCATGCTATTGACTAGCATGTGAGAATCTCCTTATCCTGGGGATCTCAATTGGCCCTGGGTGTCAGTGGTGCCATCAGGACAACTGGACTCTGCACAGGCTCAGCCACTTCTTCTACCTGACAAAAGCACAGCTAAGGCAGAAGAAACTAACACATATGACAGGTAATTCCAAATGAAAGAACATATCAGCCAATGAAGACAAGCTGGCCACAAGTAAAGTTTAGCTGGAATTTGGAAGAAGGTTTCTTTTCTGCTGCAAGAGAAGCAGGATTTTGAGACAACCTTCCAACAAGCACAGCAAAGCCAAAAATCCACAGGAAAAAAAATATCAACCCAGACCCAGTGTTATGCTTTTAGCTGGAGTTGTGTAGTTTTATGACAGACTCTGTGGTAACAGAAACAGCAGAGGACTTGTCTCTATAACCCAAGAATTTTCTCTAGGCTGATTATTTAATGTAGACAATGAAATTTGTTGCATTGAAATGCCATTCCCTCTCTGCAGTTTCAGTAGGTATGACTGGGTTTGATAACTACTCACACTTTGCTCAGAGCACAAATGTTCCAAAGGACATGAAATGGCCACTTAGGGCTTAAGCATTATAGTCCAGCTGGAGCAGCAGTGATGCTACAGTAATTTACCTTAATGACTGAAGAACATATTTCACAGCAATGCTGTATAGCTCTTCTGACTTAAAAGCCCTTTCATGGCTTAAACTCAAATTTATGCCACTCAAGGAATATAACTAAAAGAAAAAAGCATATCCATCAAAATCAGGAAGAAAAACAGAGGATTTTAAGCTATGAATACCCAGAGATTAAAACATGCTGAAGGAAAATTATACCAAGAGTGCCAATGATTATAGAATTCTCATAGCAGGAAGACCATTACCTTGGGGGTTAGCAGAGGAAGCCATTAAACAGACATTACCAGGTGCAGCGTGGTAGAGCAGCAGCAGGATGACCAGAGTCTGCAGCACCAGTCAGAGGCAGTGCTTGTGGGACCACAGCTATCTCAGCAAGCAGCATTCCTGTCTTTTGGAGAGGGCTCATGGCTGTGTCACTGCTCCAGGCAGGTGATATCACCAAAGGACTCTGCAAGGGCTATTCCCAGCAGACAGCCATTAGGCAATAGCTGAAAGAGGAGAGCATGGGTTTGTGGGCAAATAAAACTTTAGCAGAAAAGCTGGAGCCTCGTCCAGATGAAGCTTTAATTAGAAAATCGACTATTAAATGATAAATGTTATGTATCTGAACACATGTGCTGCTTGTATCATGCTCAAGAGTGATTCAGCTTTCTTAATTCTCACACCTGAAAGGCTGACCTCTTCACACCCACATTTTTCCCACCTCCCTCCATTAAGGGTATAAAACTGTGAAATTCAGAGCATCTAATGCAAAAGGAAGGGAAGAGCTGTCAGCCTTAACATCAGGCTCCATGCAATGGATTTTGCAAATGAAGGATGGACTGGCACTTATGTGCTGCAGACTGGAACCCCACAGTGGCAGCACCCACGCCATATCCAGCACTGTGTGTGCTTTCCTTACAGCTTTGCCCTGTGAAAGAGAAGTTGACACACAAATTGGCAGGAAAGAAGGAAAATTGGCTGAGGCTATCTTGGAAATGCATGCAGAAACCAACAAATCTGATAATTACCCTTTTCCTACTGGGAAGATGTGAACTGGAACTATTTAATGAAGAGGAGTAATGGGGTAGTAGCAGCTGGAGAAGCAGAATGGGACAAACCTGAGCTGTTATCTTCAGCAAACCTCCCCCGCTACAGCTCCATATTATTTACCTGGCCTTGCCCCTGGACTCCTGATCACCTTCTGTAGGTTTGTCTCCATGCCAGCACTGATCTGCTCCTCCCTGCTTTAGTCACACATTGGGGAAATAAATCCCTCATGCCTAGGTGCAGTGGTGGTCTGGTCCCTGTAGGAGTCAGAAAAGCAGTGATGGCTTTTGCTTAGCATCTGGGGCTAGAAGTCCTCTACACCCTCAACTCTGGCACTTCACAGTGATGTGTTTGCAAAATCTTGTTGATACCAGAAGAGCCTCACCCAAAGAAACAAGGCAAAAAACAAGCTACTAATTTTTTTTTTCTTTGGGTTTCCAGCACAGTAACTCAGTCTGCCAGATTTATTTGTAGAAGGTGCTGTAACGCAGAGATGTTGTCTCAGCTCTTACTTTTCACGTCTTGATATTCATTGATTGCAATGGAATTGATATTGATCTCCAAAGAGGTACAAAGGAAAGATAAGCACAGGTTTCTGTGTGGCATGGTTGAAGGGGATAGAACCCCTGGACCTGGAAGTGTATGCTTTCCCTGGAGGGTGAGGTTTCTCTCCTGAGCTAGATGTATGTACTGTGGAGAGCTAAACTGGATGGAGCAACCAAACAGCTAGAGACTAGCACATATTTCTCAAGGTCTCTTCTTCTCATCTCCTTGTTTCCAAATCAGAATATAATAATTCCTTTCTTGTCTTCTGAACACATTTTTTTCAAGGCTCCAGCCTCTTTTCTTTAGAGTGCCAATTACTTAAGTCTGTAGTTTTCTGTTTTGCAAATTTATCAGGGGATTGAATCACATGAAATGGTCACCTTTAAAGAAATCATATAGAGGACTTGCACCCAAAATATTTGCTTGTGCTGCACCATGCAGCCTGAGGAGGCTACTTCAGATGTGACCATCAAGGCACCTTCAGTGACAGCTTGGTTGAAGTCTAGGGAATGAACCAGGCAAGTCCTTCTGGCACCTAAATCAAGCAGTGAGAGTTCAGTAGGACTTTGTCACAGCCCAGACTGCCCTGGGGTAGGAATGAGATGCAGACAGACTGGCACACACATGCTTGCATGTGAACAAACACAGTGGTGACTTCTAAGCACTTTTTTTGCAGTGATGCTGCCCTGGCACAAGGAGCAGATGCAGAGGTGGGATGCATGGAAGGATGACAGTCAGTGGCAAGGAATGCCACACCATGTGACCTTTGCCTGCTTTCTGCTCTCAGTGTGGTCTCTGGCAGCCAGGTAGGAGGAATGGCACTGCCACTGGTTTTCACACAGAGTGCAGGCTGTGATGCTACATAAGCAAAGTGACACAGAACATGGATTCCTCTGCAAATCAAGAAGGTCCTGCCCACTTGTGTGGCAAAATCTGTCTGCTTCTACCCACCATGACGTAAGAGCTGAGCTACTACAGCTCCACTCACTTCAGAGCAGTGCTACTGATCCTGCATCTGCTGAGGATCCCACTGCAGGCATTTCAGGCTTGCCTATTCCATCTGTACTTTTTTGCATCCTGCCTAAAGCACAGAACCTTGCTCCAGGATGCAGCAAAAGTCACAAATGGAGTTTTCATGGCAGCAACCACAATAGACAAGTTTTAGGCAGGAATGATAAGGTATTAAAACCTATTTACTAGACTGAGAATCAAGGGAAGACTGTAATTATGCAATCTGTACCTTTAGTTAGCACTTAACTGGTAAAATGTATTTAATTGCCTTCTATAGATTGGCAAAGTGGATAGGCAAACCAGGAACTCACATTCCTTTCAGATGTAAAAAGCAAAATGTGAAGGTTTTAGCCCTAGGAACAAAACTTCATTATGTGAACACTTCCTGTCCCCAGTGTCCAAGCCACCCCAAAGGTCTGTCCTTTAATTCCAGGTAACCCTGAAATAAAAAAATGGAAGACGATACATCATCCCTTTTTTCTTTTTTTCCTTTACTACTCTTTACCTGGGGAGACCCCAAACCAGCAGGTATTCTGGATATATTGCAATTCCCAAGGGTTCAAAGGCAATTAACATCTTACAGAATCAGGCTCACCCATCCCAGGTGAAAAGTTCTGCACAGGCTGCCCAAACCAAAGCACCAGGCTGCCACCCAAGCAAACCTCAGCAAGAATAAACTCTTACTTTTTCATTGTCTCTTTTAGCACATACAACATAGTTCAAATTTCTTTTTTGAATCACAGTATTTTATTAGATGAACACAGTTTAATACATAACGTGTACACGACCTAGGATGCAACATGCTCCCTCCCCTACAGAGTTACAGAACACTGACACAGTGAAGGGGAACCCCAGCTCTGCATTTGTGACCCCACGGGGATGTTACAGATGGCAGGGAGTGTAAGTTTTGCACACAGGTAGGTCTACACAGGACAGGATGACACATATGAGGAAGAGGTAAAGATTAGGAAGAAGGGAGTAAGCTGGATCTGCCCTGGCTGAAGGACTGCTCTCAAGAAGATGTTCTCTGTTTTCCCTCCCAAATTCCTTAGGGATCAGGAGGATGAAGCACAGGCCATGATGCAGCTGGAGTCCTGTGGAAAGCAGTGGTGTGTGGTGTCCCATGTGTCACTGCCAGCGAAGGGTCCCTGTGAGAACCACTGCTCAGGGTGCCAGACCAAGCTGAGGGCCACTCTGCACTGGGTCTTCCACTTGGGCTCTCTGTGAATGGTCAATATATGGGGCTCCATCCTCTTCCCACTGTTCATGCCAAGGTGTAGTGAAATCAGTGAAGAAGTTACTGAAAACTAATGGGATTTGGCATTTGCCTGGTGATCATCCCCCTCTTGCATGCCTGTGAAGGACCACAAGGCTATTCAGGGTCCTACTTCTGAACCTGAAAAGGACACCTCAAATAAATGGCCTGATGGTGGAAAAGGACTGGGAGGGATAACCAAGAAATCCACTGAGAGCTTGGCAGCTGCTCTTCGTTTCAGTGATAGCACTTGGGCTGCTCAACATTAGAATCAGACACTATTTTAAAGAAAGTGTAAACATGAATTTATGGGCTTTACTCCAGGTTCACTTCCCTTGGAAGGTTTGATTCCAGTCAGTCAACAAAAGAAAAAGAAAATTAAAAAAACAAAGTCACCTAGGAAAAATCAAGAGTTCAGAAGACTCATCAAAAACTGTTTCAGTCCTAGAAAGCATGTGCCTTTTGACTCAGGCCTCAAAATAAATTTACTGCATTATTAAAAAAATAGCAATATAGAAACTACGCCTTTCTCAATTCAAAGTTTAAGCACATCTAAGAAGACCCCACAGAAACAGTCCTCTTTCTGGCAAGGCACTATCCAGTAGTGTGTGGCACAAACAAAAACACCTCTATCAAAGCCACTGATACAGTGAATGTGCACGTGCACGTCAGCCCACACAGCAACTTTAGCTAGGTAAAAGGATTAAGTTTCACTTACACTGCTCTCCATTTTAAAAAGTGGGGTAGTTGTAAGTACTAGCTAAAAATTGGAATCATTTAGTTCTAAAGCATAACTTTATATTCCTAAATTTCAAACAGAATTAAGAATTTCCTATTCCTTTCAATAAATGTCTCTAGTTTCCCCACACCTTTTCAGTTACCCGATAGCTACATTTCCTTACTACAAAACTGATTTTAAAAATTCCAGATCATCTTGTGTAACAAACTAGAAGTCTACTTGCTTTAATTACAAAAATAAGGCTGTCGTACAACAGACAAAATTCACATCCAAACGTATATATATATATATTTTAACTATCTGTTTATAATTCAAAAGCACACAGTCTAAGGGACTTACACTGCCAATCCATGCAGGCAAGCATGATATCTTTGGAGCTAGTGTTGTCCTCCATACAACTGACTATGCCCACAGGCATGCTCTGAAATAAGCCAGGTTTACTTAACATCTGAAACAAGACTAACTCTCCACTAAACGAGAGCCTTCTATTCTACAATTATCAAAATTCAAAAGGAGCTCTGTGAAACTAATTTCACCCCTGGAGAAATCAGTGTGGTTTTTCTGTTCACATCAGTAAGCCTGGGATTTCACCCAGGATTACTCGTTTATATGCTTACACATTTTGTAAATTTTTCAAACCTGGGACTTCAGGCAGTTCTCAAAGTTTACAACGTATCAAGTACATGATAAATCCAGGATGGCTTCTCAACTGCAAGTAATCAACTGCAAAATTACATAAATTTATATCTCTATTCATTTACAAAGTTAAATATTTAACTTCTTTTTAGGAATAGTTATATTGAACGTGGTGAAGTTAACTATACAGCTCCACCTCATATTCCCTTCCTATAGTGAGGTTCAAGTCTCATGAAAATATGGGATTGGTTACAAGAATGTCACAGTACCTTGACACAGACAACATAATTCTTAAAAATGCATGTACAAACATCAATGCCCGTTCAAGATTCCTCTAAAGAAGGTGCTCTGGCAAAGATTTTGACCAGTAAATACAACCACAGACTTCACATCTATGTGTGCTCTTGCTCCATCTAGCTCTTTATCTCAGCTGAGCAGCCAGGATTATTCAGTCTGGTAAGAAGAAGGCTAAGAGGTGACACAATGATAGCCTACAACTAACTATCTTGAGAGCCATGAAAAAAGAATGGTGTCAATCTCTTCTTGGGAGTGCCAAACAAAACAAAACAAAACAAAACAAAAAACAANATCAAAGCCTAGGAGTCAAAGCTGGACTCTAAAGGATAAAGTTTGCACTAGGAAAGCATTGCAGCAATGTCACAGGTTAGCTAGAGAGTTGTGAGATCTTCATCACTGGATGTTTTTAATGCTCTGCTGGACAAACCCATATCTGATCCAGGCTAGTGTGGTTCTTCAGCCTGATTTTGACATTGCTGGACCCTGGACCAGATGACCTTCAGTTGTCCCTTCCAGCTGGCGTGTTTGGTATGCCATGATTACTGCTGTCAACAGAAGAAGTGATTTGTTTCACAGTGTTGTGATAGTGCTGCTTTCTGACACTTTTTACAAGACTGACTTCCTTCAAAACACACAGTCTGAGTGATGCTGTGATTGCAAAGCAGCTTTTCTACATAGTGGTTGCCTTCATTTACCCAAAGACACGAGGACATTCACTGTGGTGGCACTACCTTGCCAGTGTGAAACCACTTGAGTAAAAGCTACATTACAGCATAGCTGTTATTTATGTATCCAGATTTGATTCAGAATGCATGATGCAATTTTACTTCTGTCTAGTATGCATTTTGTAATGGTTATTGGGAAGTCATGGGCCTAAGTTCTGCTGTGTGCATCAATGCAGTCCCACTGGAATAATCTTCACTTCCTTTACTTGGCTCTTGTTCCTCAGCTGAACAACCTCTCTGACCTCATTTGGTAAAGCAAATGTTTTTGAGGCACCTCCACACAACCACATCTGGGGATATAACCAGGAAAACAGCTAGGCAAGTTAGGCACGCTCTTGGACCCTGGTGGAGTGTTTAACCATCATGGGACTGAAACCTGGCTCTCAAAGTATCCCCCTGACTCTCATGTGGTTGTGGTGGAGCTGTGTGTTACTGAAGGTAAACTGAAGTTTTGGCAAAATTTCATTTTAAGACAGTCCAACTATAGAGCTCCAACCTTGGGTGTTAAGACTTTTTCAATTAAGAGATTACTTCATATTATTAGCTATTAGAGTCCCTTTAGCTCTTCTGATCTCCCCAGTATTGCCACCAGGTGTTTAACTGAACATTTCACCTGCATTTGGAAACATGTCAAAATATTTCACTTTGGCACCTCCTTCATGATAGCAACTTGTTTTAAATAGTCAGTTGCAATGTGCATCATTAGACAAATCAAGCCTTCATTAAAGAGACTAGCAGCCCATGTCTCTTAAAATAAACATGATCTAGAATAAACATCACAATAAATAAATGTAGAGCAAAAATATGGCAGTTATTGGGTTAGACTGAGATCTCAAGATTGATGCTTTTAACCTTCTGGATCATAGCCAACACAAACAGCATCATAACCACCAACACTTCAATTATCATGATGAGCTAATTTGAACTACAGTAGTGGGAAGAATTAAAAAAGTAAGGAATATGACTACATAAGTATATCCATGAATGATACAAGCCCTATTCTGAAACACTCCTCATTCTGAAACATACATGCCTGTTAGAATATCAGGGCCAGTTGCAAAATCCAAAGACAAAATGAAACATCAACAGTGAGCATTTTTACAACAGAAGATGTGTAGCCCAGCCTTAATCCTAGCTCATATGTGTGTTATTAGCTCCACATTGTTGGAGAGCACCATCTCATGGCAAGCAGACTACTACTAATGACACATTTGCTCTATCACAGTGATCCATTAGGGAAGCTGTTATGTGCTGAAGAATAGAGTCACTCATTCAGGAATGTGCTTATTGATACTTCACATGGGCTTTCTACGGTTCTGACTCCTATTGAAAAGAGAAAAAGAGTAATATTAATTATTATTAACACAATATTAATGTCACAAATATATTCTCACCTCTGATACCTAAGGTGATACCTAAGGTGACCCTAAGCCCAGACCACTTAGGAGCTGAGGATGCATCTCTCTGAAGTACCACCAGACTGAAGTAGGAAGTCTACAGACACCCCTCCAGGCCTCCAACATCACATTTTCTAGGAACAGACCTGCATGGAAGCCACTATTTCAGATTGTATCAGAACATCATCTTTTTCCTACGACAAGTTCTCCAAGCTACAAAGTGAGGCAGGCTGCCAAAATAACCTGCTTCTGTGGTTCTCTGATGAGGTTGCTTCCTACTCCTGTCCCTAAAGGGGTCCAGAAATAAATGAATTCCTGGCAGAGGAAGAACTGTAGATACCCAAGAGCTACCACCCAGGCCTGAAACAGTACTAGTACCAAATATATCTATGTCTACAGTATCCAAGGAAAGAGAAATCCTCCCCTCTGTGTCTGATCTATTGCCAAAAGGTGCACCACACAGTCTGTTTGAACAAGTGTCCAGACTTTCTCATATGGCAATAAAATTTCCTCTATTATACTACCCTCAACAGGAAGATGTTACCTGGCTTTGCGTTTTGACCTCTAGATATGCTAAAACTGAATTCAAAAAAAGTTAATATAAGTTCTGACTGCTCCAGCATTTCAGCATTAAAAAAAAATTACTAATGCCTAATGAATAAATGCTGGGCCATTACCCCAGGCTTCAGAAAGTCCAGTGATTAAGATCCTAGTTCTGTCTCCTGTTATAATTAAGCCAGTTGCTTACAATTTAGATTGATAATATGAAGGAGAATGTAATCTTTAAACTTAATTTATCTGCTGTCCCAGTTACTCCCATGTATATGCTTGCTTTCACTTAAAATGTTTTACTTTTCCTTACAATCATCTTGATTTCTTCATTAGCATTAAAGTGATACGGACAAGGTATGGATCACAACAGGGATGCATCCAAACACAGAGTTCCATCCCAAACAGGGATCAAAGAAAATTTAATCTCAACATCTCAAGAATTCTATGAAAAATCTGCAATACTACACTAACCTTTGATGACAAAGTAGGTTTCAGTCCAAGAAAGGAAAATACAGTGTTGCTCTCCTTTGATTCAAAAAAGCCATCATAGTCCTAGAGAATTAAAAGAAGAAAAGTTGAGTCAACATTTGTATTCCTATTTTCCTGACTGGTATTACCACACCTTGTATTAGACTACAGAGTGATATGTAATAATGCTCAGAAAAATACTGATACCTCTACTCTCCTATCCAAACCTATGACCTAAACTGCAACGATATCACAAACTACAAACTTCAATGGTGAAGAAAAACACACCAATTCTCTAACTTCAACATCTCTTACTACTTTGACAGGAAAATACAAGCACATACTTGCATCAAAATAAACTCTATTGTAGGTATATTTTAAACATATTTCAGTGCAGAATTTCTCCTAAAACCTTTATAGTGCACTAATGAAGGTGCTTTACCAACATTTCAATAATGATATACTGCTATATCAGTGTGAGCTGATATAGGGATACCTTGCAGTTGCATAATTATTTAAACAGTCTTAGCCCTCCCAAAAACACAACCCATAGCTGCACAAGGGTAGTTTCTCAGCCTGACCTTCTGCACTAAAGGCATCTGTGAGAGACACCAAGAGGGCAGCAGGAGTGTATCATGGTCCTCCGGCATCAGATATATTAGCTGACATAAGTAGAAAGAGTAAACCTTCTTAAGATGACTTTTTGTTGTTTTCTTTTTAAAACATGGCATGTGCCAACTAAGGAATTAACAAAAAATTTTACAATTAATTGCCAGAAAGTAAATCCAAGTAAAACAGGCAAATCAACTAAGCCATGGTGCAAACTCAAAGGTTACTGAAAGGATTCCCAACAGGAATTAAAAAGGGACAATGTAATCATTGAATACCTAGAGGAGTAATAAGTAATACTGAAGCTCTACAGAAGTATGTTGGATTAAGCCCTTGACCTCTAAAAATGAGACTTCAAAAGCTGCATGGACACTATTAAACCTTAAAAAGGTCTGTTCTGACTCTTTTCTAGCAGATGAAAACCCATGAGGGGCACAGGCTATATAAGCAACACACAAGAAGACAGAGTGTGATGTGCCTGAGAAATAATCTTCATTTGCTCCACGGGGCTCATTGACAAGTGAGTCACACTGTCTCTGGAGCAGAAGGTAGGGCAGCAGTGGATGAGTACAACCTACAGTGAGAAGGACCCTTTCTTTATTATCAGGGCTGGTCTAAATTGCCTGAAGATGCCCATTACAGCCCTGTAAACTACCAGCAGCCAACCCGTGGGAGTGTTTTGGCAGACACATTTTTGGATCCCCGCCAGGAATACTCTCCCTCCTAAGCACCATGGGCCATCTTCACTAACCCCCAGACACTCTTTGTCTCAACAGTTTGTCCAAAGAAAGTTCTGTGTTTGTTAGAGTAAGTTATCATCTCTCAGCACCATTTCCAAGTTCTGGGGTTCTCCTGAAGTCTTGTAATCTCAGTACTTCAATTAACTATAGAAGTATCATTACACTAAGACCATGCTTTTTCAGTCTTTGTTAATCAACTGGTAAGAAAATGAAGAAGGGAAGGACCAAGAGACTGAAAATAATGTCATAAGAAAAAAGGCTGCACTCCTGGCTCTGACAATGACTGACACTCAGCTAATCCACCATCTGTGAGCATCTGTTTAACCTAACCTCTGTAAAGTAATTTAATACTTAATAATAAAAAGCTGTCTTCAAGTACTAGTTACCATTTTACTTTCAGAATTATCAAGTCATGACTTAGTATGTTTTTTCCACATTTTTACTGATTAACAAACCTGGATTCACTTACTGAAAAAATTGTGAAGGTTAAACAATGAGCTAAACTAAATCTATGTTTGAAAGAGTACAAAACCCAGTGGACTGATTCATTTTAAAAGGACCTGAATATTTAAGAACCAAAAGAAATTATCCACCAAAAGCCATCTCCCTGATGTTTTGAAATATCTGCATTGCAAATCATATTTAAATGCTATTGACACTTACTTTCATGGGTGGTGGGGGAGAAAAAGCATCATTCTTTTAGATCAAGTAGAAGTAAATTTTAAATAGGAGAATTTTCCTAGTGATGTCTGCAATTCCAACATATGACCTCAAAATATTCAAATGTGAAACAAAAAATGTTTCAAAAATGCAGAATAATCCTATAAAAATTTTAATAAATCACTTCATCATGGTAGTTTCTTAAAAGATCATGGAGAAGTATGATCTCAATGACTCAATGGCTGTGTCCTGAATGGTAGGAGTTCAAAGTGGGTATCCCTGGCTTTTCCTGTAACACAACCAAGATAAAAGATGCTCCAAAAACACCCTGCCTTTGATATTACCATTAGAAGGAGAGAGAGTCTATGCAGATTTGGGGCACATGTAGAGACACTAAATCCATAGGTGAAAACATAAAAATTCTTATCTCAATAAAGAAGGTCACACTGCTACCAGCAGTAGATGTAGAGGCTGAAGAAGGAAAACAGCACAAGCTCAGTGAAGATGAGAATTTCATAGCCAGGCAGGAGCCCAACTCACTGGTGACCCAACAGGCTCCATCTGGAAAAACTCAGTGGGACGTTCTGCCTACCGCAGGTGAAGAACACCACCATTCACTGGTTTTGGCAAGGCAGTGGTTCCCTCTTGCTGCACCACACTTCACCACCAGCAGCAAGTTACTACAACCCTCTTGTCACTGTCCCAAGCAGCTCTACCCAGGGAGTGCTGTGGCTTTGCTGGGATCAGTGGAGCAGTGCTGTCCTCCCCCTGTGCAAGGAAGAGGCACTCAGAGAGCAGCTGTTAACCTAAAAATATACCAATATGGCAAACCCACTTCAAAAGGCAACTATGTGTACAGATATCATTTTGTACATTTTAATTTTGTAGCATTTTATATTGTGAAACTTGGTGCTTTCCAAAGCTGATAATCACACTTCATTCATATATAGAGTTCAGTAGCTGATTAAAACTGAGTACTAAAACTAGTAGGACATGGAGACAGTGGACATGAATCATCAGCAATGCAGAGATGTTCAATCCCTCTGGAGAAGTTGAAAAGCCAAAAATAGAGATGATAAGTCCCATGACTGAGGGTATGAAATGTTACCAAGAAAGACAGATGCCAGTTAGGAGTAAAAAATATATCTCAGAGTGGTTTAAAGGGATAAAGAAAGGACGGGAAGATAAGTAGGTAAGAAAAGAAGGTAAGTGAAAAGCTATTTCAAGGCAGAAAGGGCTTTTTAACAGGGTAACAGCTAGTTTTAGGCATGGATCCTCACCCTTAAAGTTGGTGGCAGGTCCATCACCCAACCACATAACCTGAGCAGGATACAGCCTTTCTAGTTTAACAGCACAACAGTTACAGTTCTCAATATTCTCCATTAGCTGACCAAATAAGTTCTTGCTTTGTTTAAAATAAACCAAAGCCACTGTAGGTAAGCTATTTACCTGTAGCTCACCTATAAACAAGCAAAATCTTGTTGGCTTTGTGTGGCCTAAAGCTCTGCTTTGCTTTCCCAGCTCCTGCTGAGTGACTTTTAACTGGGATATAGAGACAAGCTGTGGTTGCAAAGGTCTTCAGGACCAAAGTTACCCCAGAGGGTAATGGGAGGAAGGCTGTGAAGTTCACTGTGGTGGCAGAATGCTTGGTACTGGATGTGTTAGTGGACACATGGAATGCATTTCCAGAGCATACTGAAGATGCCTAAGGTTTCCACCAGAAGGTTCAAGTTCATGAAAGAAAAATGTAGTAAGAATTACTAAATATGTTAAAGTGACATTTATTTCAGAAAAAATATCTAGAGACAAGGAAAATACTGAGCCATTTTATATCTTGACTTGTTTGTGGTCTTTCCTAGGCTTATAGCCACTGTTGGGACAAAGCTGGGCTTGATGGACCTTTAGTCTCAAAAATGTAAGGCAATTTATGCTAATCTTAAGGTGTATCATACACTAAGTTTCAAAATTATTATAGAATCATAGAATTATTTGGGCTGGAAGGGACCTCAAAGATCATCTGGTTCCAACCCCCAATAATCAACAAAGCTATGTGATGTTGTCCATTAAGTATGATAGATAAAGGGAAAAAAAAAAAAAAAAAACCAAAAAAAACCACAAAAAAACAAAAACAACACAAAACAACCCAAGCCTCTAGGTGGCCTCTTTCCATGGCTTTGTTTTTAAAATTTGAATCTTTGCAGCTTATCCGAGAAATAAAAAGTGCTGTGGCTGCTTTGCACCTCTTTAAAACCAGATTAATCAAAGACAGGAGAACTTTGTTAATGTCTACATTATTCAGTAATCCCAAAAACCATCCATTGCCCAAATGCTACAGAAAACTAACATCAGTCTTAGTCTTTGAGACACTGGACAAGCATTCAGGAAACCTGACACACAAATGTCTTAGGTTCTTCTAGCCTTCGTGTGGGTTTTATGCCAATTTACTCCAGTAGGAAAACCATTGGTCCTTGGGAATTCTCTTCTCTTTAGAAATCCCACTTCCAGAGTAGGTTCTTCTCTCAACAGCAACAGCCAAGTTCACAAAGCTCTAGCTGGCTAGAGCATTAGCTGTATCCCAGCTGTGATGATCACTAGACCTTAAGTGTGATGTATTCCTGGTGCTGGGAAACCAGATCACTGCAGTGATGTGATTACAGACACTGCCATAATTAATTTGGCTCAGGATTTTGTTAAGCAGGTATACTCAGGATTGTTTAAATAAACACTGTCACTGCTGGGAGAAACTATTTACTGCACACCAAAGTTAAAATTTGCAGTACTGCAGATCAGCATAAATAATTATTTGGGCTTCAAGGAACATAACAGAAGCATGAAGGTGTTGGGTCAAAGTAAAACATTAACACAAAGTAGATTTACAATCAGCAATTTTATCTTCACTACCACGCTGAGATTAGGACAACATTACATCGAATGAACTTTCAAAGACAGCAACTGTGAATAAAATTCTTTCCAGTAAATTTCTTTAAACAAGTGAGTTGGTTTTGTTGCTGCTTGCTTTTAGCTGGAAACAAGAGTGAGCTTGTTAAACATCTCAGAGAAATCTTTATTGCTTACCACACCAAGAAGCAGAAAAACAAAAAACCCACCTAAATGTAGCTTGCATAGCTTTTCTTAAAGATTTTTAAAGTGCAGTGATTACTGGACAAGACTTAAAGATTACTCCATTGGCATGCTGTTCAAGTTTATTCCTCTTTGTCAATATTTTAATATAAGATTATAATCTCTCTGGTCTTCTAAAAGGAGCAACATAATTACTCCTTCAAGTAATAGTGAGGAACTCATAACAAACACATTGAATCAGACTGAGTTAATACTATACACCATTGAAAATGAGCTGTTAACATCCTCCCTTAAAAGGGCAGTTCAGTTCTCCAGAACAGATGACATTCATTTACTGATCTGATTAGGATTACAATGGAAAACTCCTACACAGCACAGCTCTCCTTGGAGAATGCGTGTGCATGTGTGAGTCTCTTCTAAGACTATATAAATATACAAATAAAAGAAGATCTTGTCTGCACAACACAGGACAAGCTAAACATGACAGTTTTTATTACCTAACCTTCTGATAAGATCTCTGCACAGGATTTTTAAAGAGCTTATAGAACTGATTCTACAAAGCAACTTGTTACTCCTCTGCTAAAGGCCAGATGTTTATTTTGGTAATCTGTTTAGCTGTAGCCTTCCAGAAACAAAGGCTTTAATAAAAGGGAGCAGATGTCAGCCACAGCTCTATTGTTTGCATAGTACAGGACAAACTCAGGCTAATGTGATGTTTGCCATTCATGTAGCAATGGTGCCAGGGTGCACAGACACCAACTATCTAAGAGCTGATATCCCTCACCTCCAAGGCACGGAGTCCAACTGCAGCAGGACTTCCCTTGGACAAGCATAGAAGACATCAAACATAGTGCTTAGTGCCCACCTGGTGTAGGGGAATATTCAGGGGAGTTAGTGGCAGAATCCATATGTACTATGGATGGTAAGAGCTGTCATGTGCACCTTTTGTGCACCTTCCAGCTCATTGTGTAATTTTACAAATTTTTTGTATAAGAATATTATCAAATCAAACCTCAACAGAAATTTGGGAAAGGGAGAGATGGAAATATCAGGGAGTTAATTATGGTAGTGAGCCTGTTACACGAGGTAATGACTAAAAGACACAAAATGACCATGTTGCACAGAAGCTCTGCATGCACATATTTTAACTTGGACACAGTGGAACAATAGTGGACTGAATTACTTATTTCATCCTGGCTGTTCTCTGACAACAGCCATGGCCTTTTCTAGATATTGTTCCAAAGTACTGCTACATCTGTATTCTGGGCAATACTATGTGACTTCAAAGTATAACTGCCACTTATTAAGATTCTTTAGCCTTTCCTCATATATAATTTATCCTCTATTTTAGAACTGGCCTTTTTTTAAAAGACTTTGGTTAAAGTAGTCCAACATCTTCAATAATAAAACCTGCTTTTTCAAGAAAGCATGGCACAATAGGAAGTTTCTGTTCCATGGAAAGGAGGATTAGGATCAAAAACAAAATTTTTAATAATTATGTCATACTTGGTCATAAGTTTGGCAGAATATCAGTGTAATAAATATAAAAATTAAAAAGATGTGTGCAGTATTTTCTACCATACCTGTAAAAGTAAAAATTCTAATTTTACACCAGACCATTTTAAGTGTTCTAAAATACGTGAACACCCTACATTATTATATTTAGGAAATAAAAAGTCTGCAAACAGAGTAAAGGGTCTCCAGAGATGTCTTGGATGCCTGACTCCTCTGAGAAAGATAAAATTCTTGGACTTTTATTTTTACTTAGTTGCTGAGCTTCTATTTTTTAAGCCTTGACACTGGGCAAGTCTACACTCTGCCTCTGGTACCACATTTCCCTTTAAAGATACATATTACACAGAACTAAAGCTCTTTTCCTCAGGACACAGAAAAGCAATGAAGAAGTGGATGGCAAAAGCATAGGCATAGTCTGAAAGTCATAACTAGCCCTTCTGAATGATCTGAACAGAATCCTCCCAACATGGAGAAGACTCTTGGGCAGGGGTTGCTTTCCAACACCAGCTGTGCCTTCTATATTCCTCTCTTGAGACAAGCCTTAAGCATGAAGATAAACTGTGCACATCACTGGCCTCAAGTCACATTCAGCCTAGGGTTTGTGGATGCCTGTGAGCCAAAAACTGCTCCAATATAATTCCAAAAGGTAATTAAGAACAGTTTCACACACAGAGCTTAAATTTGCCATACAGGAAACTCTACTTCTGATGGCAAAAATAATTAGTCAAGAAAGTTTTAGCATCATTAACCATTAACAATTGTTACAGAATCTCTGAGCAATTCACATTAACTTTTATCTAGCAAAATTATCCCTCTTCTAAAAGTACACCTGGACAAAAAAAATGCCAGGTGAATCAAATAAGATATCTACAAGGGTGTAGAGAATCAAATGTAGACTTGCTGGATGCCAAATTAGCCTCAAAACTCCTCTAGCTCCTAAAGTGAACACACTACAGCAGACATGCTAAAGTGAATTCTGCAACATGGTTTGAGGATCTAGAGACAGAGTTCAAGCTCTCTATACTGTAGGCACCAGAATTATAACAAACTCCCTAAAAACAGGCCAGTAGGTGGCCTCTAGCCAGTTTTAAATTCTCTTGTTTCTTTATCAGTGAGCAGTTACTTATTTGTAATGTGACACCTTTAAAAAAAGAAGAAATGTATGAGATCATAATAAAACCCAGAACCGAACAATACATTAACAGTGCAAAGAAATCAGGGCTACAATAATTGTCTGTGCACTGAATAGTTTCCCAAGAACACTGTACATCTTTCAGCAGCCTATTTTATTTCTTTCCTGTCTATATGCTTTTGCTCTTTTGTTGGAGTTGACAACCATACATTACATTTCAGGGAAGGACAGTAAATATCTCATATCTCTGTCTCTACTGCTGCCCACTAGGCACCCTGTCAGGACTCACCATAACACTCTAAACCATATGAACAGCTTCAAAGAAAAAAAAAAAAAAAAAAAAAAAGAAAAGGTCAGCCTGCTATGTAAATATTTTCTCTTTGGCTCAAACTTCCACCTGGAGACAGATTTCCTTTTAATTCTGGTTGGCCTAAATTTCAGGTAATTCCCCCTCAGAGGAAGATTTCTGCATATAAAACTATTACTGTTCAAAGTGCTAACTTGCAGCTTCACAAGATCACAAGAGTGCAGTTTCATTGGGAAGTGGATATTTCCAGGCTTCTGAAAGATCCAAGAATCACTTCTAGTCTAAGAAGAATTGTGTACTCAGCTGTGGAGAATTCAAGAAGAGAGAGATGTAAGGCATAGGCCTAATTTCAGATGTTCAGCTTTCCAGCATTCCTGGCTTTGTGCTTAAATATCTGGGCTGCTGCAGGGCACTGCTGCCTGGGTAGAGAACCTTGTAAAAGGCTGTTATGTAGATACTCACACACCTCAGAGCCATGTCACGGCAGAACATGCAGACCTGGCTGCCAGAACTGAGATGGCTGCAATGGACCTGGATTGGGAATGTAAGGACAAGCTGAGCATGATTCAGTGGGCCCGTGACACATGAGAACAACTAGGAGGAGATGCAATACAGAGACAGGCTCATGATCAAGGGGTGGACCTGACCACTGAAGTCACTGGACAGGTTATCCATTAATGTGAAACATGTGCTATGATTAAGCAAATCCTCTGGTGTGGAGAACAGTGGCTGGGAAAGACAGTATGGGATTACTTTCTTGGGGGAACATAATCCACAATTGGAGTTGCGTTTCATAGCTGTAGGTCAAAGTATTATAGCAGGAGCCACTAAGTCTAACTGAAGATGACCTCTGTAAGGAACTGGGCAAGACAAAACTGATTCCAGTGACCAACACTGCAACAAAACTTACCTGATCCTATAAAGACTCTTCTCCAAATTAACCCCACTTTACTATTCTTTATGCAAAGTGCATGAGTTTTCTCCAGAAACATGCATTAGACACTAACATATCCTCACTCTTACAGACACCAACTAGAGCAAGATAACTGTACTGAGTTCAGATTTACACTACTCCAAATTTGGAAAGCAGGATCATGTGTCTGATTTGTCTGAAAGGTAGACTCTGTTCTCACACACAATTTTGTAGCAATGTCACTAAGCTGAAACAACAGACTGTAAAGTAATGAAAATATGTAAATTATCATATTGTTGGTGCTATAATATAGCACTGGATTATCAGTACAATTATTTGTGCTCTCATGTGCTTGCAGCTCTGATCTTGTTCACAGGAAAAAAAAATTGTCCTTGCCAAGTATTTTATTTCAAAATCTCTTAGCATAACTTGTTACTGAAAAATGGGGAGTGCATCTCAGAAGACTGAGAAAAGGAGAAGACAGACTAATGATAGATAAATGATTGTATCTGCAATTATATCAACTCAGAAAAACCACAAGGTTTTGCTCACACTTCAAAACTTGGAGTTTGTCTCATGCTACCAGAAGAATCCCTCCCTTTGTGGTACAAGACACTCTGTGAACCAGTAAACATTGATCATCTTTTTGTACCTTTCTCCCCTCCTACATGAGCTGCCAGATGTTCCACTGATTGACACAAACTCATTTTGGGTACTTACTGAAATCCTTAAAGGCAAACTTCCTCTAACCTGCAGTTACATCCTGAAAAGTGATTCTTTCAAATGGTGATGTCCTAGCCAGGAAAATCTAGTCTTAGATAAACCCCTTGTGCACATTGCTGAGGCTTTTTAACTAAGAGAAAATAGTGAGAAAAAATATCACAAAATTATTAATGATAATACTAACACAGAAAAACCAGTATAGCTATGAATATAACATTGAGTCATGGACATCTTATGCTTGTGAACTTCTATTGAAATAACATGACCAAAATAAGAAGTGTACCTATTTTGCTTGGCATTGTCTAGCCCTCACATCTTTAGTGGAACAGCGATGGATTTGACCAGTTTGTATTGCAAGGAAATGTGAATTGTCAGCAACAATGCATAAGCCAGAATAAGTATATTGAAAGTTTCCAGATAAGACTGTAGAATGCAGAAAAACAGAGTTTTTAAATAGAGAAAACTGGATTAAAAATTGCCAGGACACAAATCAGAAATGATAAGCTACAGATTTCACTAACTCAACAGAAAACTCAGTGCTTTTTCAGTTTAAGTTACTTAATAGAGATTATGCTTTAGTTATTTATGTCAAGATAAACACATGAAAACACTTACTGTGAAAATTACAAAGAGAGACAAGATGTGCAACGTTTGCTGACTTTATCTAATTGTAATATTTTACCCCCCTTTCAGAAGCACTGACCTCCTTTGCCTTCTGCATAATGTTTTACCTCCACTGTATTACCTAAGAACTTCATTAACTAATGCAGTGGGTCAACTCATGACTGTTGGAGATCCTGCACATCCTTCCTCCTTCATCCTAGAAAATATAGTTTCTTTCAAAGCATGTTTGCTCTTTAAAGATGTTCATGCAGACAGTGAAGTCTAGTAATAGGATTAAGTCTGCTCAACCAAAATGGCCATCAGCTCAGCAGACAGATTAATGAGATCATCTCACATGCTGCATGACATCTTCTGCCTTGCTAATTCCAGAGAGCAACTTCTAAGACTAGGTTAAAACACTCTATAAGGGCCATCTGAAAGAGTAAGAAACAACAGCTTAAACTATTGTACTTCCCAGGCAAACTAAAATCACACAGAACAACGTAAAGGTTATTTGTAAGTGAGGGGCTGATCCATAAGCAAGGGTAGTAATCCCTTCCACGTCCCAGATACATTTCTTTGATTGACTTAACTTACCTGGAAGTAAGAAGATCAGAGTTATACTGCTGAGGTAAACAAGTAAGGACAATACAAAGCACATGGGAAGGATGTTAAATACTTTGCTTAGAGAAACCAGTTAGCTGCTGCATCATACCAAATCTTTTTGTTGCAGAGGATCCTAAATCACCTTTTATTTGCTTCCTGCATTAAGCTAACAATTGCACTGCAGGCAGCAGGCTCTCATCAGACCTGAGCAGCACAGTTGAATCTGGCAGGGACTAAGTCAGAACCACTTTGGATGTACATAGTATCAAAGGCTACTGCTTCAGCTTGCAGTGGTGGATGGAGAAGCTTACACCAAAAAAACAGCCCACCTATCAACCTGTTGTCAGATTTACAGCAAATTGTGTTCATTTATCCTAAACACTCTGATTGCATAAAGACATTCTGAGCATAAATGAAATTTATACCGTGACAGTAGCAGAGAAGAAGCTTAATTACAATAACAATAAAACTCAATTTTTGTGCTTGAACTAGACCCAAGCAGCAACAATACTACAAATTCCCAGATTACGGTGGTCTCACCTGGCACTTTTCCATCAACAAGTTGTACATGAAGCCTGTGACATTTCTGATTTTTACATTCCTAGAGGGAATCCCCTAGACAGCCCTAGGATTTACAGAAGAATGACCTGAATTTTCCCTGTGTGATCATTACCTGATCCTATTGCCCCATCAATTCAGATTCTAGTAGAGAAAGATCAACAGTAGAGAAAGATCTCTAGTAGAGAAAGATCAACAGATCAACATGTTCAAATGGCCAGCTGAGTGTACCAATATATTGTCCACTGAGAACCATAACAGCTACTTACCCCACAGTACCGATCATCACTGAATATCTGTGGTGGCAGTGGATTGCCTTGTGCAGGCTGCCTGTCCTCAGGAATATTTTTGTACATCCATTGTCTCTTCTCCTCTGACATGGTGATATCCACTTCTTCGAACTCTATGCGATTGGCTTCTAGAAACCTCACCACATCCTGCTGCCTTTTCTTTATCTAGATGGAAGAAGGAAATTTAAAAAAATTAGAGTCAGAGCAAGTCCTCCATAACACAGACATACTTACAAATCTCAGAACATTCCTCCTCTCCCATCCCAGTCACAAACTCAGAAAGACAAAGGAGAAAATATTTTTTTTCAGTTTTAAGTTCATAAAAGTTAAGCACTGCTGTTTCTTTACATGTTGGTAAAGGTACTTCACCTCAATTGTATAAGGGCATCTGTTTAATTCAGCTTTGGTAATTTCAGCCTTTACTCTCTAAAGATATTTTTTAAAAGCAAACTGTAAGAGCCTCTTCAGAAGTAGAAGTTCAAGGAGGCAGTTGGTTTTCAAAGACATTAGGGCTACATTTTTAAAATACACAGGCACCTAAAAATATATGGTTAATAAAATGGCAAGTCCCAGAAGAATTTACTCCTAAAAGTGTTCATTGAGATGAACATGTCAGTACATCTGAATAAAAACCCACCCCAGCTATACACATTTTTGTTTTTCTAGACACCTACACATTTTTTAAAATGCAGTTCAACAGTTTCCTGAGAAAGGCTTGTTGAATATTTAGCTAAGAGGTCTGTCAGCATAATTCACATGCCTGAAAGTAAGGATGATGTCATCTCTTGAAAATGAACTTTTTTTTCCAAAAAAAAGAAAAAGCATGAGGTTTGTATTAAATGTATTATTTGTATTCTGCCCCTCAAGAGAGTATATCACCTTTATACAAAGAGGCAGAGCACTGGCAGGTTTCACTTCATTGCAGTTAAGATTGGTTGGACATAACGATCTCAAAGGTCTTTTCCAACCTTAGCAACTCTATGATATTAAGATCAGCCCTTAAGAGCTAGCTGGTCTTGAAGAAGATACAATCAGGTAAAGACAACCTCTACCCAAATAGGACTTCACATCAAAGCAGCAACCTTTGAAAGTCTGTGTACTTTTTGCATCAAGCTAATGAAATTAATACTTTCAGAAAGGAACTATAAATTATGTGCCATATATTTTACAGCTATCATCACAATGTTACTTGATAAAAAAAAAAATTAGCTTTAATAATTTTACAGTATTCCTGGAGTGTCATACCCATGCAGTTGCTGGCTGGCATAAAGCCCAGGTGGATGAATCATGCCTGTGGGTATCATATGACCTAGATACTATTTGGAAATCAGAGGATTTTCAAAATGCATGTGCTAGTAGCTCCTGTCACACAACCAAGTCTATCTAAATGCATCACAAAAATACATAATTTTGAAAGCAATACTGATGGAGTTCTTATTTCCTTGAAATAAGGCAGCCATCCCAAGAAACTACAAATACAAAACTTTGAAACAATTACTGTCTTTCTTAAGAAGTGGATTGCACAGTAAATTTGCATCATGGCGTCTTATTCTTTTTCCTTTTATTTGCACACGCTGGTACAGTTTTTTTAGGCATATGTGAAAAAATCACTTTTTCATAGAGAAGGCAGCTCCTAAACTTGCATGCTAGTAATGCATTGTCAACAACAGCAAAATTACTGCATCATCATCACTGGTGGCACCAAAGGCAACACACCTTTTACTACATCCCTAAAAATTCAAAGTGTAGAAGTGAAAGGCAAAAACATTTTCTTCAGCTTAAAAAAAAAACAAAAAAAAAAAACAAACAAACAAAAACCACCTGCAAAAGAACACAAAAGAATTTGAGATAGTCTTAATACAAATATTAAATATCTGGTTAAACGGAAAGGAGATGTCTAAAATGATATATGGGAGAGGTAATTTCTTCATAGTGAACTGCTGCTAAAACTCCCATGAAATGCCCTCCTGCACTGGTCAGAGCAATGAGCAAACTCCAGAGTGGCTGGGCCAGCCCTCTGGCCCCAAGGCCAACCAGCATCCTCTGGCCAAAGCTATTACACCTGCAGCCTCTCAAAGCTGCTGCTTGCAAACTGCACACTGGGAATGATCCCTGGCATGCTGTAGTATCTAAATCCTGGCCACAGGCTGTTTGTGAAATGCTAAGTTAGCCTTGGCCAAAGCTGACTGTGCCAGCAACCATTCTTCAAACAGTTCCAGAGTACCAGAGTGCTCTATTCTCACCACCAGGACATGCACCAGCACAGGTGTATCCACATGGACCCAAGTTCATCTGCTGTCTCCCAGCAGCCTGTAAACTGTGCAACTTAGATCCAGTGAGGTCCCTATTATTTTACAGTTCACACCATTAGAATTCTCCCACTAGCACAGATTTCCTAATGCTTCATTTTATTTTTATAAAACTAATTAAGATGTTGAAGTGAAGTAAATTGGGGTTTTCATTTTTTTTAGCCATAAGCCTTACACTTCTCCACATAACATCTGTATGAGTTATCAGCTGTGGATGTACCAGCTGCATAAACCTAAACAAAATAGCCTGAAAATTTCAAGCCAGAAGCTAGCATTTTCTCCTCCCCAATTTATTCGATTCAGGCCTATAAACTGAAACAAGAGCATTAGTTGTATTTAAAATCCTATTAAATTACGCCTTGTTGTTTAAGATAGATGCTCAGAGCATCTGTCACAAGAGAAGCCAGCTGATTATTCCCCAAGAAAACCACAGGACCTTTGTCTCTGCCTACAACTGGATCTGTGCCTCAGAAGTGCGTCAGCCTCACAATCCTGCCTGCAACTCTCATCTGTGCTCACCCGGAGCCCAAAAAAGCTCCCAGCATTTGGCCACAGGAAACACGGAACAAAGGCAACACGGCACAAAGAGCAGTGTCAGTCCTCACTTCCATCTCAGCCTGTCCTGTCAAGAGCCCAGCGGAGAAAAATGCATCCTCATTTGACAGACTATGGAGGTGGATAAAACTCTTTGTAAAGTATCTTGCTGCTTCCAGGGTTTCTTGAGTCTGATGCAACTGAAAGGAACCTGAAAAAAATAATCCCACTGTCAGAGGCACCATGTTCAGAGGAACTTGGTTTGTGGCTATTCATACACTGCTTTGGGAAAGCATTAGTAGTCTTACATGACAGACTGCTTCAGCATCAAAATATTTTGGGTAAAAATAGACACTGTAAAATACACCTTCAAAACATATATCCACTGAAGTTCCAGAGGAAAGTCTTTATGTAATATGATCCTAATCTATCTATAAATGCAGTGAGAAAACTGATGGTGTTAATGGTCTGCTATTATAGTCAAACGTTTGCATCCCCTATTTTTAGCAGGGTAATTCTTTTCTGAACATCATTTATCTGAGTTTGGTTTTATTGTTAATCTATATTTCTATGCACAAAACTAAGAGAGGAAAAAATCCCCAGAGACAACTCAATTTTATCCTTGTATTCAAAGCTGGTACCTTTATTAGGATTAAAAAGCAGCAAAAATAGGATGTCCATTGTGATACATAAAACTGCTAAAATGAGCTAATCACTTAATCAGTAACCCAATTTATAAAGGAACTCTATTGTAGCTAAAGTATTCTGTCTTTCTGCCCTAGTTTTCATGTCTTTATACTGATTTTCAACAGGTGACAGGAGGATACATTCCCAGACTGTTATGGAGAAATATTTCAAAGACATACTCAGGCCAGTCCAGGGGGAAGCACTGGTATTATCTGTTCTGACTTTCAGCACCCCTGAATTAATTCCTCTTAGGAGTAAAGGGTTCCTTCAGACTTCTTTTCCCCTCTAAGCTCCATTCCTGAGCTGATAATAAGAGACCTGGTCTTTAAAAATTGTTCCCACAAATGTTTTTATTTGAAATACTTGCTTGCTTCTGTTCAGAATCCACCTAACTTCAGCCACCTCACTTTAGCCACCTCATTTCCAAATCTTTGCCCAGACTAAAAACTGTTCTGTTCAAAGATTTCTGTTTCCCATACAACTAAATCAGACCTCCCAGCTAAATTGAACAGAGATCTCCAGTAGCAAGAGAAATCTTATTACTCATTTAGTAGCAGAATGAGAAAATTAGGATGTTACCATTATAAATCATGTCCAGGTTGGAGCAGAAGTTTAGAAAAATCAGATTACATCCTCTATTCCAAAGTTCCCTGGAAGCTTCTCATCACCTCCAAGAGGTCACAGGTTCCTTCTTTTTTGGTTTGTCTATGCTTCCTGAACCTGTTCTCAGAAGTTCTCCCGTCCTAGAAAGACTTCCCTACTGACAGCTGCTGAACCAGAGGAGCATAGCCAGTGGTCTCTTCATTTCTAAAAGTCAGCTGCATTTCATACTATTTCTATACTATTTTAACCAAGATATTCAATACCTTGCAAAAATCTCAGTAGTCCAGGATTTATCTAACTCAGGTAGGATAAACAATATTACTTCTACTCTACTATATTCAAGATGACTCAAGTCTCAATGTTAATAGGAACTGTGCCATGATTAAAGAGAACTTCTCTGCCTTTTATCATTAGCTCAGTTAATATAAATGGGACAAAGCAGACACATTCTCAGTTTCAAATTTCTTCACACTGTCAATTGAAGGAATGATGCTGAGTGTCTGGTGCTCACAAAGTGGACAAGAGAGGTTGGTCCTCTGCTGTAGACTCCACCTCCCACCTTCTGAAAATAAGGCACTCACTGTTTTTCCGTCCTCCGGCCTGCAAGCGGAGGGAATGACAGCAGCTACCACTCAGTGCATTGGCTGCTGACTGAGATGTGCAGCACTGACTGTTTTAGAGTCTCATCCTCTTGGAATTGAATGAACTGAAAGCTTAGCCTGAACTGTCCACTCATTCCAGACGGATCCCAAGAACAAATAGCCATCTTTCTAACACAAAATCCCAGCTCAAATTATATTCAGACTACACATGGTGAGTGAGAATAAAGCATTATGAGGCTATCTTCCAAGCTGTTTTGTCAGACCACAAGCACATTTTAGAAGCCTGACATTTAAAAAACAAAAATTGAATGCATGTCTAAGTTCACCTCAAATACTTGTTTCACAGCCTGGCACACCCGTGCCTCTAAAGATGGAGATGGTCCTGCTAATTTTCTTCCTTCTTTTTAAATTTGGTTACTCTTTCCACACACCTGCCCTCACTCCAGAACTGCATCAGACACATTATCCACCCACTGACTCAGCCAAAAACTGAATGTATTGCATTTGGCAGGGGCACCTTTATGGTGCAGTTTGAGGATACAACTCAGCAGATCTCACTGCTGGCTGTCACTGAGATGACACAATGTTCCTCCCTCCTGCCAAGTAGCTCCTGCAGCTTTTCTCACACAGGCATAATGCAGGAACCAGGGGAACAAGGGAAGGAGCATCAATAATGTCAGCACCACAGTCTCATCAGTTTATATCAGGAACAAAACTGCATCCTAAAAAAATGGCTCATCAGTGGCTAAAGCATGACCGAGGGCAACTATTTGAAATATGAACTGCATAAGCAGCATTTGTGTTACATAAACACAAGCTCAACTCACTCCCACAACTGAATATGTGAGCCTCTGCATTTAAAAGTCATACAAACATAACCAAAGGGACTGTTGCAGTGTAAAATGCAGATGTAATATACCTACGGCAGAAGATTACTTATCTTCACTTCTCACACAGATGTGGCTTAACATATACTCCCAGCTAATGAGATACTGTGCTCTGACAAACAGATACAAGCCCAAAACACATTAAAGGAACTGAATTTTTAAACTGCGTTAACACATTCTCTTCTTATGTTTCCACTATGATTCTGCCCTCATAAAGAAGGAATAAAAACTATCCCATGCATTCACAAGCTTGAAATGCAAATCCTCATGATCCTGGTCACATTTGAGACCAGTAGTGACAGAGATTTTCTGCCAAATTTCTCTTTTTTTTGCCTGACTTAGGAAAGGAGAGCATAACTGACTCCTGGCATTTTTTATTGCAGTGAAATGGCAGCACTGTGACAGAACTTTGCAAAGGTTCATGTGATTAATTCATTGTTCTTGGCACAGGAAAACACAACTCACCAATGTACATATGAAAAAAGGATGAGAAGCTGTGATAAAGAGAAAAAGGTTAATAGAGAAGAAAAATTTTAAATAAAAATAAACAAAAATCAGCATTGCATAACTATTTCTGAAAGTAAAGTGAGTGGCTCTCCACCATAGGAAATACCACATTGCCCCTGACAGAAGGAAAACTGTCTTCTCACACAGGCCTCCAAAAGCTAAAAGAACCTGAATGCTTCATCCTCAGAAAAGAAGTGTTTTAATATCCTAAAGATTTACCACAGAAACTTTCAGCCTGAGGAGAAACAGAACAGTGTGTGAACATTGGCCACATGCAGCCAGCACTGCCCTGGTCTCCTGCTAGCAGCAACCTTCCGCTTGCACACAGAGACATAATTAAGGACACACAATATGAAACACCATTAAACTGGGAGGGCAATCTGTTCAGCTTTATGCAAAATCAGCCTGCAGGTCTCTGGGAGCTGCTGAGATACTGCTTAGCCAAGGACTCTGCACACCTTTGCATCTCGACAATGTTTGTTTGGTAACTTTGAAAAGAATCCAGTATTTACAAAATGCAATTAAAATTTGAGACAGGTTTGGTTTTTAAGAGATTCTTAATCACAAGCAGTCAGGAAAGGAAAACATTTTCTAAAAAGCTACAAAGACAGTTAAACTGCTCCATGCCCAATGCCTGCTAGCCTCATATTTTCCTAGCCAGATGTTGCACTCTGATAAATGCATTTAAATCTATTTCTGTGTGCACATATGTTTATCACAAGGCAAGGGGGAAAGTTTATTATTTAAAGCAGTTTGTCTGAAATCACTGCTCTCTCTGCAAGTAACAGAGTAACATTCTGAAATACAAAGGATTCTTTAGCAAGTATAAATACAACTATCACTGCTAAAAACAAGAGATGATGGGAGTTTGCTCACAAGTTTACTAGGTATGGTTTCAATAAGCACAAAGGGGAAAGGAGAGACAAAAAGGGAAGAAACAGAAAAAGAGGGAAGACCAAGAGAGGAAAAAGACAACCTTCTACAGAAAAATCACCTAGGGACAGTGCTATGCAGGGTGTCTTTGAGATGTGTGCAGCTGAAAAAGCCTCTGAAGTCATCGCTGAGTCTACTTCTTTTGAATTCTCCTGTATTTTGGGAAACAAGGCTTGCCACCGATGTACACAATAAAATAAGTGATTCTATAATTTTCTTCTTGCAGTAGAAACAATGTGTTCTTACAGTGTTGAAAATCCATTTACACAGGAGTCTCTGATGGACTGTAGGAAAACAGTTGCTATGAAGCCCAAATTTTGGCTCACCGCTTCCTCATCAAAAGAATAAGAATGCCATTGATGCTGGATCTACCCTTAAATAATGGTTTGAATTCTTTTTCTGTTGCATCAATATGAAACTAAAAACACAGCACTGCTGTGGAAATTTAAAAAAATGGGTAACACAAAGTGAAACTTGTAGACTGTGCAGCAAGAATTGAACCAGAACGTGGAAGTCTCACTGAGGGTACAGGCAGCTCCAAATTAGTGAGACAGACTGAGAGCCAAAGGACTCCATGCAGACTGAGTAACATAGCCAGAAGATTCCCTGCCCAGCCTGGCAAGCAGCAGGTGACTGCCAGATTAAAGGTCAGGATGCAAAGCTGGTTGTTCTAGTAGGGGAGCTTGCAAAGCTGCTGCCAGTTTATATTATAACCTACAAGAAGAATCTATGGAACTACATTATCCTGAAAACATTTCTATTTGACAAAATGCATGCTTGAAATGGTATTCTTGCTACAGATACAGGATCTTTCCTAGTCACAGGTATTTTCTTGTTGAGACACAGGAAAGCATGTTGGTTCTTCAATGGTTCTTCAACTCTAACTAAAACAGACGGCAGATTATCAGAGCCTGCCTATAACTTCATCTGATTTTAAAAATCTCTCAGTCAACAGTGAGCCAAAAAATCAGAATTATTAGAATTATGTGTTAGGATCATTTTTTTTTCCCTTTTAAACCAAGTTGAGGATCTTGGTGGCTAGCACAAGAGACAGGAGAAACTTCGACCAGCTTGGAAGATCTCAGGGATTCAGAAAACATATCTTCAGCTATCAAAAACTTCTCCTGATGGAACCATCCTGCAGGGCTAGACTATTGCTTCACAAGGCTAACAATTCAAATCTTAGCTGGCAGCTAACTTCTTTCAATAGATAGATGTTTTTGTTTGCAATTTACCATATGTTTCAGTAGTTCAAGAGAGTGGTTTAAAAGAGTTATTTTCATGCATTTTTTCCAGCAGAAACCTTTTAAAGATGGCAGAGAATAATTTACATCTCCTGCTTGGCATTCTACATTTAACTCCTCCTCGTACTACTCCCTTTTGTCAAAGTGGCATATTTATAGCAAGTATATTGCATCACGGAAGAAACCCTCTCAACAAGCAGCATGTATCTTCCTTTTCAAAAGACATACACATAAATACAAGTATGATAACTGCAATCCTTATAATTTCAACTACTTTTCAGTACCTACTAACTAAGTTCAGGTTGTTCTCTGATCTCCATGCTATATTACATTTATTCATGTTTATTTCTTCTGATTTCTCCGAGTTATTTCAGTCTGAGGAATATTCTTTGCTCCCCAGCAAAGTTCCAGTTCAGCAAGGTAGATGAGAACTGTCAAGTCTAAACTATTGGAAATTCAGTCCTGCATAGATGAACAGAAAGTTGATCATTCAGTCTCACAGTTGTGCAGAGTAAGCAGAGGGGGGGATAGTTTGCACATGGGAGTCCAAAACTGCTACAGCTAAAAATCTGCAGGGATTTAGAGATGTTGCTTTGTTGTGTGCATCAGCTTGCTTGGTAGAATTATGATTTTGGGAAGTAAAACATGATTAATCCATTTTGTTTCTGTATTTTCCTAAAGTATTAAATATTTGATAATTGATTAAATTTTAGTGAAACAGTACCAAAGAGAGCAGCCTTATAGGCAGGGTTTGGAAAGTAGCAAGTGCTCTGATACTCAGCAGTGTGTCCTGGCAGCCAAGAGGGCAACTCTCATCCTTGGGTTCACCAAGCACAGCATCACCAGCCAATCCAAAGGAGTGATTATCCCACTGCATTCTGCCTTGGTGCTGCCTCACCTCGAGCACCACGAGCAATTCTGGGCCCCATAGTTTAGGAAGATTTTGAAGGTCCTTGAATGCATCCAGAGGAAGACAACAAAGCTGGTGATGGAGCTGGAAGCAATGTCCTGTAAGGAGCACCTGAGGGCCCTGGGCTTGTCTAGTGTGGAGAAAGAGAGGCTGAGGGGAGACTCCCCACAGTTTGCTGAGGAGGGGAAGTGGAATGGGGGGTGCTGATCTCTTCTCCCTGGTATCCAGTGATGGGATGTGTATTACCTTTGTCAGGGGAAGTTCAGACTTGTCATAAGGAAGCCTTTCTTCACAGGTAGTCAAACACCAGAACAGGCTTCCTAGCTTGTCATTGTTTAAGACACATTTAGACAATGTCATTAATAACATGCTTTAATTAACTTCTGGTGAGCCTTGATATGGTCAAGCAGTTGGATTAGATGATCATTGTAGGTTACTTCCATCTGAAATATTTCATTCTATTCTAAATTCTGTGAAGAAAAATAGAAGTTAAAAAACAAAAAATCCCTCTAACAGGAAATTCACACACATTTCCCATTATACAACATGTTTACCACCTGAACTTTTAAGATCAAAACAGAGAATTTACTTTATTTTATTTTGAGGTGAGTCAGCAGAACACAGAAAGTGTTTGACTAGTTCTCTGTATTTATCAGTCACATTGTTTTGTCACAATGAATAAAGCATTCCCAGCTGTATTCTCTTTATTTATTGCAAATGAGATATAAAAGAAAATCTTCAGCACTAAAAAAAGTAGGTCATGTTTCTTCCTTCTCATTAGCTTTAAGCAGCAAAACCTGGTGGCATATGAATATTTATCTATCAGAATGGAAAAGAATGCCTAGCAGGAGACAGATGAAGCAATTAGCCTTGTTTCATCTGGGTGGGGTCTTAGCTCTGCCAGCTCAAGATACAAGTCCTTCTGGCCATCTCCTCCCATAACCGTGAGCTGCACCTCTATATTTTGTCACTCAGGGCCCATAGCCCAACACCCAGGTACACCCACAGTAGCTGTGGCTCCAGCTACGTCCGAAACAAAGCCAGTGGATGCAGAAGGTGGATCCATAAGATGCCACGTGCAGCAGTCCCCTGACAGCAAGGCAGAGGGTTTAAGGCAAGCTTGAGGACTGCAGTATTGTCTAGCCCAGCAGGGGAATGCTGGGTTTAATGCAGAATCCTGTTCCTACATAAACATAGGATCACAGCCATATCATTCCCATACTGGAATCCAAATAATAATCCTCCTCCATGAATTCGGGGGAGTAAGTCCCCTTGGCCACTTAGAAAAAACATCCAGCCTTTCCTTAAGAAGGATTATGCATTTGCTTGTTGTCTCACCTTAAAGGAGCAGAGATATTATGATTCCAACATGCTCCCAAGAATTTCAAACACAAGTTTGTGAAATAAAGTTGTCAATGATTTCACTGTTTTCTACTTACTGACAGTTACTATCCACACAGCACAGATGTGTCATTCTGACAACTACAGATAAACACACCCCTGACAATGCACTTTAAAATAACAGCAGTGCAAGTTTTCCAGAATTTGTTGTGCTAAGTTTTTGCAGATATTTACAGGTTTTCTCAGCACTATATGAAACTGCAACAGAAAAATGCACTTGTGGCTTGAGACAAATGTAGTATTTCAGATAAAATTGGACTACATTACTGCCACATTTTCTCACGTTTTTGTAAGGTTAGGAGGATAGATTTTCTAAACCAGGGCCGACTGCCACTGCTATTATTCAGATCAGTAACAAAATTATCTTTGACTCAACTGAGGAGAACAAGGTTTCTAACCTTATTAATAAATGTCAACATTATTTCTCTTTCAACAAATGCAACTATATCTGTGTAGCTTCTGTGCTTTTGCAGCTCTGTATCTGTAAATTCTCTTTTCTTTTATATTTCTACAGACCCATTTCTTAGTGACAAGGTGCATCCCCAAACACAGCAGCCATCTGATTATTATGCCATAAACTGCAGACATCTCCTGTAAGGTTAACAGGAGTCACCTCCACATAGCCAAAGGTATTGCTGAACACCACACTGCATAAACACACTGACTTTCAGACCTCCCTGGGGCCTCACACTGGGAACCTTTACTAGAAAACAGACCTTGCTGCAGGCAAGCCAGTTTGACTGAGCAGGAAGGGACTGCTTGCACACCAGGGCCTTCATAGCAGCTGTCTCCTTTGATCAAAGACTAGTTTTGTATCTCTTTTCTAACTAATTTTAGCTTCCTAGCTGGTTTCTACTGAAGAATGTGATGCTATCTACATCCTTCAAATGCCACTCCTGTCTCTGTTTCTATATAAACGTATCAGATCACTCAATTAGAGATGTTTCAGAAAGACTATCTGACCTTAGGAGATGCAGATCCAGATCAAAGGTTTAATGCATACTTGAATTGCATTTCTTTAGATTGGACAGGGATGATAATTTCACTAACCCTGCAGCAATTTAATGACAGGTTTCAGTTGCTGATGCTCTATTGTTCGTCAGATCAAAGGAAGCTTCCTTTCAAATGAAAGCACACAAAAATTCACTAGATTTTCTCTGAAAAACACAGATTAAGAAACAAGTCTTTAATTGATTTGTAATGTTACTATTAAATTGTTCCAAATAATAACTCATAAAGGTTTTAATAGCACTGATAATACCCAACATCATCCTCTGCAGCATATGAAAATGCCAGGAAACAAAACAAACTTCTGAAAGCTTTAATAGAATTTCCGCTGTTAAATTCTGATGAATTGTTTTCTGAGTCACTTTCTCATGCTTCAAGTGGGATCTATCCAGTGAATTCAGAGGACTTGTGCTACATGGACTGGCGAAAAGAGTCACAAAAGCCATATCTCCCGACACATGAAGGTCAACAATATTCTATCTACCCTTTTGTAACAGCATACAAATCCAAAAGCCAATGCAAAAGCATGCTAGCATGTGTGAATGGAACATACCCAATCATGTTTTGATTTGCATTTAATATGAAGTACAAGTTCATGGTTTCAGGCCTCTTCTCACAAACAAAAGCTCTGAGGGTAACCCTGCTGGCACGGTTCGCAACAGAACAATCCCATGAAATGGGACATTCAGAAAGCCAGGAAGTGTTCAGGGCTTTGCCATAAGCAGAAGCTCACCATAAGTTATCATTACCCCTGTGACACTGGCACAACTGGACTTGGCCCGGTGCTGCAGACCCTCAGTTCCATGGGCCAATGTATCACCCACCCCCCTGAGCACCCACAAAGGCAAACGCTCACAGCTGTGATGGAGGAGGCCAGAATACAGCCAGGTGTTCAGTCCTGGAGCTCTGCAACAGGCAGAAGAGCAACTTGGAAGCTATCAGCACTAAGGTCTTCAAATGCCCCTGCCATCCCGCTCAGAGATGTAAGATAAAAATCTTTGTAACATTGTTTACACTGATGTTACCTTTTTCCTAGGTAGGAAAGGAATTATTTTATTCCACGGTACATCCCCATTAGCCAGCACAATCATACTGGTGGGTATCTTACATTGATATAACTATTCTGATATTCTGCAAAACAACTCATTAGCTGAAGTAAGGTACATAAATAAAGCTTTTATGTACAGGCCAGACACATGGAATAACATGGAATAACAGAGATAGGTGAGCAAGCCCCAGGATTTCAGCACTCTAGCTCACACTGAAAATAGACATCCACAGCTGCAATAAAGGAGCAAGCATTTTTAACATGGCCCCAACAGGTGCTGACATATCTTGAGCATCCTAAAGGCACCAGGACTTTCTCCTCTGGGAATGCTAAAATCAGTCGTTTATTTTTACTGAGGGATAATTAACATATACCAGTGATTCAAAGGTTCAAGTATGTATATATAAACATATATTTATATACATATGGATATTTGTATCTCTCCATATATATGTCTGCATGCAAAAGTATGTATCTACAAATGCATATTCAAACAAAATGCAAGTTGATGCATATGCAAATGTCACTCACAGGCATTAACTTCTACAAGTTTATTCCTTGCAGTAAAATGACAAACACCTTGTGTTTTCCCATTTTGTCATAATAGGAATGATATGGATTAGTTATCCAGGGACAGAACAGCAAAACCAACAATAACAAATGCTAGAACTCATAACTGTGAAGACAAGGTCTGTCCTACTCAAGGCAGATGGGCAGCAACAGAACGGCACACTGTCACTGATTATTCACTTGACTCCCTGAACAACCTGCATCTCCTAAGTACTTCTTTTCAGAAATCAGCTAGCAAGACTGTTACCCCCTTTTCTTTGTACCAAATTCAATTACAGTGAAGTACAATATTAAATCTAGACTAAATAAGCTTGTTTACTGATGTAAATCAAATTGATTTTCCCTTCCCCCACTAATGAGATAGAAATTACTTGTTTTGAGTAGGTTACTCATCACTGTAGCTCTTATGACCACAAAAGGGCCCACATGCTTTAGAGTCAGCCCATTCAGAATGGTGATAAATATCTTAGATTAAGGTAGTACACCTGAATGGAAGGACTACCACAGCATTGAACTAAGAATTAATGGATTTCACCCCAAAATACTTCACAGATGGAGGTCTACAGCCCACATAAGACAAGAAAGGAAATGTTGTGTCCATGTTCTCTTGCAATAAGACAAACTATGTTGAATGAATTGCCTGAACGTTTGTATCTCAGTCACTGTTTCTGCTTGGTGACCAACAACTTTGAGTCATTCCTTGAAAGATCAGGTCACCATTTGCTCATCTATATGAGACACACTGAAATCTGATGTTTTCAGAAATGACAGGCAACAATGACTTAGGTCTCTGAACTGAATCCATCTGCCCATCCAACCGGTGCCAACTAAACAACACACCAACCCCAGGAGAGAAGATTATGGAAACAGTATCTCAGCTACTGAGGAATTCAGAAGCTCTTTGGAAGCTTTGGAAGCTATCTGCAGACCAATTTCATTGACAGTCACAGGTAAGAAATACCACCACTGAGTGTACATTTCTCCTCACCTTGCCAAGGAAGAAAATTTGCCAACTTAAGGGACTTGTGAAATGTTAACTATCTTCTGTAAAATTTATTTAAAAATTAAGCAGTTAAAAAACACTGACATACTTGAACACAGTCATGCTTTTTTTGGATACATAGATTTCAACTAGGAATAGATTCCATAGAGTAGTGCATTTCTGTGTTCATTATTCTTCTTAGCAAGTTTCCACACTGTAAGGAAAACAAAGATTGCAGCATTTCCTTTTGGATAGACTCCCTGAGGGGGCCAACACTTGAGGCTGCAGGTGAGGAAGCTGTTGCCCTTAAGAGTACTTGCTAGTAGAGAGATACACTTTGGGTTACCAGTTCAGTGACAATTCTCTATCTCCAAGTTGCACTCAGACTGATAAACACAAAAGTGATACTGATTTTATACAATGAAGAACTTCCTTAAATGCTATTTTTCCACAACTGCCAATTTCTGAACATTCCTAAATAATTTGTACTAATAAATTGCATGCAAGTTAGCTTTTACTGCATTTTTTTTAATTTATTATAATCAAATTTAAATATATGCAACTGCATATTCCAGCAATCCCTGGCACAATGACCAGAGTTAGGAAAAAGAACTTCTAGACTTTAACAGTATGGGTGGAAGATTAAGGAGAACCATCAGTGAAGTAAGTCCACTTGGGGACTTGCACGTTGATACTGCTGTACTCTCTAGAAAAACAAAGGGGAAAAGTCTTCATAACCTCAGTCAGAACAATACCTCCTTTGAAGTTTTATTACAGCTAATTGTAATCAAAGGTTGGTAACCAACCTTCTGCACATGACACTGCATAGTCCAAAACATGTTCTTTAAACTAGCATTATTTCTGACATGGTCCATCTGCCAAGAAGAAATGTAAATATTTGAAAAGCACTAGAGCATACAAGAATGGTGCAACAGTTAGGTACTAAATACCATACACAAATTCAACCTGTATCCTTGTGACTAGAGTTCACACTCAGCTTCCTCCTGAACATGCTCCTTAAGTGATCTGAACTGCTGTTCACAGGCTCACAGCTCTTTCCTTCACAAGGCGAGAATGGAACTAGAGTTTAGACTAATTTGGAATCCAGACCTGAAACCCAGACACACAGACAGTGAGTCCTTAAGGTGAAAACCAGCTAAAGCCTTCAACATTGACCTCCCTGCCTCACAGAATTCACAGTCATGAGTGAAGCTCTCAGGCTCTCTCTGCCACAACCCTGCAAAATAGGACTGACAGAAGCCAGCAAAGATGAATATGAGTCACCTGACCTGATAATAAGAAACTTGAGGAAGAATGAAGGAACTAATTCTTTTCATCAAAGGGACTAGATCCAGAAAGCCCCCAGATCTCTCCTGTGCATCTAATATAATTGCTAATGTCCAAGATGTGGATACACATGACGTGTCCAGTGACTGAGCAAGGATCCAGCTTTTTTCTTCCAGTATCCAGTGCCCTGTAGGTGCACAGCCAAAAGCACCACCACCTTGAATAAGTGAAGTGACACAGTATGATGTTCATGTGGGATTCATGAATCAGGCTTTGAGGATCTAATCCAGCAGGTATATCCTCAGCACACTGACAGATGTAGATGTAGACAGATGTACTGTGGTTAAGCATTTAAAATACTGCTACTTCCCATGTAAATATTGCAGGATCACTTCCAGCTGTAAAGATTATTGTCTCATTTCTGAAAAGCTAGCTTACCTGCTCTCTGATCTGATTTTATGAAATTCAATTATTAAAAAATAATAAAATTTATAATTTACAAAGCTTATTTTTTTTTTAGTTGAACTTACATAAATCACATGCAACAAGTTGTGAATCCCTCCAAGTGACCACCATAACTGACACTATTTTCTCAAAAGGCACTTGTGTCACTCAACCAAAATCACTTTCAGTTTTGACTGTTGTGCTTGTGGGGTGCAGAGAGGCAAACAAACAAACAAACAAACAAAGTTAAGATGGTGGATATTCTAGAAGTGATATATTCTAAGTCAGCTTATTACACAAGTCCAACAAGAAGCACAATCTTTCTGGGAAGTGCTATGAGAAAGGTTGAGTTACATGACTTTTTACAAACAAGGGTGGAGTTGAAAATCATCATCCATCGGAAACCAGCTTAGCCTTAAGAATGCTAGCACTGTATTTGTCTCCATTAGATTACCCAACAACACGTGAACCAAACAAACATGACTATAATTATTCTGACATTCCAATGTTTTATAATGTGATTTAAAGTCATTCCGGGAAACAAAAAATCCAACTCATTTGACCTCCATAATACGCTTAATCAAAAGGAGAGCTTTAGTCTCATAAAACCAATATTTGCTATAGAAACAATTTAACTATAACTGCACCTATCTTATCAGGCTTCCTAGTTAAAAATCCATAATCCTCTTCAGTTGTGAGAGTCAAAGTCCAAGTTTTGGTCATTTAGAAAAGTCTATTCTTTTCAGGTTGTTGCTGTTCCTCCCCAAACTCTCCTGTCCTCCCAAACATGTTCTCCTGAAGAATGTGGCTGAGCAGCACTTACCTTTGTCCACTAAAAGGAATTTATTTCAGTGACCTGTTTTTCTCACCTTGTGAACATACAAAAATTACAACGGGAAAGTGTTTCACACATCTCACTACTCACACAGAGTAGATTGTACCATTATTTCACTAATTCCCCCATATTATTGGTTCAGCTCAAGAGAGGAAGCTTCAATAAATTAATACCACAAAGGAGAAAGTACAAGTGAGGCAGCTGTTTGAAGGTTCTCCATTATTTCACAGCTCTTCAATGATCTTCCCTTTACCTGATCTTCAGCCCTCTAATTGCAAGACTGAAATCTCTGGTTGGGCTTTTCTAGATAACTGTAGGAATTCCAAACTTAAAGTTACTTTGCTCATACTACTACCTTCCTGACAAAGGTAAAGCTGCTTTAAAACACTGAAAACCATTTAACTTATGAGTCCGTACGTAAAACAGTAGCACAAGTGTAAATTCTTATTGCTAGACTGGAGAAAGTGAAACAGATAAAATTACAGTCACCTTGGAATGATTTGGTGAAAAACATGGGCATAAACTATTCCCTGAAAACAGTGAAGCACTGCTGAGGGAGGAAAGTAAAGGCTACTTTTAAAGTAACATTTCTCTTAGGCACAAAAGAACATTGATTGTCCTTATCAGGGAGGAGTAGCAAAGCCTGCCTCCCCAGCCCTACAATGAAGCGCCTGGAATTCGAGACACAGCTTTACCAACACAAGTAGAAATTCAGGTCAGAAAGAGCAGGAGACAGTAAGGCTTGTAGAAACATGCCTGCCTGCCTATTCAGAGGCTTCTCATTGCAATTCAATTGAATCTGCCTAATGCATGCTTAAAACAACACGAGGTGATTTAGAAATGTACCCGCACGCACAATGCCTCCCTCCTCCGTTCCCACAAGGTCTCAGAAACTTCTCTACAGCGTCCCTACAGGCTAAACCCCACTGTTCCGCTTCCCTAAACACTGAAGATCAATGTTTCCACTCAAACAACAACTACATTTTGGGACCTGTGAATTATTTTAAGCTCATGAAGCATTTATAGTCACAAGTTTTATTAAACAAACCAAAAGCAGTTACAACAATTAACCTCTCGGGGGGTCTAAGAACTTTCAGATGTGTGAAAGATGCTGCAGGGAGAACTCCAAAACCAAATGAAGGGAAAATTCACATTATTCTTGGCTCCTTCTCATTCGCTTCGATTACTTCCATTTCTCATTCTTTGGAATGTCCCTCAAAATATTTTATGCACTAGACTCTTAGAATTACGTGTGACAATTATATAGTTTTATCTTCTCTAGCACAAAACAAATTGCACCAAGTATCAAGACCAGTAAATACTCTAGTAGTTTCCAGATAAAGTTATGTTTATGCAAACTAAAGCCTTTTCCGAGTATATAATCAGTGTATTTCTCAGGAATGTTTCAGTCAAATGCTAATCATTTGCCCTGGGTATTCTGAAGATTTCAAAAGGAGTCATACACAGAGAGTTTAGCTCACTATATTTGCCAAAGTAAAAGCTTACTCTACAGACTACATGGACTTTCCACTTTAAAATAAAGAGTAATTTAACAAAGTATGCCTAGAGAGATTGGAAAAAAAATATTATGTCACAATGACACTGCTTTTTTTTTTTGGTCAGTCAGTATTACATATAGCAGTTTTTGGTCCATTACAGCAGGTCAGATCCCAATCTGAGAAACAACCAGACTTACAAGCAGCTAGCCTACAATTTGATTCAAGTTGACTTACAGGAGAAATTAAACCATGTATTCTGAAACCATTTTTAGCAGCAGACAAAGTAGGATCTATATGAGGTATTCCTTTTTCTCAATGGGGAAATAATTCTGTCTCGTGAATTGCATGGGATCCCAAAAAATAGCTGATGTAGTGCTGAAGGCTGTAGGACATGACAATTGTATGACTCAAACACTTTTTCTTTCACTAACGTTTTGTTCCAGAAGGGCGATAATAAGTTTAAAACTTCCCTTAAAACCCATTAGAGACATGAAATACAGTAACCACCCTCTCCTCCAGATGCAGATTCCCACATAACTAGCTAATAATAGTGTTTTCTTTGTCATTTTCCTCCATCTTTAGGATAGATCTAAGGACACCCCCTGCAAAGCCTACAGAAAAAAGAAAAGCCTCTGTGATGCAACACTGAGAACAGCAGGAACCTAGCCCATTATTAAAGTCCTTAAATGCTGTGATAACACAGATGAAAAAAAACTGACAGGAAAGAGATGTCACAGCTCTGGCCCTTTATAACAGTACCTTCAATCACTGAATCATCTGTTCTGCTCTAGTTAGGATGCACTCAGATGTACTGCTCACCAGATGAAGAAAGTTGACTATCACCAGCATGCAAACTGTTACCCATATCCTGTCATCTTCTTGTTGTCCAACTCAGAAAAAAAAGTCAGCAAGAGAAGTGATGTGCAATTTAAACTGCTTGTCAAAGTCAGATTTGGTTTGCTGGGTTAATAGAGTTATGAGGATTATATTGTTCTGCTAACTGCATATGTACCTTGCAGGCAGACAGGGTAAGGAGAGAGCAAAATCAAAAACTCCTATCAGTAACCTCCTTGCAGACTGGAGATGGGGGTGAGTGAACTATGTGGCCCTTTTCTACCCCTCAAAAAACCCCCAAAATACAAAACTATGTATATTGTTCAGCCCATGGGGCATGAAACAGAAACTAAAACCAGCAATGCTACACTACCACAGCATGAACCAACTGCCCATGCAGGGAAGATGATGTTTCTCTTATGCGTGCTTAATGGACATGGATTACAGAGTTCTGAAGATGCTGTGTTTACTCAGTTGGCTATTGAAATGGATAATTAGTTTTTATTAGCAGTAATGCAGCCACTAAGCATTTTGAACACTTCATGTCAAAACATATCAGAACACACACCTGTCATCATGTTACTGAACTGAAAACTAGATCCATACAGTAAAAGGCTGAAGGAACTGAATACACAATAAACCTTCAGATAGGAAAGTGCTACGTCCTTCCACAACACAGAAAGTGCTGCTGCTCTCACTGATGAAGCATAAAGAATATCAATTATATCTAAATCCTTCTGATGCTTCCTTTTAAAGAACTAATTCAGTAGGACGTTTACGCCCAGATCTCCTTAACAAAAAGCTGTCACTTTATATGAAAATATGGAAATTCATAGGTCACACGCACAATTAATTTAACAAGAGAATGATGTACAAGCTTCAATTAAACAGAGAATGCAGTCATACCCTTCAAAAGCGAGTCCGAGAAGAGCTGTACCTATTTCAGAGTATTTTTTCATGCAGAGAGGTGCTGCTGGCCTGAAGCCCGTCCCTAGGCTCTTCTTGTTTTTATCTGCCCACCCTGCCGTGGGTGGCAGGCACCAAGGCACCGCACCTGCCCGTGCTCGGCTCCCCTCGGGGTGGTCTCTCCTGCACCGCGGCGCTGATCGCCTCCCAACAGGGAAAGTTTAGTCCCACTTAACGACCTCTGAGACCCTTTAAACACACCCAAGATTTGTCCCCTGCAAAGGCTTCGGGGCGCTTAGTTTGCTAAAGGCAATTTACGAAGTAGTTAAGCTTCGGCAGCCTTGCGGAGGAGAGTTGTCTCTCCCGCCCCCGTCGCACACGCAACCGCGGCAAATTCAGCCCCGCGTCCCAGGGCAGCCCACGGACGGCGCCGGGTCCGTGCCGGCGTGCGGGGACGAGGCTCGGAGCCGAG
>WEIU01023502.1:85630-105396 GCA_013389925.1 Aegithalos caudatus
CGAGGCATGCGGCAGCTCGCCCGCCCCAGCGGCCGTGCCCCAGCGTCCGGGCTGCCCGCTGCCACCGTGCGCCCGGGAGAGGCTGAGAGGGGCTTGTGCTGCCCTCCAGGTGCGCTGCCCGCAGGTCGAGGTGAACAACGCCTGATATTGCTTCCCCCCCCGCCACCAGGACTGCTTCTCGCTCCAACTCAGGCTGCTCCTGGTCCTCCTACCCCATACGGAGCCTCCAGATCTGATCCGCTAGGTCCGGGTCTAGCCCTTTAGTCGCCGCTTACTGCGGCAAAGGTGTGGAAAATGAGCCGTTCTGGACAGATATTCCTGTCAAGGCAAGCAACAGGGACAACGCAGGAGAGGTAGGACACTGGGTGAGAGGACTTTCCTACGCCATATATCCCAAAGGAGTTAAACAGTGCTGCCCGTTTTCACTCCCTGGTATGGATGTACAGTTCCCAATATTGTCAGCTGTGGAACAGATGTTATTAATCATCAGGATAAGCAGATAACCCGAAATAACCCTTCTTCAGTCAGCTCATCTGCAAGTGACCAAGGGGAACTCAGCCCTCATCAGCTTTTGGGTTTGTGAGGATGCAGCCTGCCCTTAAATAAAGTCAAGAACGACACAGCTGACAACCTTATACATGTTACTACAGTCGTAACCCTCATCCTCTTCCCTGCACGCAGCCAGATGGTTGCTCATTCCCTCTGACTAAATTTCCCCTTCACATCATTTCACCCCAATGATGAAGTGTGCTGTGTCATCCTCCTGCACACCTTTGCATTGCCACTGCCCTCAGTGAATTTCCACTGTTCAGACTAAGCATGGACCTCGACTTGCTGCTAAATATATCCTTCAAGCTTGCTGTAGATTTTAATATTGATTATTTATTTTGGAATCCTGAATTTCTTGAGGAAGGTACCTAGCAAGAGCCATAAAACTCTCAGTGCTCTCTTAGAGCTTCATTTATCTTGTGGGAGTCATTGGAAAGCTTTCTACTGATTTCACTGTCCTCTGGATTGGAGCTTAAGATCAGGAATATAAAGTTCTAAAATGGGAATTTAAGTACCAATCTTGCAGAAATGTGTGCATTACTTTGCTTTCGTGAGAGTGTTTGTTGAAAGAAAAAAAGAGTAAACTTTATTGGAGTGCACTTAGGTACAAAGGTTAAGATTTTCTGGCTTCAGTGCTCCTGTTTTCACTTGAGCATAACCTTTACTATGGGAACCACAAACTGGGCAACGACAAGCTTTTATTGTGTAATTGCTTCTGAATGACCAGGGAAAGCAGCAAAGGAGACAAACTTGCTTTTATGTTGGTTTTTAAGGCAACACCAAGCAACTTCTTAAAATTCTGTGACAGGTGAGCAATTATAGGAATTTGTTGGAAAATTCCGGTTACCCTACTCAGTGAATTTCCTTCACACTGCAGGATTATTTCTGACAGCAAATTTTCCTGCATTTCTCAAAGTTTTCTTTAAAAGATGGAGGTGCTTACTTCCCGCTTATTTCTTTTTTTACTTAATACTAGAAAGTATTGGGATTAATATTCTGGTTTGGCCATACTCTCATTCTATGAAACAAATAAAATCAGAGCATCTCACTGCAGCTGGTTGTACAGGATTCACTCACATCACTAATACATAGATTTAAACTATAATATTAATAAGTCCTGCTTGTTAATATATTTCATAAAAACTGCAAAGCAGATAAAAAGATAGCAAGACTAATTCTGAAGGGTGCTGGACATCTTTATCTCTCACTAAATAGAAGAAGAGAATGCTCCTACATCTCAGAGAAAGCCTTGACACATAACCAATAACCCAGAGAAAGCATGTGGCAATGGCATTATATGGAAAAAGCATGAGCTCTAAATAAGAATTCTAATGGGACTGTAAAAACTGTAACTAAGGTATTTTAATATTGTTTCCTCTTCCTAAAAGAATCTTCTATTTTGTTAGCTCCAAAAGCCACAGATACAGTCTCCTTTCCCAGCTGGAAAACAACTTCCATTTGAGTTCATTTGAAAGTGTTTATAAGCTGCATAAATTCTCAAAAGCTATGGAGAAAAAATAACAGGCAAGGCACTGCACATTTTTCTCTTTTTTTTTGCTGTTTATAGAGTCTCCCTTTTATTCTTACAGCCCTTGGCTTGGTAGGTTTCTACAGCTGGAACATCAAAACAGAGTCTGAGCACCTAAACTCATGGCCAGAGTTGATAGGCTCATATTGAACCGAAGTACCAGAGCTCATGAAGATTTTTCTCTATCATACTTGGCACAGCTTTAGCCAAAGCTTCAGCATCTTTATTCCACACATATTTAGAGAAACCAGCAAAGAGTAGGGGGCTCCCTGCCCACATTCAACTTGATAACTAATGCAACGACTTAATTAAAGCATCCTTTCAAACACTCTTTGGAACTGATTTGGAAAAATCTCAGCCTGTATTTCAATGAATTTTCTTGTAAATCTCATTTTTAAAGTATATTTTTAAGATTTTGGGCTAAAAATTTTGCACCTAGGACGTTTTGTTATCAACTTTGATGCAACATGGGAATTGAAAAATCCAGACAGCTTTCTCATGTCTCCCTTTTGCCAGTCTTTCCATACACATAATGAAGTGAGTTCATTATGGAAGTAATCCAGAAGGTTAGGAAAAATAAATGTTACACTTAGAAGCTGAAGATTTTAAAGCTTGTAGAGCATCATCTCACTTTATGTGGCTCCTAAGCAGAGAATTGTTCCTCTATGGAGTGTAAAACCTATTGGACATCACCCTATGATGTTTTGCATTTTCACGTGGTGTACAGGTCAGGACTGGATATCACCCTTTGTCCTGCAGCTGCTGCTGGTAAATGTCCTGAGGCCATGCCTTTAACTCAGTTTCTCTTGCAGATGTAGATGCTTGAAGACAAAATGGTACAAACCTTTACTTAAGTAAAAGAAATGTAATAAATTACAAACATTGCTAAAATGATTTATGAGCAGTTTCCCATGTTTACAGGAGATACAGAAAGACTGGAGTGGACAATGTGAATTTATGGGGGGAAGGGGTAGTTTCTAAAGATTTCGTGGTAAGAATGATTCATTGTTATGCCAGATCTTCATGGAAGATTAAACAGAACTTTACTGCTGCTAAGGTAACAAAGTACACACAAACCCAAGGCTCATGAGTATGTGGAAACAGAAGTACAAAAGAACAACTTTGCACAAAGAACATTCTAGTTATGATAAAAGATGGTTGTATAGTAAGATGCAACAGGCATACAATAAAAATACAGGAGACACAGAATACTATGTTCAGGACTGAAAAAAAAAAAATTAAGGTGGCTTTATTTCCAGGCATTTTAGAAGTTTCCTGGTCTGTGAGTTGTTGGTACCAATCAATTATTTCTCTAGGTTCCGTGAAACATTGCTAAGAAAGTGAAGTCTCATGGACTCTGCAATAGTCCACATGAATTGCTAAAGAGGTCTTTATCACTTTTTAAAAATCCCAAGTACCAAAACATGTTGAAAATTACAGATTTAGAATGCCATCGAAAGCTCTGACAGTTCTGATCAATCTTTTTTGCTAGAAATGTGACTGTCATGGTAGGGAGCAGAAAATTAAATTAAAGGGTAGAGAAGTCACAGTGCTGCAGCTTCAATACAGCTACAGAGTATCATCAGCTGCTCTTGCACTGAGGAATACCAGAGAAAGATAACTGAAAGGCTCTAAACCTTACAAAATGGCCAAGATAATGCAATATAAGTACAGGACTGTTTCACTTGTTGAGTAATGGCACTCAGTGTGGTGGCTGATAGCTGTCCTGGCCAGACACAGCTTGAAAGGACATGAGATAATGCTGCCTGGAGCCCAAATCTCTGCATACATCCTAGAAACAACTGTATTTTTAAGGTATCGTTTTATTCTCAGAAGTAACCTCCAGGACACATTTCCTCTGTTGTGCTTAAATGCCTGCAGCTGTGGGCTGTGCATATTCTTATGAATCCTCCTGTATATGCACAACAGGTCAAGCAGCTCCTCGTCAGAATCACTCTATCCCTTGCAAATTTTTTGGATGTTTTATTAACCATTGATATTTCTCAATAACAAACTCAGTTTCATCCAAGACTGTTCTTTCCAGAACCTTCACTGTGGCCAGAGGTTTACATTCAGAGCATTTCTCAATTTTCGCCATAGTCAGATTTTAGAGATAACATCCCAAGATAGAGCTCTCTCTCTCTTTTGACTTGAATTACTCTGAAGCTACCACAAAACCCATGTGTTAAAGCAGGCTCTTGGGAAGAGACAGAGCTGGAACAATTTTGAGAAAGCTTTTGATTCTTGCATTTCCAAATTTGTGGTATGTAGAGGAGAGCAGAGAGGTACAGCTGTTCTTCATTTCACAATTATTTCTGTGCCATCTCTTTATAACTGACAGAATAAAATAAACCCAAACAAGCAAACAAACAAACAAACAAAAATTCCAGAGATTTTAAGTAAACCCTTCTTCATGCCATTTAAATCTAAATGTACTTAGATAATTAAAAAGTTGTATGAGTCCATTCTTCTCAGTGGCTGCTCTTTAGTTAGTCACAATCTGCTGTTCTTTAGTTAAAACATGACTAGTTTTAGTATCTGTGGCAGCTTTGATTCCCTCCATGAATTCCCAATACTAAGGACCTTTGAAAACACAATCAGTTTCCTGTAAAATTTCACATCTGATATAGGTCAGTCATCAGACTTGCTCAGTCAACTGAACCTGGAGATTAAAACATCTTTCATGTTCTATATAAATCAGTCATCATTCCTTAAACTTCCAGTTACATTTTTTAAGAAGTTCTAGAGTTCATTTTCTACTTGTGTCTTTAACAATCCACTGTTACTGAAGGTTGTGGCTCTGACTGAGGAGCAGGAATTCAGGCAGGTTTCACTCAGTGTCAAGCCTTCTACCCTGTCTACACTTCCAGCACAAGATACTGCAAGCAAACCAGGCCCAACAATGTCAAGTCCAGTAGGTTTGCATCTGTATTTCTGCTGATTTGAACAACCTTTAGTAATCTACATTACTGCAGAGGGATGAAAGCCCCCACAAATTTAATTTCCCCATCTGCAGTTCCAATGAAACCTAAATTAGCAAGTACTCAAGATGTGAAGTGCACTTGAAGAGCAGACATGGAACCTTACATTCCTGCCAGCCCTTTCCGGGAGGGACCTTCTGCCAAGCCCTTGGAAAAACAATCTACCACATTCATTTTGGCTTTTTTTCAGCTGTTTTCCCAGATCTGTTCAGTTCCACTCTGACAAGGCACTTTAGAAGACTAATTTCTTGCAGGATGCAGAAGTGGGTCAGCAATAATATTTACATATGCAAGGACAAAAAGAGTAATCTAGCGGAGAATAAGGAGCAGTTGAGTACACAAATTTTGGCAACTTTCCTAAAGTGTATGCACTAAATGAATGGTTACTATTTTTATAGTTTTTCAGGAGTTTTTTTAGATGTTTCACTGAACAGAGAGGTGGGGAAACATCTCAAACATGGAAAGCTGATGTAAATTTGAGGACAAGCATTATGTGTGCTCTGCATGTTAAGCATGGGTTCAAGCCTACAGATGGAGGCCACTCTCCCACTGAGAGGACACAAGACTGTACTCGGTTACAAGTTTGAGGCGATTTTTAGGAATCATCAGAAAAAAAAATCTTTGGCCCATCTTTAATTCTCATCTCAGAGGCCAAAGGTGTCCCCACGTGCAGCATGGGTGGCCCAGTAGTGGTCTGCTGGCCCTTACCCTGTCTCAGGTGTAGCCCATCTCTCTGCAGAAGATGACACAGAGCTGCCAGAGCCCTTCCCCACAGACAGGAGGCACAAGTAGCATGAATTTAACTCCATAGAAGCAGCGCAGACAACTGCAGCCAACCTGCTGGCACTCTTCTGGACCAGGGGAGTGATGCCCTGACATTGGATATTGTTGGCTTCCTGGACGGGGGCCAAGGAGAATGGAAAAGTGGAGAAATCACATGGGTCCTGTTTTCCAAACTGGAGAGGGGATGACCTAATCTGGAGAGAAGACTAGCAAGTGGGAGCTGAAGCTGGTAGAGGGAGAAGGCAGGAAAGGAAGAGTGGCAGCAGTAATTAGGCCTGCGCTGTAGACAGGCTGTATTGAACTACATTGGGAGTGATTGCAGTGTCATAGGCTGTTTGAACCAAGATGACCCTTTATTGGACAGAAGCTGAAGAGATGTGGATTCAGAGCAGGAGCACACAGAATGGAAGCAAGGTGCATGGCCTGGCACCATCAGGTTAGCGTAGATACAACCTGTGCAACCAATGCACTGAACAAAGGAACATGTAGGAGGCAATGTAAGACAAACAAAAAGACAGCCAAATAAGTGAGAAACCACACAGTGTGTCAGGCGATGGGTAGAGAAATCATTCATGTCCTTCCATGCATGGCCTTACAAGTCTCAACCCAAACTGTTTTGAACTAAACACAGACTCGCCTGTCAAAGTAGATACATATTTTGTATTCTTTGGTAGTATAACCCTGCAAAATTTGCTAATATTTGTTTATTCCTTTTAGATTTGTAGAATAAAGTTTGTTACACTTTGCATTGCTATGTCCTGTGTTCTGCACAATGTTTTCCCTAAGCAAATCTTTGGTGCAGCTGCTACTCTGCCTCAGAGCTACCTAAGATTTATTTTCCTCTACTATAAAGGTACTGGGGAGGTAGCAGTTGGAAAGCAGCATTTTCCATAGAGGGCTAATTAACCTGAAACTGTTGTTCAGTTGTAAAATGCAAAGTGGTGAAAATGCTAAGTGGAATTTTTAGCACTTCCCAAGTCAACTACAAAACTCAGTACTGCTACCCCTGACCACATTTGATCTTACCATCTCTTCTTTGCAGAAATGGAATGACATTATTTGCATCCATGTTTTTCCACTGGGAGAAGCGCTGGTTGACACAATAAGTATGTATGACTTTTGTCAGTGAAGGCTCAGCTTAGGCCAGCTTCCATGCTAGTCAGAACATGAATTGGATGGTTAGAACAAAAAGCTAATACAGCCCCATTTGTTTGGGGCTTTTTACTTAACCAGAAAAGGATGATGAAAGACACACAACTGGTCTTCATAGGAAATCTGTAAAACAAGCATGGCTTGATCAAAACGAGAACCTATGAGAGGCTAGAAAAATTAATCTTGCTGCAAGAAATATTATTTTTGTCAATTCATCAAAACCATCTTCTCAAGATATATACTTTCTATTTCACTAAGCAACAGACATCATGCAGCCAGGAGGGTCAAGTCTGCTGCTCTGCTAATAGCATGGCAAGGGTAAACATGTCAAAGCTGCCATTGATTTTTTCTAAATGCAGCTAGACTGAACTAAAATTACTTTCAGAATAGCAGATACAAAATAACTAATGAAAGTATGGCCAAGGATCTATGCTGCTAAACCTATTTTGACAGCATACCTGCCTCAGTCATAACCTATTTTAGTCATGGTCACCATAGGCTGCTCTTAGATAACTCCTGAAAAAGAAGCTACAGTATTTAAAAAAACTTACTTGTCTAAATTTCCTTATTTGTATACAGGAAGTTGTCTTTTGACCAGAATTTGTCCACAAATGGACAAATATGATAAAACAGCTCAATCAGACCCTAAGTGGGTGAATATTTGTGATGTCTACTTTCAACATGTAAACCCCCTCCACCCCCCAATCAGTCCTATTTAAAACAATAGGAGATAACTTTGACTTCTTAATGATGATAACTAAAGTTTAGGAAAGACTGAAATATATTAAACTCAACACAATAGTGTCATAATCAGATGCAAAGTTAATAATAGGATAATAGGATATACAGCAGACCCATTCTCAGAGTTTTTGGACTACATAATAGGCTGCACTGGAGGCCAGCATGAGGGGTTCCTCCTCACATCATCAGCAGTTCAAAAAGCTATCCAGGGTTCAGCAAAGACCTCATGGGAGGCTTGACTGAAGGGAAAAATATTGTTTCAGACACCCACAGAGCCAGTCCAAATCTTCATTTCAGATGCCCATTGAGTCACTAAAGCCTGCAGCTGCAGTCCTTATTCCCATTGAGTAGACCCCACTCAGACAAGCATTCAGTGAAATAAATGGGACTATCTGCGTGAAATGGGACTATCTACTCCACAACATGGGTTGCAGATTCAGGCTGGGACAACTGTGAATCATCATGAAAGCAAGAGCAGACTTCTTTTTAGAATATAGCTGGCAAGGGCCTTACAAACCTTCTATTGCATGACCCAGTGGTGAGACATGAGCCTAGAGAAATCTGTCTTGGTTCTGATTTTAGCAGCCAACCTAGCTGCAGCAGGCACAAAATCAGACAATCATATGCATCTTGCATATCTCTTGAAAGCAACTTCTGAGAGACAGTCTCTCTTGCAATATTTCTTTTAGGATCTTTCAATTTTGTCACTTTCTGCAATGGAGCCATTAAGCGTGACAAGCAGTAAATAAATGCTAAGCATGGTCTTCATACCTACAGACATCTCCATCTTACTCGGATTCAGCTTTACCTGCGGTATCCTCACACTGTCTCTGTGTTGCTGCCACTCCCAAGGCTGGGTTGCATTAACTCTTAGTCTGGAATTGGATCTCATTCAACACAGATGTTGAATCAATGAGAATTATTTTTAAGGGACTAGGATATAATGAAGATCATGGCTGAAGATACAGTTTCTCTCACAGGCTGGAATTCATGTATTAAGAATAAACCCTTAAAGTATTCAGAGTAAATTTCTCATGAGACTGATCAAAAACAGCGCTGTGAGCTTCCCCAGGAACTAAGGGCTATTTATATTTCTTGGTACAAGTTACACTAACAAATAAAACCAAGTAAACTGGGTTATAATATTTCTCCTGTGTCTGGAACTTGCTGAATTCCAACACAGATACGAACCTTTGTCAGTGAAGCAAATATTTTTTTGTCTGTCACATGGAAATTCATGTCTTGCTTTAATATAGGAAAGAAAAGACCATTTCCAAATGGGTTTAGTCCATAGAGATGGTTCTTGCACAGAAGCGTCTCTCTTATCTACAGAATATTAATATGGACTTACTAAATTCAAGTTACATCTACTTACATAATATATTTAATGATGTTTATATTCCTCAGGAATTCAGGAGACTAGAGGAAGAAAAAAACAATAACAAAAAAAAAGCAGCCCTGCATACAGTCTTAATCTCAGCTCACTACTCTCTGTTTTCCTTCTTGGAGTTTTTTGCAGTATTGATTTGTGGCATTTCCTAAAATATTAGCTCCTTTCTAAAGGTTTTGCTGTCCTTTTGCTATTTTTTTTGCAAAGGAAAAAAAAGTTTGGTTTAGTAACAATGAATGATTCATAGCTCTTGCAGATCATTCAGGGACACCATTCATAGTTAATGATTAAAATGCAGTAATAAAACATGAAATGTTTGAAACTCAACAGTGATGCCTCTAAAGGTAGATCTCTGACAGAAATTGCTGACAGCATCAGAAAATCTCCTTTTATAAATATATATCCAAACATAATAATTTTGCTCTTAATTTTTTTTCTCCTTTTGCCTTCTCTTCCTTGCCGATACCTTTTGTATGTGCAGTTTCAGGTCAATATTCTAGCAAGATGGCAGTTTGTCTATAATTTAATTTAGTATTTTTTCTCTCTTCATTTAATTTATTACTCAGTTTTAGCCTGCAGTGATTATTTGCATAGATAGAAATTGTCTTCAAAGTCTATATTTAGCCTGATATATCGGATTAGAAATGTAAGCCAATCATCCAATAAGGTTAATTTTAAATCCTGTGGAAATTGTGCCACTCTATTCAGTTTTCTCAGCACTGGCACCCATCTTGTGCGAGGTCATATGACCTTTAACTCCAATGTTGAATGTAATTTCCCACCAAAAGGAGTATATGCAATACCCTTAAAATAGTCATTTTAGAATTTATAAGGAGAAATAGCCTGAACAGCAGCTTTTTTTAAAATTGAAGAACTGAGGGCTGTGATTGTGTTTTAAAATATGCAAAGGATGAACAGAAATGTCAAGATAAAAAAGCAGAAACTTTTTTTAAAAGCTTTTAAAAAAAGCTCATTCTACTTTTCCTACTACAAGCAGTGTTCACCAATTCTTATTTCAGGGTTACTCACCAGTATTGGTAGACCTGCATTTTAGCCAGTGCTGTATTTATTATACTTTGTTAACACTAATATCAGTTAATACTATTTTTTAAGTTCTACATCTGCCTTAACTGCTGCTTTCCAGTTCAGTTCTTCTCCATTCTGCCCCTCCCAAAAATCCAAACATTTTGGATTTTTTTTTTTTTAATAATACTGCGGTTTTCTTGGCAGTGATTGTCTAGGGATGACTATCACATTCATCATCTCCATCAAATCTATTTATATCTATTGGTTAAAATCCAGCTTGTGATCACTGAGCTGCAGATGGAGCTCCCTGAACAGCCAAGGAGTCCATGCATGTGTGCCAGAACACTTGGAGTCACTGTAGAGAAAGGGCTGAGAGGATCTGTCATTACACAGTCTTTATCCCATCAACCTCAGAGAGGTGGCCAAAAAAGGCAAAGACTGCTAATTTACCTATGCATTAGTGTCAGGACTTTCAGCAGGCTCCAGGGTTTTTTTCAAGGTGACATGAGTTTTCAAGTAATTAAAGGCAATATAGGGAGTAGATGTGATGTCAAACTTCCAATGAACTATTAACAAAATATTAAACAGATGTACTTTTAAAGTATGGAAAATGCAGGGTAGGAGTTCTTTTTAAAACATATTTTTCCAGCAGAGCTTGTTAAATGAGATCAAGGCAGTTCTAACCTATAAACTTCTGGATGATCTGAGACAGGGATATTTTTGTTTTCTAGGGCATGGGCTCGCTTGAATATTTCATCCCTCAAAGTACATAGTTCCTGTACAAAGAACAGGAACTGAAGAAAGCGTTTTAGAAAAGAAGGAAATAGTCAGAATATTCTCCTTCAAGGCCATGAGCCATGGAAGAGGGTCCCATCCCTGTGCTGGGCTGCACTGGTTTCAAAAGGGCTCCACTCCAGGTGGACATCAGGATGTCTCCTCATGGAGCGCTGCAGAATTAGGCTAAACCGAACATATTTAATATGATCTCAGAGAGCTAAGCTGCTTATCACTGTGTGACAGATAATACATTATACAGCTGAGTGGCTAATAGATTAAACAGAGAAAGGCTGATGGCAGGACATTTTCACTTCCTTTGGCTTACATTCCACCCACTGAGAACTTGGAAGGTGCAGGAAAGATTCTCAGCTTTCTCAGTTTCTCCAGGAAACCTGCTTTAAAATATTTATAAAGTAAATACTCTCTTCAGTATGTGAAAAATACTGAAGCAATCCTTAGAGTCATCATGTTTCATAAATCTTGATACGAATGGATCTTAAACAGGAATAAGGAATTAGTGATTAGCTAAATGTATTATTACAGGAAATCAGTCAAATGTTAAGTTCAGTTCTGAAATTTCAGTTTCCTAAAAAGAGGTTTCAACCTACAAAAGTACAAAGGAAGTATCTCTGCTCATGAAAAGATATCTGTATTTAGTTGTACTGGTGTGTACAAGCCATGGATGATCCCTGTCCAGACCACAGCCTGAGAAGAATCAGGATTTAACATTTTTAACTATTGTCATAAATCAGATGAACAGAATGAATGAGCTAACAGCACTTGCATGAAAATAAAGAGGTGTTTTTATTTTCTGAATTGATATTTTAGGAAACTCTGTTTATTTACTCAAACCATTTCAGAACTGTAACTCTGTTTCCTTCCCTGTAAAAATGTGACCACAGCCAGTGTCATGGTGTTCATGGTTCAGCTAGCACTCTCCACAGTGATCCCCGTGCATGCTTTGGGAGGCAGCACAGGCCAGGGCACACTCCTGGCTTGGAAACAGCAACACAGTTTTCAGAATCACTGCATTACAGGCTAACATATTTTGAAGGGACTCCTGGAGGCCATCAGTCAGACAAGCTGCTCAAAGTAGGGGCAGCTACATTGGGTAGCTACATTGGGTTACCTAGGGCTGCATCCAGTTTTAATATCTCCAAAGCTGAAGACTCCAAAGCATTTCTGAGCATCCTTCTTCAGTGTTTGACCACCCTCATGGTGAAAATTTTTTTCCTACCATCTGGTCAGAATTCCCCGTGTTGCAATGTTCATTCAGCAGCCTCTCATCCTTCCACTGGGCATCTTGGGAAGAGTGTGGATAAATCTTCCCCACACTCTCCCAGCAGGTAACAGCAGACACCACTAAGTTCTTCCTGAAGCATCTCTTCTGCAGGCTGAGCAAACCCAGCAGCCTCAGCCTCCTCTTGAATACCCTGTGTTCCAGCTCCTCACCGGCTTGCTGGTCCTTTACAGGATTCAATCCAGGTTTTAAATGTTTTTCTTGTACTGGAGATCGCAAGGCACATTGCCGAGCCACGTTCATCACTAGGATCCTAGGGCTTTTTCTGGAGAACTATATCTTGGCCCTTACTTGCCTCATGGGGTTACTCTGTCCCCAGGGGTGACAGTGGAGACTGCAGGGCTGGGCTGGGACGGCGATGGGGTCAGCCCAGATGCCGCGGTCACCGGGCTGCCCCACAGCCGCGATGCTGCCCCACAGCCGCGGTGCTGAGGTCGCATCTGCGGGGCAGCCCCAGCAAACTCCATGCCTTGGCCAACTCAGTAATAAAGACATTAAACAATACTGGCTCCAGCTTCCATCCTTTAGGGATGCCTCTATTTACTAGCAAGCCCTTGTGAAAAAAAAAAAAAAAAAAAAAAAAAAAAAAAAAAAGGAATTTGGTGAATGTCCACCCCTAAGCAAGCACCTCTAAAATTGCCAAGGATTCAACTGGNGGATGAAAGGAAGAAGGACGAATTTAAAGGCGGGACGACGCTGTTTCCAACCTCTCCATGGCCTTTTAGGGCCGGTTTTATTCGCTTCCTCCGCCGGTGCTGAAGCCCCATCTAGAGCATCGCCGCGCTATTGCGCCCGCCGCCCCGCCGGGACCGGGCACCCGCAGCTCCGGGGCGGGGAGCCAGGGAGAGAGACAAAAACCCTCCGTCGCCTTTAAAGAGGTGGAGAAGGGTTAAGAAACCCAAGACAAAATGGCTTGCTCGGCGGTCCTGTGCTTCTGCTGTCAGGGCCCTTGGCAATGGCATCGCGGTAATTTGAATTTCAGACCTTGTGTAGAAAAAGTTAATGTTGAACCAGCCTTTTCAGGCAATAAATATAATCACTTGGGTAACTACAGGCAGCTTTTGCTGTCATCAAGCAAACGAATAGAAATGCTGATATGGGATACTAATGAAGGAATTAACAGATTAGGGTTTATTAACGTCAGTCGACACAATTTCCCTGGAATGCAGACTGTCAAACAAATTTGATACTGTTTTAATGAGATTAACCATTAGACTGATAATGAAGATTGTGGATGAAATAGTGTCTTTGCCAAATATTTGACATAATCTTGCATTAAAAACAACTATAAACAAAATCAATGTAGCATATTACATATTAATTTTTAAAACTGGTTAACAACTAGGTCATAAAAATACACTAAAGCTGAAGCGTTTTCATTTCAAGGGATTCCATATTTTTCAAACTTATGGAGGAATCTTTTGGGTACGATTTTTTTCAATACATTTATCAATGCCCTTGATGAGAACTGCATCATAAGTTGTACATAAATCATACAACTGTACATAATGTATGCAGTATGTCGCACAAACAGCTGCTAATGTGAGAAACAATAAAGGTAACAGTTCTGTTATACAGACTGACTGATCAATTATTAAGATTAAAAAATTGTCCAGTTTTGTTAATTCAGATGTGATCACAAATGCAAGATCATGTACCTGAAAACCAAAACCAGAACCAAATATCTAGATCTGGGACTGAGTCCTAAAATGTAGTAGGGCATGCCAAAAGAAGCTCACAAGAAGTAAAGGGGCTGATCAACAGCTGCTGAGTGTTGATGCCATACTAAAAGTCCTAATGAAAACATACATGCATGAGATATGCATACCTGAGAATGTAAATGACACACTGTCTTTGTAGGACCAGTCTCATCAGCTCCAGCATTCCTTGTCCTTAATATGTATTCCACTATTGCAGAATCACAGAATGATGATTCTGAGGTCCCAGGGACCTCTCAATATTGTCTGAGCCAATACCCACCTGCTCAAGCAGGGTCAGCTAGGGTAGGTTGTTCAGGATCCTGTCCAATCATGTTTTAGAGCATCTCCAAGGATGGAGATTCCTCAGCCTCTCTGGGCAAACTTCTTGTCTTTGATTGCCTGCATAGTAACAAGTCTTTTCTTATGTTTAAATGGAATTTCCTGCATTTCAGAGTGTGTCCATTGTTTCTTTTCCTGCCACTGGGCATCGCTGAGAAGCACCTGATTCCTTTGCCTTTACTCCCCTCATCAGGTACTTACAGTCTCTCATACATCATATGCCTCAATCCCTTCATGGTCCTTCACTGGACTCCAGTATATCCATGCCTCCCTTCTACTGTGGTGTGCAGAACTGGTCCCAGCATTCCCAAAGTGTGCCACCAGCGCTGAACAAAGGGGAGGGTCCCTTCCCTCACCAGCTGACAGCACTCCCCCTCACAGCCCTAGGTGGCAATGGTTGCAAGAGTGCACTGCTGCTTGTGTTAATGTTCATATATCACACTTGATGTATACCAGCACAACCTTACCTACATCTTGTGTTTAACCAATCTGTATCTAATTATCTCCCTGGCACAGGTACACAGCTTTCCTTGTCAATGTTGATGCTGTTCCAGATTGGAGCTGGGATCCAGTTAAAACCATGAGGCTGGCTAATTTCAACATCCTGCCTCTGAGAACCTCTCCAGCCTGCTTAGTCACAATTATTTCTCCAAGTGACAGGTAGTCAGTGTCAACCAGGTCTTACAGGTTGTACTTTCAGAACATTGCAGATACAACCCATCAGCTCTGGCAAACATTGTTAAGGTAACTTAGCATTATAAAATTCCCACTTCCTTGGAAGGGCAGCTACAGTCACAAGTGAAGATGAGTTTGACTCAAAAAAACAGATTTGCCCCAGAATACCTGAGATATAGCCACTGACCTCCTTCTGCAGGTTCTCCTAAGAACAGGCCTTAAAACTTAAAATAACTTAAAACTCCCATATCTCTCCCATTCAATTCATCTGGGTAGAAGCACTTTCTTCCACTACTAAAAACTGCATTTTCTTGCTTGGAACTAGTTCCAGCTTCTCAACATTAATGTTTACAATACCTTTTTACCTCTGGACTAAAAGTCTGCTACCAAGAGGAGCAATAGAGCTCACTATCAAACAATCTCTTAACCTTTATTGGTATTGAATCTTCTCTTGGGTGTCTCTCCCTGTAACACTGAGTTTTATGGACCACTGGTGATTCTTGGAATGTGTTTGTGAAGCTTTTTTAGTTTTTCAACACCTTTCTCCAAGTGTGGACACCACAACCACCTACCTTATTTCAGCTGACAGGTTTCACTCGTGGCACAGAGAGATATGATGCCACTTTTCTCTCCAAACTGTTATCTCCTGGTAGTATCCAGGGAATGAACTGGACTAAATCTCCAACAATCAATACTTCTTATCGTTTTTTTATTACTTTAACCACATGGTGACCAGAAAAAGATAAGGCAAGTGAGAGTAAAGCCTATTTCACCCACTTTGTTTGGATGGACATATCTCCTTTTTCATTGATGATGTGAATTGTCAGAGGACTAGGCCCTCGAACCCAGCATTAGTTTTGTAAATATCCCTAATGCAGTCCATCAATCTGTCTAAGCAGACCCAGGATTTTTCTTTGACTATATGAAACATCCCTCCCCTGCATTCCAAGTTAGTTCAGTCACTGTCCTTGCATTTCTGACAATTACACAGTGACTGATCTCATTAATTACTAGGTTTTAGAAGAGGATTGACAGTTTTGGTTATAAAAGACAAGGGGAAAAATATCAAGAAAGCAGTCTTCATCAATATAAGCATCTTTGAATCACAGTATGGAGGCACAACATGAACAGTTTAATATTCTAGCATGGGGGGGGGCGGGGAGAGTGGGCAGAGTTAAACTACTTAAAGTCCTGAGAAGACAAAAAGGATGGTCATAGAATCATGGAATATCCTGAGTTGGAAGGGACCCACAAGGATGACTGAAGCCAGAGTTACTTAATAGTAATAAGGAGAATTCCAGTAAGTTGAAGAATACATTGCAAGAGTTTATGCACTACAAGCTGTAAAGGCTCAAATGCACCTACATAGGATTTTAACAAATCAAGGATATGAAATCAAAAACACTGTCACCAAGCTGCTGTCCTACTCAGTGGTGCCAAAAGTGCCAAAGGCACTTGTTTGGCTCAGGAGCATCTAAGCCTTCACAGTGATGTGCAGCTCTGGACATATTTCATGGATAATTTCAGACTGCCTACACAAACAAGTTTGACTCAGGGCACATCCAAAAAACCCAAGGACCCAAGTTTCAACTCTCTCCTATGAATGGGTTCAAATCCCTACCTCCTACTTGCCCAAAGTCTGTGATACACAAGACTGTGGACTGAGATGCTGGCACTTGTTCCTCATGGAAGGCATTCCATTTTGCATTTTAAAAAGCCAAAGAAAATCTGTTGACATGATTAGGTGTCTAGAAGTGGTATGAGTTGTTCAGATCTTTCTGGGTTTAACACTACTAATCAAGGTGCATCTATGTTCTGAATAAAAATCTTTTTAAGGGGACAATTTTTCTGTGTAACTAAAGCAATAAAACTGTTTTCAAAGCAGTTCACAATAAACACTGAGCAAAATTTATTATGATATAACATCCATTCTTTTTCCTGGTATCAAAGATGAATTTGACCTCATTTCTCTACAACATAATGTATATCATAAAATTGTACAGAGACAGAGAAAAATCCATTTTCTATCCTAGGATTGAAAATTAATTTTAATGCCAAAAGAGATGGATATTCAGAAGCAACATACATTGCTTATGATTAAAGATTTTTTTTTTCAGAATTATTTGGTCACTACTTTTTTTTTTTTTTTAAATTTTTTTGTTTTTTTTTTTTTTTTTTTTTTTTTTTTTTTTTTTTTTTTTTTGGTCAAAGACTAATATACATATTATGAACATGAAAATGTGGTTCTGAAAAAGCAGCAGAAACAAGTCCACAGATGTCATGTTTGTCCTTCAAAAACTGGTTTTCTGGAGAAATTTTACTAAAACCTCCCAAGTACAAATTCAGCATTTAACATAAAACTGCCAGATCCTGAATAACATGTGTGAAATTTTCCTTCCAGTAGCATGTCTTCATGAAAAGATGTCCTTAACTGAAATGTCTCCTTCAAATAATATTTTTCCCTAATCAAGCATTCAATATTTGTTTGCTTGGCATCTTCTCCACCTTCCCAGGCTTTACTGTTTTGGTGGGTTGTTTTTTTTTTAATTTAAATTGCTTACAAAACATTTGTTGCTAAACCATTGGAAATAATTACCTTGACTTCATTTGTGTTCCTGCTAAAACACACCTACATTCACAATATGAACAGTTAAAACTTCGCATTATAGTAATGGAGCACCTTATTTTATTATGTGGAAGTGTTAACTCATCACATTGTGAATTGTATCCCTCTGATTCACCAGCAATCATTTTATGTCATTCACTTGGTATTTCTCCAGAAGGGAGCTGTGAGCTCAAAATTCAATACAATGAATTCTGATAAATTTGTAAAACCTCTGAAATCAACTACTGTTGTGAAGTATACACAAATGTTTCTTTCATTGCACTATATCTGTCCTTTTAATATTTCATTATTTCACAGCCTTTGAAATTTGTATTGTTAAAAACAAAACCCCATGAACAATGCCCAGTGTGCTTGTTTTATACATCCTCAAGTTCAGCTGAGTTCACAGGAGCCCTTTCTCTGGTGCCTGTCAGACACACAAAAGGGGTGTCAGGAGTGCTAAAGCAGCTCCAATACCACAGTCAGAGAATGCTCAAGAAAATCCTCTGGAGGGGGTTGAAAGCAGTCATAGTATGAGAAGTGACACCAAAATATATTCTTTCAGAGTTATAACACTAAGTTGTCAAAGGTGAGCTGTCACTTCTCAGCCGATGACTCAGGAACACTTATGAAAAGAAAGAGTGGAGAGGTCTTGGGTCACTTCAGAGCCCAGGACATGGGAGGCAAGCTCTGAAAGAGATCGTGGGTTTTTGATTTCTCAAGCATGAGCATGAGGTAGAGAAAAAAGCTGACCTCCAACAAAACCAGAGCTAATTTTGACAAATGCATTAAAATTATAAGGACATCATGAATATTGAAAATGTCAAAAAAGAGTGACATTTATTTGCATAACAATTTGAAATATTTTGATTATATAATTGCAGATAGCTCAGAGCATGAGAAATATGTGCTCATGAAAAAGGTATGTTGTACAATCGTTGGACAATATTCCAACATATATTAAGGACAAAAAACCTTCAGCTAGACCCTAGGGAGGTCAATATTCATCCTCTAGTACAGAGATCTTAAGCACCTCATGTACCACAATTATAGCAGTGGACAGAGGGGGTGATTTCCAGTGGGCAACTCCCACTGCCGACAGAGCACAGTGTTCTGCATGTCCAACAAGTTCATTTCTGCGGTGCCAAAGCCCTGGTGAGTGTCTGGGATGAGCAGGATCCTCATTGTCTCTCCAGTGAACACAAGGAGGCCCAGCAGCGGTGCCTCTTGCTTGGCCCCTGCCCAGCCAGAGCTGCCAGGCAGTTTCAGAGCCCAAGTGACATGGCCAGCATGGCCTGAGAGTGCAAGGGGAACACAGGGCAAAAAACATCTTTGTAGCCACCGTGGTCTTCAGTGGCTGCTGCACCAGGGAGACCATCAAGAGGAGCACTGTGCAGTGAGAATTGTGCACATTTGTTAAAAAAGGCTTGCTAATAACAGTGCCTACTCCCAGCCAGTCACAAATTCACAGTTCGTGGAATTTAAAAATACTCTAGGTCTGGTCAAGTTCAAGAGGAGCTTGCACAATCCACCTAGTGGAATAGGCCAGTTTACATAAATAATGTATAAATAATATATGCAGGATCTGTCAAGGGGTCCCACAAGCACAGCTCTGTCTATGAGGATCTCTTTCAATGACTGTGGATCAGCAGCTGTTTGAGCCCACGTAGCAGGTGATCGTACTCCCGCACAGCCTTCGTGTGGGCTTCCGCACTGCTCGCCAGGTGCTGGAAGAGCTTGGGTGGTTCAGCCACCCAGAAGCCAGAGGGCCAGCTGATCTCCATAGGAAACCTCTCATTGTCCATGACAGAGTGGTGAAGTTTTTTTTTGTCTCCAGCAAGCAGTGGAGGTACTTCACGATATCCATCAGTCGCTGCTGGAAATCTCTCCCACACCACTGTGTTGGGGGTACGGTGTTCAGGAGGTGCATCACCACAGNTGTGTTTGTAGGAGGTGCATCACCACAGTCTTCAAGGCATAGCTGGAAAAACCTACACCCATCAGGAAGTGGGTGAGGAGCTGCAGGCACTAGCAGCGCCAGCTGTCCTGGGGGGTCTGCCTGGAAATGTGCTTGAAGAATTTTGCCTCTGCCACAGTGTAAATCTCAAGCCATGTTGTGCTTGGGATGCCTGCTTCTGTAGGCTGGCTGCCCACAAAGATATCTGAGTGTCCTCGCTGCACTCCAAAGATCATCTCAGCCATGAAGTTCTCCTTGTCTTT
>WEIU01023506.1:12023-23492 GCA_013389925.1 Aegithalos caudatus
GAAAGGACATTCTATGAAAGGATGTGACTCAACCTGTCTCTTTTATCCTTTATCCAATTCATTCCTTTAGGGATTAATAGTTTTCACAGAAATGTTGCACTGGAACAACCTTTAAGAAGGATGTAGAAAAAGTGCCAGCACTGAGGCAGAATTTAAGCAATATGCTGGTTGATTCTAATGCGTAAGAACCCAATCTTGAGACCAACTGAGGTCATTGCAACTTGCATTGACCTTAACTGAACACAAATCTTGAGTCTGTAAATAGTACTGTCTTCATACTTCCCTAAATATATCTTAACTTAGCATTAAGACATAATCCAAGCAGCTGGTTCTCTAAATGCCTCACTGGCACAAATGAAGCAATTACCTTTGACACAAATAACCTGGGCAAACTGGATTACAATAGACTCTCATACACAACACCACACAGACTATGTCAAGTTATGAATAACACTTCATCAGTTTATCTCCACTCAGAATTGAGCGTGTTCTCTGTGTGTAATTGATCTCCCAATTCCACACTAAGAATATATCGATTTTCAGCATGTCAAGACCTTCTGAACTCCTGAAGAAGCTGTATTATACCTGAACATTCTCAAAAATCCATGTAGGCTTAAATTAATGCTTTATCTAAGACATTAATCCCAGTGGGCTTTATCTCCATTTCCTCTGCACTGTCTCCCAAGTCCATCACATTTCCTCATTACTAGCTCATCAGATGTCCATGATAGCCACATTGTCCATTGTTCATCCAAAACTAGTTTCTACTAGTTTCCCCACTTCTGCTTAACCACTAAGTAGTTCTGTAGAACTTGCTCTTAAAAGAAGCTAAATTTAGATGTTTCTTCAGTGCTCCATAAGCATTATTTACATATTTTTTGCCAAAGTTAAAAGACAGAAATTCGTCACTCCCCACATCTTAATTCTTACCTTTTTGTCTGAGATTGGACCTTTGAACTCAGGTGATTCCCTGAGCTATGGCATCTTTTATTTTTCCCAGAGCCACCATAGGTGACAGAGAAAACTTTTTTTTTTTTTAATAGAAATCATTACTAAAAAAAATCAGCTAAGGGCTGATGATATCAAACAACATGGCAGCTATGCTTCTGCTCCACATTTCGATTTTGTTCTTCCTAAAGATTTCCTTGGGCCAGAATATTGCATGAGGATTTCTCATCATTAATTCACATACTTGATTTTGCCCTGGTAAGACCTTACCTCTGTTGAAGCATTTCAAAATACAAGGTAGCTACTCTGAAGAAAGGCATTTTGGCTTAGTTATGCTATTTGTTTTACAGTGTGTTATCATCCTGACGGGAATACAAATGCTAATGAACCATGCACTTTGACATAGAAAAATCAAAATGTAAAATTACTGTCATGTAGCTTTCACTTTTAATTTTAGGGTAGGTTTTGTTTTTATGTATAAGACAAACTGAACCATTTCTGAAAGCAATTATGATATGGAATTTTTCAAAATTCCAGTATCTCTAATAAGTTACCATGACAGAAAGTGCTGCTACTAACCTTGTGCCATACCAATTACTGAAAAAAACCCATTTATTCCTACATGACTGTGGGCATGCAGGCCAATGGCTACAAGGAGGCCCTTTTGCTTTTAAGGTCACCACTGAAAGAGGGGCCAAATACTAAGGCCCTGTCTTTGTTTGTGGCAAGTGTACATGCTCTAATCACAAGATGACCAATGAACAAAAGATAAATACAGAGAAGTCAAAGCACCTAAGATTTGCCACTATGTAAATCTTCTGTCATCTGCCACAGAATGATATATAGCACTGGCCTTTCTCTTTTGGGCTAGCTTATCTAATGACTAAGGGTAAAAAAAGGAAAACATTTTCTTTACTAACCAAAACAAGGCCCCAAAAATTACACCTGACAGCCTCACATCAAAGTAACAGCAAAACACAACTCATATGGAGTTGGCCTTTTTCTTCTTTCATATGCAGCTTTGCAGAAAAGGACTTGGGGTCCTACAATGTGCCCTTGCTATGAAGGTGGCAAACAGTATCCCAGGCTACATTAGATAAAGTATTCCCAGCAGATCCTCTCTACTCAGCACTGTTGAGGCCACGCTTGGTGTGCTGTGTCCAGTTCTGGGCCCCTCAGCACAGGAGAGATGAACATATTGGAGAGAGTCCAGCAAAGGGGCTACCTTTAATAAGGGAGACTAATGGACACTTTCCTATGAAGAAAGGCTGAGACAGACAGCACAGTTCAGCCTGGAGAAGACTCAAGGGTATCTTATCATGTGAAGGGATGTGCAAAGAATACGCAAGGCAGGCTCTGCCAGTGGGGTACTCAGGGGGGCATGGTGACAGGAGGTGCCCAGGTGATGGGTACAAACAGCAACATAGGAAGCTTCACCAGAACAGCAGGAAACACTTTTTCACTGCAGGGGTAACTGAGCACTGACACAGGCTGCCCATAGAAACGGTGGAATCTCCCTCCCCAAAAACAGTCATAAGCCAGTGTGAACAAGACCATTATCAATTGGTTCCCAGAGACTTTATCTGAGCAGGGAGGTTTCTCCTAGAGATGCTCATCTAGAGATGACTTCTTGAGGTCTCTTTTATCCTCAACCACTCTGTGATTTAGGGAAATATAGTCTGAAGTGTCTAGTCATCATTTGACAGAGGAGGCACAACTGACACTGAAGGCTTCAAGCATCAGCACCTGGCTATCTAGAAGCCTCTCATACCTTTTCTACATAGCCTCCCATGGGCAGCTCCACACAGCTTTGGCTCTTTCTCTCCTTCTCTCTTCCTTCTGCAGTTCCAGCTCACTCCTTCCTGTTCCTAGCACAGCCACCTAATTCTGTCTGCCCCTCACACAACATCTCCCCCTTTCTGTCTCTCGCACAACCTCCTGCCCCTTCCTCCTGACAGCACAGCCAACAGACTGCAACTCCCCACCATCTAAATCATTCTCTTGTCACACCCATAGCTGTAGGGGCAAGGCTGTTCCCACTCTTTGGTAATTAACACAGCTGCAATATATAAGGGGCGAGATTGCCTTCAGCACTATCTCTGTCTATCCTCCCACAATCGTTTCCTTAATGAGTTGTGATACCAGCTCAGGTTTTAGCTCACGAACAGGGATAGTGATGGATATGCCATTTCTCAGCATCACACCCCTCAGTCTTAGTTTCAGTGTCACCAGCAGTTTTATCACTGTAAGAAATGGATTAAGCACCCCTCTCAACATCTGCTTCCTCTGACAAGTCTAAACAACTTTTTATGACACTATATCCAGACCATTGAAAATGTGGGGTTATGCTGATTGTTAAAGGAGTATGAAACAGGCACAGTAAAGGAATTAAAAGCAGTTTTTGTCAATTTGGTTGTAACATTGAAAATATGCCTATTCCCTGCAGAAGAACTCATGACATTATCACTATTACAAGTTGCAGACAGTCTTAGACAGAGAAAAATAAACTGACCCACATCAAAAGAGTTGGAAGAACCATCATGTGTTGACACCTATATCTAATGCTGGTTTCATTGAGAACACGGTGATTGTTACTCCACAGACCTACATTTTGCCTTCAGTGGTTTGTCTGCTTTATACAGGCTCTTCCTTTTTGAGGGAAAGTTGCATCCAATCACATAAGCAGTTGCACTGCACTTTGCTTTTGAAGCTGGCAGTGGCTATGACAAATGATTGATAGGAAAATGTTATAGCGCTAGAATAAATTAAGTCCTTAACAGAGGTGGTTATCAGTCTCATTCTGTTTTTTCCTAAACAGCATTTACTTCTTACTTTAACAACACTTTAGCGATGCATCTGCACTTAGCCAATTTTGCATTTGGGAGCTATTTTCAAATACAAGATTAGAAGCAATTGTAACTTCAGCATATGGAAGGCACAGGCAAGTACAGGGTTCTACTTATAGTTTCCATTTTTTAGCATTAAGGACTACTAAGATGTGTAAGTGAGAAAAATATTTGAGCTACAGCATAACTTTCCATCAAGTCAAAACCAAAGAAAAAATGGTCCTGAGACATTTACCTTTTGCAGAAATGTTTCAGACAGGTGTGCTAAAGCTATTGACAGTGTTGTTAGTGTGGTTTCAGTGGTCCATGGTGGGATTTTGGTTAATCAGCAGCCTTCTCCCCACAACTCAAGACCTTCAACCACTGCAAGCTCAAGCAATTTGGCTGAGTGACAGCCAAGCAGCCTCAACTTTCATTCCACTTTGCCAGGAAAGGAGGTAGTAATGTTTTGAGAGAAATTACTGAACCCAGGAGAACATGAGCCTTCCACTCACAGATATCAGCCCAAATCACTGTGACTAGTGCATATGTGAAGTCTCAGAAAAACACAGAAGGACAGGGAAAAGTTTTTTAAAATTTAATTTCACTCTATAATAGGATGAAACAAAATATGCCAATTTCTCTGTTTCCATGGCATTGAACTGCTATCTCTATCTATTTTTATTTTCCAAAGATTACAAGTCAGATGGAGCTGCATCTACCTAAGGTTACTGGTAGAAGTGCTTAGCAAACAATTATCATCCATCCTGGCTGACCAGGGAGCTCCCAGTTGACTGGCAGCTAATAAATGTGACACCCATCTATAGGAAGTGTTGGGAGGAGGATCTGGAGACCTGTAGATCATTCAGTCTGACCTCAGTGCCAGGGAAAGTCGTGGAGCATATCATCTTGAGTGCCATCATGCAGCATGTACAAGACAACCAGGGGATCAGACCCAGGCAGCAGAAGTTTATGAAGGGCAGGTTCTGTTTGGCCGACCTGATCTCCCTCTATGATGAGGTGACCAGCTCAATAGACAAGGGACAGATTGTGGATATTGTTTACCTAGACTTCAGAAAAGCTTTTAACAGGATTTCCTGCAGAATTCTCCTGGAGAAACTGGCTGCTTATGGCTTGGTCAGGTCCACTTTTTTTCTGGGTAGAAAAAAACCTGCTGAATTACCAAACCTAGAGCTGATGTTAAATGGAGTAACATCCTGTTGGTGGCGTGTCTTCAGGGCTTTATCCATGATCTGGACAAGGTGATCAAGTGCACTGTGAGTCAGTTTGCAGGCAACACATACAGGTTGGTGGGAGTGTTGATCGGCTGAAGGGTAGGAAGGCTCTACAGAGGGATCAGAACAGGTTGGTTCAATGGGCTGAGGCCAATTACATGAACTTCAAAAGGTCACATGCCAGGTTCTTCACTTGGGTCACAACAATCCCGGACAGCAACACAGGCTGGGGGCAGAGTGGCTGGAAAGCTGCCTGGCAGAAAAGGACCTGGAGGTGCTGCTCAACAGCCACTGAACCTGAGCCAGGGTGTGCCCAGGAGGCCAGGAAGGCCAATGGCATCCTGGCCTGGATCAGCAACACTGTGACCAGCAGGACTGGGGAACTGATTGTGCCCCTGTACCCAGGACTGGTGAGTGCTGTGTTCTCTTGAGTTTTTGCCCCTCCTGACAAGAAAAAGACTGAGGTGCTGGAGCATGTCCAGAGAAGGGCAACAGAGCTGGGGAAGAGTCTTGAGCACAGGTCAGCTGAGGATTTGAGGGTGTGTTTAGCCTGGAGACAAGGAGGCTGAGGGGAGACTTTTTATCAAATACCTGACAGGAGGGTGTAGTGAGGTGGGGGTCAGTCTCTTCTCCCAAGTAACAATCAACAGGACAAGACAAAATGGCCTCAAGTTGTGCCAGGGAAGGTTTGGATCTAATAAAAGGAAAAATTTGTTCATCAAAAGGGTTGTCAAACACTGGAACAGGCTACCCAAGGAAAGAGTTGAGACATCATCCCTGGAGATATTCAAAAGACATGTAGATGTGGGACTTATCCATGCTTTAGTGGTGGCTTGGCAGTATTAGGTTAGTGGTTGGACTTTATGCTCTTGGAGGCCAATCTAAATGATTCTATGAAAATTTTGTGCTTGAAATAGACAAAACAAAAGTTTCAATTAACATCTGATAAGGCTGGTGGTCAAAAAGGATTTAAAACACAGGGACTCTTGGCCCTTTCTTGTATGGTTGATCAATAAAATTGGATAAAAATGCATCCAAGCCAAAGTTTCAAGATTCTCCTTGTTTACCATGCACCACCAGCACAGTGAGAATGATTCCTCCCTCTCTTGTGGTTTGTACTACATTGTATACTAAGATCCATGTTTGTTTTTTTAATTTACTGGGAAGTCCTATACCTTTTGTCATGACATTTACTTGTTTTGGAGATGATAAATGTCTCTGCCTTAGACCCTTTATGATTGGTTGCTTGTCTTTCCATGATGTGAGCAGATTGACAGTGACACAGTCTTACAAGGTTGCTCTTCTCACTAAATCATTGTGTGGGAAGAGTGTCAGAATCAACAGCCAGCAATATGTTCTTGTGTTGGTTTCCTTCTGTCGTGTACACTCACATTTAGAATACAGATGGGATTTATTATGCTTCAGTTGGACTTTATGCACACATTCAGAGGGGTCACTGGTGAGTATGTAAAACCAGTACAGATTACGTCTTTGACATAGTGCAAAATGCCATAAAAGTATATTTTTGCAGAGATTATCTGGAAAAAGTTAGAAATAGTTCATGGAGTCATCCACAAAATAAGGGTCACAAACAGGGCATCAGGATTTAGATCAAAACTCTGAGAAATGTGACATTTTTATGCAATGGTGGCTCCCAACACAGACATACACATAAATGATTTTCAAAGCTATTAGATTCTGCTTCCATTTTCTTTAAAGGATTCTACTGGATGCTCAACACAAAGAACTTATCCAACTACAGGCTCCTACTTTTGACAATTCTTGGCTGAACTATTACAACAGAAATTCAGCTGGGCTGAGTACTTTCCTATAAGAGCTTAGTTTAGAGAGATTTTAGTTTCAATATCTCAATAATAATAATGTGCAGAAATTTGTCTAGAGAAAGGAAAGAATATTTTCAATTACATATCATTATTCTTTCCATAGTTACAGTACTTGAAGCACCAAATATCTCCAGACTTCCTCAACAGCCTCTTTTTAGCAAAATTCTTTCTGTCTTCGAGGCACTATTTGGAATAATACAACTGCCTTTCTTGACTCAGTCTGCTTCCTATGTGACACTTTGCTCTCACCTGAGCTACCTTCAAGAGAGCAATTTTTTTAACATTCTGAAAGACAACTCTATATTTAAGATGAACAGAGTTCATGTTGAAGTTTCTTGCGGGATAAATACATTTCCAGGAACTTTGAGGGTTAACTTTGTTATTTAAATGTAGAGTGCCTTAGAAGAGGTTGTGATTGGCACCACTCATTCTTAAGCATCACTAAGTTAGATGCAGGTAGATATTTGGTTAGAAAAAGTTTGCAGCAACTTAAACCATGCAAGTGTCAGAGCTTAACTCAAATCATCTCTCACAACAATCTAAAATAAACTGGTTAAGTCTATACTGAATCACACAAGAAAGACTTGGAAGTTCTCTTCTGATAGGCCAAAAAAGGAAAAAAATTCCAGTAAAAGGACAGCTGCAAAATTTTTTTGATGAAGATTTCATCTTTAGGCACCAGAAGAAGTATCTGTCAAAGTGAATGTGTCTATGCCTTGATAAGCTGTTGTTTCTCTCTTCAGAACAGGGGATTGTAGTACTGGGACCATACTTTCAGTCGCTCTCATTGTTCCCAGCATAGACTTCAACATTACGGCTGTTCCTAGGAAAAAATTGGCCCTTGGCATTTTGAGCAAGAATCTCGCCTTGATCAATAAAAAGCAAAGCCAATTGCTCTCACTGCACCCCGGTGAGACAGTCTGCCAGACATGCACTGTGCTTTTCTCAAAAACCTACACATAGTTACAGATTTACTCAGTTCTCTGGGTAATCAAAATAAAGAGTCTTTCATGAGAAAATTCTATCTGCAGGAATTTTTGCTATATTGATCAACACAGATAAAGGCAGAAAAGATTTATCTAATGTCTCATGGTGGTCAGGTAATGAGGTTGCCTTCTTCCACCCTATTCTTGAAAAAATATTCCAACAATAACAAATGTTCTGTAAAGATAGGGAGGATTAATCCTAGTTGAAAGATGGACTGGTAGGTTCCATGCTCTTTCAAGGAGAAAACCATTCTTAAATTGGTTCAGCTGCACCAAAACCTTGCCTTTGAAACCAACAGATGCGGATATCAACTCCCAGCTCTTTGATGCATTTGAAATTAAATAGGCAGATAGTGAATACATTCTTAGTTTTAGATCGTTTCTTCAGAAAGTTAGAAAAATCTGTCTCATTTTTAGTTACCAAACTCTTCAACATTACCTGCTAATGGGATACTTTAGTTAAACTGGGGCAAGAACAAGCCCTGACAGACAGCTTATCCTTCTGTTCAAACTTTAATTAAAGGGAAAAGACACTTTTATAGCATTTTGCACTTCAAGTTGTAGAAGTTACAGTGCTAGTTATGAGACAGGTACTTGCTCTTTTGAGAGCACCAACAATGTTGTCCTTGTACTAGTGTAAAGGACTGCTTATTGGAGTAAATCACATTCCAACCTGCATAGTCTGCAGCACATTCAGCTATAGGGTGCCTCACACTACCTTTGAGCCCAGACAGACACCAAGTGAAATGTGTGTTTGATTTCCTTAAAACTATTTCATAGGCTGTGGGTCTGATTTTCTGAGACTATAAAGGTTTCAGCTTGCCAGATTGGTTATTTCTCTGGCTTGAGAAAAATCCGTTTACCAAGGACAGTTTTCTGTATATAGTAATATTATTTTCGTAATATCTCGACTCTCATGGTCACTGCTCTTCCAGGTGTTGTTTCTGTTATTTAACCCATGAAGAGAAGTGTTGTTTTTGCTAACCAACTACATGGTTCTTCAGCGCAGCATGAAGGGCTGCACAAAATGAAAAATAAAGCCTTCTGAAAGCCTTCTGAAAGCCTTCTGATCTTTCTAACTACTGGAGTCAAAGCTCGTCATTTTTGTGTCCCTCTGTGACAAATGGTGACACGTAGGCCACAGTCTGTGGTTCTGTAGAACACCACTGAGACAATTACTGAAGATTGTCAATCAAGTTCCTTTGGTGTAGCGTGGTACTTCAGGCAATGTGCTAACCATTGAAACAAGTCTGACCATAATGTACATAATAAAGTACAAAATAATTAAACAGATTGCTCAAATAGATATTCTGATTCACAATATATGGAATAAAAATACAAATTTACAGAATGTATTGTTGTTTTACCATTTCAGCCGTATTTAAGCCTTCTCACTCATGAGCTATATTCACAACCATTGTAGGCTGTTTTCTTTTATTTGTCAGTCAAGAATGTTGTGTGTCTGGTAGAAAAATAAAAGAGGGAAGAAGGGTGAAGTCATAGAACCATAGAATGGAGGTTGGAGACAACCTTAAAGATTATCTAGTTGCAGTCTCTCTGCCATGGGCAGGAACACTTTTCACTAGACCAGGTGATTCAGAGCTCCATCCAATCCACTCCTGAACACTTCCAGGGATAGAGCACCCACAACTACTCTGCCATGAAAAAGAGTCCAGAGTAGAGATAAACGAAAGACTGGGAGAACCCACAGGACCACATCTTCTTAGCAGGCCAGTGTCTTTCTGATTAAAAAAAGACTTTTTCTCCCTCAGCCTTTGAAATCACATTGTTACTCATTTCTGACAGATGAGATGATAGAAACAGTCTCATTCTCCAACCAAGATCTCACTGGAGAGTCTGAAGAGCTCCATATGACTGAGAAGCAGTATTAAACTGGTATTCAGAAATTTACTATTCTTTCTATAGGCAGCAGCTACAGTAAATTTTGGCAAACAAATAGAAACTGTAGACATGGGAAACATCCAAAAACTCTACAAGCAAGAGGTGCTAACATACCCAATTGTAAAACTGATACATGAAAGAAGCGACAGCCTGGAAGGAAGACACTGCCTTCTTTCAAGGTGAGTGGCTAATATTGGTGCATATAGACTTCCAGAACAGCTGATGTTGGAAGGATACCCAGAAATCAGAGCAGCTCATCTAAGTGCCATCCATCTACATACACCTGCAAAATGCACATATGCTTTTCTGAGAGGATTGAGGCTACACAGAACTGCCCACAGTAGGTAGAGATGAGCAAGACAGTACAGAAAATCTTACATATCTGTGTGTTGCTCTGCTGCTGGTAATCTCAACATATTTTTCCTGAGATTACATTCTGATTCACTTCCACCAACATCTAAGGAGTCTGTTAGCCTTCATAGGGAGATAATATGCCCTGCTGAAAGGTTGTTTAAGGTAATGGCCAGAACAGTATTCTGCTGGAAGATTAAGATCAGGAGTGCCTTTTCACCAACCAGTAGTTTGGCTATTTCAAGCCAAAACACACCCAGTCTTCTCATTATAGAAACAATTGCACACTGGAGGGAAAGAAGGCAATTTTAACCTATTCAGAACACAATTTATGTGACAGAGTGAATAAATTTCTGCTGGGTGTCAACAGAATATCAGCCCTTTTTTCTTGAGTTGTCAGCTAGAAACCACTAAAACAAACTCCAGAGCACCCAAGTTATGCAGCTCCTGACTTACAGTGATGAGGTAGACACAAAAAAAATCACAAACATATCATTAGCAATAGCAATGTCATCTGGTATATTCTAGAAAGAATGTAAAAAGTCAATTCCAACAGAACCTTCCAAATCAACAGCTTTTTACAAACCTCTGACAATGAAGCCCAGGCGAAATTGGACTTCAGAATCCAGATCAAAGCTGTATTTTATAAAGAACTGACCTCCCAAAGAAACCAATGGAAAAGTTCTTAGTATCCTTGATGAGACCTCAATGCCTGCCTCTAAACACCACCTGCAAACAGTCATGAGATTTGAGCTATAGCTCATTCCCACTTCCTCTCCAGAGGCTTCCTAAAGGTGTGCATAAACCCTGGGAAGTTCACCTCATAGGCCTCTGCCTCAGTACCTTTTCTATACATGCAAGCTGATCCTCCAGGCAAGCTTACTGATGTACTTATGTACACATTTATGATGCATCTTCATCTTTTCATCATAATAATTCATCATATACCCTAAAAAGGGGGATTATATGCTTTTTTCCACTTATTACAGGGTCTTAAGATATCCTGCTTAATTTCCCACTATACTAACATACATTATCTTATTAACTTTGAACAATATAAACAATGTATTATAAGTATTTTTACTGTCAAATAATTCAAATGATCATCACTATGTGCCACTAAACTGAGGCTGCTTTTAAAAATGCACTCTAAATCTCTTTCACATAATAAGCCTTGCCCAATTTCCAAGACAAGTCATCAGCTTCTGTGTCAAGGGCTGGTTCATGAAAGATAAGTGCTTTGTTCCCCTCTAGTAATTTCTAGAATTATTTGGGGAGAAAAATCTGTTTCCCCTCAACACTGTTATTATTCTGTCACACTAATTTTCTGCCACAATGTTTGCAAATATGTTCTGAGAAAAAGGTATATTGTGTTGAT
>WEIU01023507.1:3459-13466 GCA_013389925.1 Aegithalos caudatus
TTTTTTTAACTGTAGTAGTATAACATCTGCATTTTCAGCAGTATGCTGTTTAATTACATTGGGTTATAAAGTGAAATTCTTACTACTCAGAGTAATATCTTGTAGAACCATGTGTTTGGTCTTTTAGTGTCCCTGACTCATCATCTTATATTCTTTCATCAACATTTTAATGGCCACTCTTAAAAATGTAATTTGATGGATAATTCTTTAAACCTGTTTCAGTTTTGTTGTTTCTTTAAAAAGTTATGTCCCTGCACATGTTTTCTTTCTGTGATTACTGCACCTGAAATTAATTTCAAGCACTCAAAGACAGACTTATGCCCAGGGCCAGCATAAGCTCAGAAGTTGATAAAGATATGCCAGGTTATGGTGTGTTCTGATTCTCAGGTAGGACAATTTTGTCAGTGTCAAGTATTTCACTTTTAGCTCTAACATGTATTTGAAAGATACATATGTATTTGTAACATACCTTTAATGCTATATATCTAGTGTATGGTACTAGTGTCATTTGAGGGTAAGTAACTGAATCCTGGTTCAGTCCCTATCCACAGCCTTATCCACAGCTCTTGTAGCCAGCAGTTTCTGTCTCTGTTCCCTTTGTCTAAGACAGTAAGTCTAAAAAGCAGAATATTTATTCCTTTATTCTCAGTTCCCAAGTAGCTGTCACAGAAACCAGGGTACTAGACTGACTAGGAAAGCCCCAAGAGTATCACTGCTCTATTCTTCCTTTGACAGAGTTTGTCTTGTCTTTAAAGTTTTTTAATTTTTTTCCCCCTAAGAAGTAGTGAAATTTAAGCTACTTCACTGCTTAAAGTTTAAAAAAAGCAACAAAAAAAAAATGCCCTATAATCAAAACCCTGAACTGAATATAAATATTTAAGTTGTCTGTGATTATTAAGGAAATTCCAAAAAGTTAAATAACGTGAAAAAACAGAAAAAATAATGTATAAGTGCTAAATATCTGGGGTGGGGTGGGGGGGGGTGTCTACACCTAAAACTTGAAGACATACTTTGAGTTCTGAATTGGAAAATGACTCTGCAGTACTGTGCATTATGGAAGCCATATGTGCCTACTCGGGTTTTTTAACCACATGCTGCAGAGCAGCCAAAAAATAAGAGTATTTATTTCCTCTGTGTTTAAAGAAACCAAATCCAAACTGTATACAGATTTCTACCAGGTATTAAATGATGCACCAGAAAACTATCATGTTTTTATAAGGGAATGAACAGGGGGAAAAAAAATCACAATGTTGTCCTTATCAGGTGGTGCTGCTGAAATCCTCTTTTCTTGCCATGCCCATCTTGTGCTTTCTTAAGCAAAATCTTTAAAGCACTTTGGTCCTTGAAATAGTGTTGGACTGAATGTATGCTTTTGACCCACAAGTGATAATTATGAAGCCTTGTTCCAAAGGTGGAAGGACTCTGTATTGCAACTTATATTACTAGTTAATTCTTTAAAAAGTAATAATCAGAGCCATTCTCTGAACTCAATTTCATTACACATGAGCAAATCTGGAATAAAGTTACTGCAGTCAGGTTAAAGTCAATGAACTAGATCAGATATATATTGGCTCGACTGAGATCATAAATTGGTCTTGTAATTGGACCTTTGGTTTTAAATAAAACATTTGCAATTGGCTGTTCTGCCTAGGGAACAGACAACTGTATCTTGACAGAGTTCTGAACCTATTAGAATTAGTGGGGAGAGAGTGACTAGATGATGAACATCAACTTCCATAAAAGAGAGAGAAGTAAAACTGCAAATAGAAAAGTGTTGAATTTGAAGTAGATTATCCTTAAGCTTCCATCTGCATTAGCAGAGCAGGAGGAATGTGAATTTAAAGTAAAATATGTGGTGATGAGCGTGTGATATCCATGCCACTTTTTAATTTTTTTTTTTTTTTTTTTTAAAGCCGTAGCTGCGTTTAAAAGACTGACTGGACATATGCAGCTGGAGTGCATTAGATGCATTTCAGCATTTTTCCACTTGAGTTTAATCCAAAAGGAATTTGGTTCATGTGGTTCAATACCACATTATGATGTGAATCAAAGCACAGAACGCCAGTACAATCAGAGGTTCACTTCAAAACCACAATGTTGATCTGAATTAAAATGGCACTAAAATTAGAATAAGTCCCAGGTACAGAGAGCTATTTGTGGGCTTTGCTGAAAATTGTTTATACTCAGTGGAAACTCCTACAAAAAGGCCCTGAGTGAATCCTCACTGGTCTTTGGAAAAAGACATGACAAGAAGGCCTGTGAATCAACTGCTTGAAACAAAGAGATGAAATTATCTTGTCAAGATCAAACTATCCTTGCTGGGTTTTATCCAGCTAATATAAGAGTAGTGTATAAGACGTCTTTTAGGACTGAATTTCTCCTAAAAGAAATTATTCAGAAAGGAACAAGGACATATCGAGGTATTAACTCTGCTGCTGACCTTTAAGAGAAGACATCAATTGCAGGGTAGACACTTTTAGCCCAAACCACCTAACCTGGCAAGGTTAAGGGCTGAAATACAGCTGTTGCTCCCTTTTACAGAACACCTTCTATGGTCAGTGTAGATAAAATTCCCAGTGTGTTGATGGCCTCCTTAAACCCTTTCTACAAATAGGTGTCTTACAAGTCAACTTGCAGAAGAATCCCCCATGATTAGATAACAGAGCATCTTCAGGACAAGGCAGGAATTGAGGAATTCTTCAGATAAGGCTTGATAGTGAGGATGATCACACAGTAATAGACTGCCTTGCTTATGCACCTGCAGGAGCCACCTCAGCTCTGGATTTGTGCTTCCAGAGCTTTTCTGGAAAGGGCAATGTGATCTCCTTCAGTGCAGCTTTCCATGAAAGGGGTGTCTCCCTGTCTGTCCATGGCCTGGGACATGGGCACAAATCTGGGAGTTAACTGTGCACTGCAGAGACAGCCCAAAGGGAGTCGGTTCTTTTATTTAAGAGTAAGCTGGTTCCTTCAAGACAAAGAGGCAAGTAACTAGGTTACATTGAGAAAAATGGTTTTAATGAATAGGAAAATGGCATTTAATCTTTTGGTGCATCCTGCATTTTATGAGTAAATTTCACAGGAAACTGTGTAAATAGAACATAATTATTTTTAAAATAGAATTCTTTGTTATTAGCTGCATAACTGTCGTGTGTACATAAAGCACCCTGCTGTACAGACAAAAGACTGGAAAAGTTTCCTGGAGAGTTACTGCTATTGAAAGAATAAAAATTGAAGCAGTGGGATGAACTTTTGGTTCACAGACTCAAATACTGAATGTTAAACCTGGCTGAGAGAAAATCACTTTATTCTGATAACCGGATTAGTTAGAACAAAAATAGAGAAAATTAAGAACTGAAGAGCAGAAAATTAAGGTGGAATGCAATTTAAAGCGTAAGTAGATGATGTAGGCTTTCATTTTCATCCCCCCTAGTGTCCAGCTAATTAAAATTACAATCAAAATGAAAGTCTAAACTTGTAAATATCTTTAGCTAATGATTTTGTCTTTTTAATCATCTTCACATTCAAAGACTTTATTTTATTCATTTAGAGCTTTACAATAAAATGAAATTGTTTTCCTCTAGTAAAATCCTTTTAATTTTCGTTATCTGTTTCTTTTTACATCATACATTATGTATTTTCCTCTTTTCTTTCTAATTTCTGCACAGTATTCTCTACTCTTACGGTCTGTGCTCCTCTTAGGCATTTACTTAAAACTGTTATAAAGTTAACTGGAATAAAGTGCTATAACGTAAACTTTTTACTTAGTGCAAAATCCCTGGAGTTGCATCTTCTGGCTTGCAAACTGATCTATTCAAACAGCAACTTTCTTCATAAGGTACATCTACAATGAATTTTTAAGCCACTGATCACATAATACTTACTGTTCTGTCTAAATTTAAAATTATATCTCCTTTGTTTCTGAGACAAATAATGGATTTGTCCCTATTTATCAACTGCTATTTGTTGGGTTTTTTCTGGCTGGGTTTTTTCTGTAACTAGTTAGATCCTTTTTGGTTTGCATGCTTATTACACTGTGACATTTATAAAAGTACATATTTAGTTTTGCTTCAAAATTTGTTTTTATTATGCAAGTTTTCTAAACTGTGCTGAAGAAACTTTGAAACTGCTGCTTGGTGATACCGTTCTGTCCTAATAACTTCCCTCATTTTGGATCACAGGAATTTAATTTTATTTTGCTAGACAACATTGACTTAAAATGGGTTACAACTAGGGTTGTAACTTAGGCGTAACAATGTATTTCAACCCCTTACAGCTATGTTTATTTTGTAAACTGTCTCATTTCAACCTCAGTGTTCACGCATGATCCAGCTACACTCTAAAATCTGAGGATTCTGCACTGGATTCTGGGTGTCAGCCTGGATTCTGAGCTATGCTGGAGAGATGGGTTTGTATTTTGTGTATTGTAGTTAGAAAATCCCACAAACAGGCAGTGCCAACACCCAGGTGAAACACCAGAAGTTCAAAATACTCAGATTTGATAGCTGCTGATGGACAGAAATGCAGTGTGAATGCATCTAAAGGTGTTTGACCTTTAGCTTTACAGAAAGGTGTTTCTCATCTGTAATGACTCTTCTGAATGCTTCAAGCCATATCTTTAAGGAAATTCATGTGTGGGTTTGCAATTTTTAACCTACCTCTTTTGACCTACCTGTGAAGATTTACATGTCAGTCATCACTCTGGTATCTGAATTATCTTCAGGTAAAACCTATTAGCAGCACAAAAAACCCTAAAAAACTATCATAAACTGTCTGACATGTTTTAGATGTTATAAAACCTCTAGCTGGAAGAAAACATTTTCATTTGTTCATCTTTGCTTTTCTTGGACATTAAGAGGTAAGCATATTAGTATTACACACTTTTTTTGCAAGATAATGATCAGTTTTGTATCAGTGCACATATACAGATCACTCCCAAAACAGTCCCATTTTACACTGGTAAAAGCAAGGCCAGATTTTGGCCCAGCATGTTTTGGAATCTCTAACAACACGCAGCCCCTGGTTCTGAAAGGCAACTTTCATCTGGCTGCCTGGAAGATCTCCAAGAGCTTGTGCTCTGCAAGGTTTGAAAGGGATTAACTGCATACTCTTGTGCCTTTAGAATCAATATAACATATGGATTGGCCTCATCTTCCTGAGCTGCCACTGACTGCAAAGGGAGTATTTGTACAATTGGGGAAGATGTAATTGGGCTTAAAGGCTCTGTGTTTTTTATGTGCAGAGTTAATTTATGTGAATGCATTAATGTTCATACATCAGTCATTTTGCTGGGTCATCTGCCAAAAAGAGTGCCAAGACTTTGCCTATATATACAAAGATGAACGTGAGCTTTGAGAGCCCTCTAGTCCCAAGACATTTTTAAAATAGCCAATGCTTACTTAATCATTTTATACTGTTAAGAGATCAATCACTGCTCTTAGTTTGGATATGAAATTAAAGTTCTTTAAATACAGAAGAATAATTGCATTCAAAATCGTCAGAACAAAGGCGTTTGCTGCTTAGACGCTTCTGTGAACAGCTGCACTGCTTTGTACTGAGGTGTTGTGAGGGAGATGTCCAGAGTCTCTGAGTTTGGGAGCTGTTAATGATAAAAAATGTTTTAAAATAGCCAGAATAAAAGCAGAGTGTAAGACATCACAATGCAAATAGGATCAGGTTGGAAGGGATCTTAAATACTATCTAGTTCCAAAACTTGTCATGAGTAGGCACACCTTCCACTATCTCAGGCTGTTCCAAGCCTTGTCCAACCTGGCCTTGAACAATTCCCAGGGGTGGGGCAGCCACAGCTTTTCTGGGCAACCTATGCCTGGGGCTCACCACCTTCAGGGAGTAATTTCTTCCTAACACCTAATCTAAAGCTCCTCTGTCTCACTTTGAAGCCATTCTCCCTCATCCTATCACTCCAGGGATAAGCAAAGGAAGCAGTGTCTCTGGAAACTGTGCCACTAAGAGGTTGTGGCCTGGGAGGATGGTGGTAGAAGGGGAAGCCTGGTGGTTCTCACCTGTGTGCTCTTGCACTGTCTGATCTAACATCTTGCTTCCAAAATGGGTGGTTTGACTTGTGGATGTGCCCTCCTGATTCTTTCTTCATGTCATTCCTAGTGCTTCTGTCACAGCTTCAGCAAATCAGGCCAGCTTAAAAAGAATTAAAAAAAAAAAAAAAAAAAACACATTAGCTTTTGGTCAGTGACCAAACTGGCCCACTGTACAAGGGCATTGATTGGGAACCAGAGCTGGCATAAGGGAGAAGAGCCTGAAGGGCCAGGAAGAGGGGAAGGGAAGAGCACAAGGGTCCTTGACAGTAGCAGGGAGCCCTTCAGGGGGAGCAGCAGTCCAATAAAACCCTTTCCAGGTAACAACCATGGTTTGCTGCTTTAGTCACAGAAAACTTCAGCAACCCCCAAAAATGGCTCTTGGTAAGTCTGAGGTGTGCTTTAAAACAATGGCAAACTGAAGCTCAAGAGAGGAAAACCTCTTAACTAGCTGAGGACAAAGTTGCAGTGTTATTTTTTTCTCTTTTTTTTCTTTTTTTTTTTTCTTTTTAATTTTATACTAAAATTATTCCCTGAATTTCCTTGCTGCAAAACNACTTCAGTTAAGTTTCAGTGGTTTTCTATATGTACAACTTTGTATCTTTTAGGCACAAGGAAGCAAATTTACCTCTCTTAAGAAAACCTGCAACCACACAATACTCACAGTAGTATTTCTGATATATTTAGTTATGTGTTCTTACATATTGTTTTACCTTTAAGAATTAACAAGAGCTGGAATTTTTAAACTGGGGTCTATAGTGCACTTTGGAGAGCCCTGGGAAGGTGTTCTCTGTTTTTTAGATCTGCTTAAAAGATAAAGCCATGCTAGAAAAATAGTTTTTTGTAGGAAAATATAATAAATCCTGTTTATAACACCAGATTGTGTGACTGCTAGGTAGATGAGGAATCACCTCAGGAGAGAGGTGCTGCTCTCTGAAATAGAGATGCTTTGTATCAAAAAATAATCTAAACTAGAAAAGTTTGAGAATACATGATCGATGGCTTTTTGCTCTTAGCAACATTGACCTTCAGTGGCTTGAAATACTATCATAATTTTTCAATTTGCTATTCTAAAATCCAGATTTCATAAACATATTATTATCTTTCCATTATGATTACTTATTGCCTCCAAGGGCTACAATGCTTTCCTGTAACATCTAAATGGAAATGGGATTAGGATGAGATTCTGTCACTCAGAGGATTTGTGGGAAAAGGTGGGGATGTGCACAGAAAAGGTCATTTCTTAGGGGCGAGATGAATAAAGCAACACTGAGTTATGAAAAAGGACAGCAATAACAGTATTACCCATTTTGCATGGGTTTAAATGGATTGTTTTTTGTTGGAGACACTAATGCTGGAAAACAATGCACTGTTATTTTCTTGCCTTTCGTAACATCCTCGAATAAAAAAAAAAATCAGCTCTTTAAAAATCCACATTATTTCAATGTGGTTCCATGTGCATTCTGACTGATGAATGCACTTTCCTTCTGACTGTTTGTGGGATAACTTAACTAACAAAGTTTAGCCCAGAAATTTGTGCTTTCAAGTGTTTGCTCTGTGTACTGCTTGTTTTGCCACTGGAGTCATGATTTTATTGATAGCTTATCTGGCTGAATATGATATTTGAATGGACAAGTAATTAATAACATACTCCATTACGATTCTTCTGGCAAACAATAATTGTAATTAAATTGGTCTATGTGGCCTGTGGCTGAAAGATCAGATCAGTGCTCCTTTCCCTTGAGGAGCAGAGATGTCCAACTTCTCACTGATCTTGTTTTTTCAGTTTTTCTGCTTTAAAAATGCTGGTCTGTGTGCCAGATGAAAGTAAAGTGATGCTTCAAGTAATTGCATTTTTTTTTTTTTTGTTTTTTTTTTACAAAGTTTGAAACTGTGCAGTGTACACAGTGTAAGATAATGATTAATGTTTTCTGGACCACAGTAGTAGAATATTTTATGCTTCTGATCTTATGGTATTTTTATTTAGATACATTAGTCCATAAATGAACTTGGCTAAAGGGACTTGATATTTTTTTAATGCCAGAGACTCAGATAAGCATGGACAAAAAATGAAGAAAAACCCCCCTGCCTTCAATTTTGCACTTGATGCAATTAAGAAATAATCAGTGGACCTGGTAAAGTACAGAGCTACTTCACAATTAAATAAGGTAATTTCTAGTGCAATGCATACTGAGAGAAAACAGCTCAAGAGGAGAAATGTTTTGGTCAAAATTAATTTAATAGATAACATGAGGGATATAAATTGCTATGAAACACTGAATTAACTGCTCACGGTGAGCCATGCTGGGTGGCAAAAGGCACAGGAACAGCTTAAGGGGAGCAAACTACAGAAGGGCTGAACACTGTGGTATTTAAAACCTGACGGTGTGTTTAGAAAATGTTTCTTGCATTGGTAACAATCTTGCATTGTCCAAGGTTTTTTGGAGCAGAAAAGGGTGAGTAAAGCAACTTTCTTGCACAGAACAGAATCTTTCTTTCTCAGGTGTACTGATAGTTTGCGGGAAGTCTGGAAATCAACAGTGACAGTTCCAAGGCATAAAAAAGTTTAACAGTGGTGAGAATAGATATTTAGTAGCACATATTCCTGGAAATCTTACTATGATGAGATTACATGTCAAATCTTGGGACTCTTTCACCTATCTATTGCCTCGTAGTGCATTCTATATTATATTTCCAATAGCTCCTAAAAACAACATAAAGCTGCAAAGGGTTTCACTTCTTTTGACTCTTCTATTTCCTTGCGATCCCTGGGAATGGGTCTCCCAAGCTAAGGGAACAGGATTTAGCTGCAGGTGTAAGCATTTTTGTGGTTTTCTTCATTTCTCTTTCAACCCACCTCCTATCCCACAGGTGTAGTTGCTTGTGCCACACACATCTTAGGTGACTGCAGTGTCACCTGTCTCTTCATAAAACCGTATTTTCTTGCTCAAATATGTCTAATTAGGCAAAACCCCCCAGTGTTTTCTTTCTCAAACGTGCCTGTTTGGGTGGAAATTGAGACTTGCATAATGCTCAGCCTCAGTGATGAGCAAAGTTTTAATGCCTTCCAAAACATAAGCAAAAAACCCCAAAGTTTTCTCTCCTCAAGTGTTCCCACATACTGCGGCTGCCAGGTCATGGCAACAACCCACCCAGAAAAGAGAGGAAGGTTTTTATCCCAACACCTGTGTGAGAGGGCAAAAGAGCTATTATGACCCTAAAAGTGTCATGGTAGGAAACGCTGACTCCTAGAAAAGAATGCCTAAATAGAGTAACCCCTTGCCCTAGGTGACACGAAACTCTCCATGACACAGCTGACTACTATGAGGCTTACGGAACAACTAGTCCTTACTTAATTCAGTCTCCTCAGGATACGCTAAATAGTGGGGAAACGCCGCCTCTCCTCTAGGGAAGCCGTGCTCCTTCAGCACTCTGGAAAAGACGCTCGTCAAAGTAGCGGGAGCTCCTTGGAAGCTTCTCCTCGGGGTTCAATGGAAGCTGCCCCTCAGAAGCGGGGCTCCGCCTCAGGGTTTCCCGCCTTCGGGACGCGCGCGGCTCCCCTGAGGGTGCGCATCCCTCAGCGCTGTGCGCTTCTTCCCCCAGGTGTTCGCCTCTCCACAGGTGCGCTCCACCTCAGTGGCACGCACCTCACTCCTCGAGGGCATTCCTCCCCTCAGCTGAGCTTCCCCCTCCTCAGATGTGCTCCCGTCAGCGACACAACCTTCCCCTCAGGTGTGCTCCTCCCTCACGTCTGCTCCTCTCCTCGGGTGCGCTCCCCTCAGCTACACGCACCTCACCCCTCAGGTACGCTCCCCCCTCCTCAGCTGTGTTGCCCTCAGCGACACAACCCTGCTCTCAGGCGTACTCCCTCCTCAGGTGCGCTCCTTCCCTCAGCAGCACGCGCCCGTCCTCAGGTGCGCTCCCGCCTCGCTATCGCGCGCCTCCCCTCACGAGCCC
>WEIU01023508.1:6756-24254 GCA_013389925.1 Aegithalos caudatus
AAAAAAAAAAAAAAAAAAAGTCTTTTCCAACCCTGCACTAACAATCCATTTTTATTATCAGAAGTGTAGAAACAATCCTGCCAGAGAATATCTTAATTCATCTGTTTCTTTGAGAAGCTCCATTTTGTTTCAGACTACCTTAAAGGATAATTCTATGTGCATAACTGCATTCTACAAACATTGCATTCCTCCTGCATTGAAAAAATGAAATATATTTCAGTTCTTTTGCTGGTAGATGAGTTCCTTGTAGCTCATTTTTTTCCTTGTAAAGCAGCCAGGGTACAAATAAAGTGTGTACATTCTACTTAAAAGACGCTTGATGTCTGAACCTACTTTAAATACCTGCAGTTATTTAACTCACAGTTGTTGCCTCTGTCTTCAAATATTTGAAAATACTCCCACAAGACCAAAAATTGGAATAAAAAGTGCTAATCAAAATTAACAGAAGAAAGGCTTTATTGAGAGGACCAGAAAGAAGACAAAATATGAACTTTTAATTAAAAGAATAAAATAATCTTATTTGGAATCTGACAGAATATATTTGTGGAATGAATGTTCAGCTTCTTTTTAGATGAATAGACAGATTGATAAATAGGTAGACAATCATCTAGTAAATACTCAAAATATCATGCATTTTATTGGCACTTTGGAGAAAAATATTGGTACTCCTGAGTATTTCTAACTATTTCACAAGACAGGCAATTCTTAAAAACAATAGGCTATTAAAATATGTGTTTTAAATAATGGGAGGTCACTGGAGATTTAACACTGAGTATTTTATTTTCTCTCTGTAATAATAATTAGGATATTTTTACCAGTTAGGCAGTGAACAATCTTGAAAAAAAAAAAGTATTATTATTTCCCATATTATGGTGATAGTGTGGTGAAGATCTAGACAACCAGGTGGCTATCAGCCATAGTTTTTCTCTGAAGGATTACTTGATCAACTCTTTCAGATCTCAAAAGATGCCTGCTTTTTCAGGTGTGTAATTTGGTTTAAGAGAACATATAATTTTTGTCCACAAACATGCATTTTGAATGATGTTTTTACTTGTTCATCTGAGAAAATAATGATTTGTAAAATGAGGTACAGAGCACTTTGAAAATCCAATTTTAAATCTTCTGAGTCACATAAAATGGAAGAGTTGACAAAAGTATAGTCTCCTAGGAAAGCCATTTGAAATTGTTATCAGTACAGTGTATTTTCATTTATTTAAAACTCTGACAAGAATTTTAAGGAACATTTCAGTCTGTTCTAAATTAACATATTCACTCCATTATGATATGTGGACTGCAACTATTAACATGAATTCTGTGACTCAAGAGACACACTCCTTTTCTTCCACTGGTGTAACAGATAAATACACTTTTTAGCAAATGTTGTCCTACACTGAAAGAGCCTCACAATGCAGTCCTTCTTTCAATGATCTACAAATTCTTATCATTGAAAAAAGAAACAAAACTTTGTGATCTCTAAGACACAAACTTGTGCAAAGCCAAGCTTCAAATTACTCCAATCTTTGCAAGAGCAAAAAGATGTCTTCTCTCACACTAAAATGAAACAAAACCAACCAACCAACCAACCAAAAAATAAAAATAACTCCTGACAGATTTCAATAACGACTTGATAGGTTACAAATTTAGTTCTAACTCCATCATTACATATTAAAATGCAGCACTGTACTACTCAATTTGGCCTTCTGAGTTCCTAAATAATGCTTTTGGAGTGCTGTATAGTATATAGGGAGGCTCCTAAAAGAGAAAGACTCTCTTAAAATACTTGTTCTGTAACAATATTAAAAATACTCATTCTGTGATAATATTAAAAATCATCAATTAGGAGGGAAAGGGAAAGTGAAAAGACTTAGTTATCAGTGCAAGGCAGTATTTAAAGGTTATATTTTAAATATCTTAAGTATGGGAAAGTAAACCAGCCACTGAACAATTAACAGGCTTTGTACATTTAGTTCCTCATGTAAAAATTAAACAAAAAAAGAAAAGCTTTTATTTTCTTATGACAAGATTCCACAGTGAGCCTGTTTCTCACTTATACTGAAGGCCATTTACATGTTACTGGCAGGGTTAAAGGGACTTTCAATGAGTGTAAATGTAATTTATGTTCAACCAAGATTGAAGAGTTGATCTCTCCCTGTTCTGCAGTTCCACTCTAATGCATAATTTACATACAACTGAATCATTAATGTCAGCTAAAATAATTAATTTTTGAAATCCTATATAAACTTAGTACAAGCTTCATTTTTAAAGATGTTGCTAGGTGGCCTTTAATTTATATGATGTACAGTAACCTTTTCCACTGGTAAATGTGAAGTTTGATCTGCCAATTAATTTTATAAGCTGTTCATGCCAGGGAAGATGTTCAAAGGATGAGCGCACTTCTGATAGGAACACCATAAAGCTTCTGCTCAAAATATAACAAGTTAACTTTTCATCAGTACCTAGCATTAACACAGATTTTATTACACTTGATGCTGTCCTTCAGCAAATATCATACAAGAAAAGAAAAAAAACCTCTTACAGCTTTGTAATAGGTCATACCAACCACATCTAATCCTCTCCACTACACCTGAGAAACTTTTTTGGATTATTGCTACCTCATTCTGTTTTATTAAATCAATTGAGATCTATATCTAAAGACTAAGAGAAAATTTTAATTTTTTTTTGGAAGATGATGCTGAGTATTAAAAATAATCACATGAACTACAGAAGTTATATGAAAAAATAATAAATAAATAAATAAACAAATGTGAAATGTAAAGTCAGTTTTGGTTGCTGATAGACCTGAAGTTTGGTCTCCTTTCTAATCACAGAACCCATCCATGTATTTGTGGGTATTCCACATTCTCTAGAGACCTGATCATTGAACAAAGCAAGTTTTGTAAAAACAAAATTAGAAGACATTCAAAACCAAGAGTGGCACACTCTGTGTTGGGAAAGATGAAGCAGGAAAGCCTTACAAATATGATTGTTTGGCAAAGGATTATAAGAATATATAACCTATGAGTGAAATAGAGATGCAGCCAGCTTTGAGATATAAGAAGCCAAATTACTGTGTGACGGGAAGACAAAGATTAAGTAAACTGAAGGCAAGATTCCTGGGATTGGGCAATACCCTAGTAGACAAAGGGACGCCAAGGGGGAGGGGTCCTGCCAAGGTGGCAGGAAAAGGGTTTAGGAATTAGCTTTTGGGTTTAGAATGTAGCACAATATGGTAATGTAATAGTTCTTATAGGCTGTATGTAAATTCTGTAGGATCTGCGTTTTGTACGGGTTGGTTACTGTAAATTAGAGTATTCAACACAGAAGAAGATAAAATGTACTGTGACAGGAAATTCGCTCCTTTTTGGGCACGCTCCAAGCTGTGGCTGGCAGCTTTAAGCAAAAGCTCTGGCCCCCACGACCCATGAAATAAACCGCATGTTCCAGAGCAGCCCTGGATCAAGAGTTCTCTTTCCACCCCTGGCCCTCCTGTTTCCACAAGTTTGGAAAGTGATCAGGAATGTCTAAAAGAATCTGCTTGAAGACCTTTGAAACTTTATACAGCAGTAGACTCAGCAGCTTCTCAACAGAAAATTTGCTAATTTAATCCACCTAGATACTTTTAGATTTTACTGCAGCTTTCCACTGGCTCTATTTTCAAAACTGTGGAAAAGCATGAAAGACTGAAACATGTGCCATGAGATTGATCCAGATCTTTTTTGTCACTTCTGTCCCAAACATTTTTTTAATGGCAACTCGAAGCAGAGGGAAAATCCATTATATAGTACGGATATTGCTGTGCAAACATGAACATGCAAAATTTTTCATTTTTACTAAATCATTGTGACACTATCTGCTCAGCATTATTTTCATACAGCTTGACCTATTTCCATACATCAAAGCAAAACCAGTCAGAAAATAGAAAAAAAAGTCACTTGATAGTAACAGATGAAAAAATAGGATTTGTCCTGCCATTGCTATGTTAAAATTTTAACCCATCCCAAAGCCTTACTGAAGCAACTGCTTAAACATAAAATCTATTTTCTGTATTCCAAAACAGTCTATTCACTACTAATGACTAATGACAAAGACTCAAATAGTCACACTGCTCACTTTTCAGATCCACTCATAGGTTTTTACGAGCCATACATACATCAGCAATAGAGCAAAACGCTGGAGACAAAGCTAAAGAAACCAGCCAAAGTACATTGAAGTCAACATGAATATAAATTTTAAAGCATGAGCAACAAAGACACCAACAACATTTAATGTCATTTCCTCTTGACTTCCTCACAGCCAGGAAGAAAGTGGACAGCAGCAGAACCTCTGTAGTTCTAAACAGTGAATGAGATGCATGTACCCTGAATACTAATTCAGTTTTCACTCTGAGGCTGCATCCCAACCAAATAGTCAAGCTTTCTTAGAGACCCATTAAGCTACTACAGGAGGATGCAGCCACACTACAGTGTATCCAGGGCCCTGGCTACTAGGATCACTCAAGCAATTGACTGCAGTGTAGCAATGACGTGGGTAACATCTACAGGTTTCCTTTTTGATGGAGTTGGTGCACTGGTTTCTCTCACAGGATTTAATCAGGATGCAGCACAGATATTGCCATCAGTAAGGTATTGGTACAGTCACAGAAAAATACCAACCATAGACATATTTACAGACCTTGTGTATTTTTTTTTCAAACAACTTACCAATTATGCTTTATTTAAGCATTTTGGTATTCTGCTGTAATCAGCATATTCAGTTGTGCAATAAAATTGAACATCAGCATTAATGAATACAAGTATCATTTGAGATGTAATGGAGTAAGTGGACCTGACATAAAGGTAGAAGACTGATATAGAGTGACCAAGCCAAAGGATGATCTAAGAAAGTGATCTTAGTAAGGATGAGTGACTGGGGTAAAATTAGAGAAGCCAATTTAGTGACCCCAGTTAGTGTAGCTATGTTATTAATCTTACTGTGTCACTAGTAATCTGGAAGTACATTTGAGAGAATTTGGCAGTACTTGGGGCATTTTCTGTTATGCTGTAAACCCGTGCTGCCAGTTTACACCAAACGGGAACCAAGTTACAGCAAATTCTGTTTACTTGGCAGTGCAAATCCTTTCTACTTGGCTGGTCTGGTTTGAGCTGAGGTAGTTTTCTTCACCATGGCTGTGTTTTATACAGGGCTGTGTTTTGGATTTGTGCTGAACACAGGGTTGTAGAGATGTTTTTGTTATTGCTGTGCAGTGTTGACACAGAGACAATATCTTTTTGTACTGCCATGCTGGCAAGGAAGTTGGAGACGCATCAGAAGCTGGGAGGAGAAACAGCTGGGACAGGTGACACAAATTGACCAGAGGAACATTCCAGACCATGTGATATGTTCAGGATATAAAGCTGGGGGAAGGAAAAGGAAGCAAGGGACATTTGGAGTGATGGTGTTTGTTTTCCCAAGTCACCATTAAGTAGGGCCCTGCTGAACACCCGCCTTGCCCATGGGAAGCAGCAAATTGATTCCTTGGTTTTGCTTTACTTGTGTGCGTGGCTTTTTCTTTCCTCATGAAAATGTCTTTACCCCAACCCATGAGTTCTCCAGCTTTTACTCTTCCTGTCCTCTCCTCAGCCCTGCTGGTGAGGGAGTGAGCAAGGGGGTGCATGGGACATAGATGCTGGTTGGGGTTAAACCAAGGCAATAACTAACCCAGCTTGTTGTGTTGAGTGTACTCCATACTCTTTATTAGCAAGGAAAATAAAGTCTATGACCTGGCACTTTCTCGTGAAAACAGCCCTTTGTCTGAGGATACAGAGATGATGTGATTTGAATAAAGCTGCTAAATAGAAAGCTGAAAAAGATGTCCATGGAAAGTGTGGATGCATTGATAAATCCCCTATGAGCTTTGCAGGCTGGCAGGTGTGACTGAAGGCCCTCTTTTCCTGGAACAGTGACATTCTTAAAATCCTGAGTGTATTGAAAAAAATAAGGCTCTTGCACAAAAGTATTTTGGTAGCACAAGCAGGTTAAGACTGTGACAAAATGTAAAAGCAGAATGGAAAAGAAATAGACCAACATTTTGCAGTTTTTTCTTCTAATATTCTGAAACTTGTGACTGGAATACTTTGATGGTTTCCATTATGCTAGAGTGTGCACAGACATCATATGGGGATTTTTTCCTTTAAGATTTCAGCAATCTCTATCCCCAAATTGCTTATTACAAATTTATATAACACAGCTGGTGTTCTGTATAAGCCACTGGGCATTTGTTGACACTACACCGAGCAGGTGTATTTACAGTACTCAAGAGAAAGTAGTATAGTATTTGTTTTTGAAAATTCTAAAGCATCTGCAGAGTACAATGAAAAAAAACCCAAAATAAAGTCTGCACTAACTCAACTCATTGAGCAAATGCTGACTATTTAGAATTAATTTATCTTCTATTGTAAAATTATAGTCATTTATGTTAACTGCCAGGTGAGGGAAAAGGAAGAGCAGAATAAATTTGCCCTGGCTAATCAGACATTTCAGAGTGGTAAAAACTATAGGAAGGTATAAATAGGAAAATATGGCACTAAATAATGTTGTTTATTCTTGCATAGAAAAAGGAATGGACACAACCTAGGTCACTTGGAACAGGTAAGCCTAGGAAAGGTTACAGCTTTACTACTTGAGGTAACTATTTTAAAAACCACCTGAAACAGCAAAAATGTCACCATAACCTACTAAGAATGACTGAAGCCACATAAAATAAGTTCATGTTTAGAACTAAGTGATGTTACAATGTTTAGTATTTATTATTAAAAAGCGATAATGAAGTCCATGTCTGCAAAGGAAATTAATTAAAAAAAAAAAACCAAAAGCTGAGGGGAAAAAAAAAAAAAAAAAGCTAAAATGTTAAAGGCACAGAGACAGCAAAACCCAAAACTATCAGTGTTTCTTACCACTGAAATGTGCATCAGTAATACTGTGTTTTTGCATACTGTCATATCCCAATACCTATTCCTGGAAATAACCTGAATGAGGAAATGGAAGAAACAGCTTTTCCAGAGAGTGAAGGGGTGACACAGCCAAACTACTTGCGGTACAAAGATTACTAAACATGCAGGAGTGATTGTGTGATTTTGCTTTTGATAGCAGACCACAGCTGAGGTTCAGCAGACCTATTCTAGGTCTATGCAATTATAGCTGTCTAGTTGGGGTTTAAGTTGCCTAAACATAAGAGTTTAGCAGAATTACAGATATCTACTCTTAGAATTCATCCTAAATATGGCAGTGGATTTACTGAATGTCTTTAAAAGACTTAGTAAAAATACATTCTCCCTGAAGCAGCTGAGAGCATACAGGGATCCCAATCATCTTAGCTGTCACAGAATCATAGAAAGATTTGGATTGGAAGGGACCTTAAAGATCATCTAGTTCCAACACCACTGCCATGGGCAGGGTCACCTTCCACTAGACCAGGTTGCTCAAAGCCCCATCCGATCTGGCCTTGAACACTTCCATTACAATATTGTGGAACCTGCTTTGAAAGTATTACAGGACTTCTTAAGACTCTCCAGTAATCTAATTAATATAAAAAGACTGATTATTCCAGAATTTTGCAGTTTCTGGCCTCTGCTCAAGAAAAACTAGTCTGTCCACCTCTTGGTTTCCATAGTGTGAGATTTATTTAAGACAAGCTGCACATTCATGTATACTTTTTTAAGTCACAATTTTATAGGTCCTGTGTTCAATGCCCTTAAGAGGTTAAGTGTCATGTTTCAGCCTAGTATAAAGCTTGAAAATCTTTTTTTTGTTGCACGGCAGGTCAAAAGTGCAGATCCTGACAGATCACTAGTTCCCACTTGATGGTAAAATATACTCTGTGCTGCAGAGATTTCTCAGCTGCTGCTGAAAAAGATTGATGCCTGGAACCTGCTTAGGGGCAGGCAATATAGGCTCTACCTCAGCATAATCTCTACTGTTAAAAGCTTAATTTAAAAATATTCTTCACTAATATTCTACTTGTTGCAAAAAATATTTACTCTTGCGAGGGTAGAAAGTGCACAAACAGCTTTTTTTTTATCTCCTTAGATTCTATAAACATATTTACATATATCCTAGTTTAGTCTACATTCTGTTTTTATAAATCAGAATCCAGGAAGAATTTTCTATTATAAGCCAACAAGAGAAAAATCAATAAATGTTGAACTTGAATGTCTCTCTGAGTGCCTGCTGGACAATGGTCATGAAAAATGCTGACCCCAACAATATGGAGGGAGTCCATGCTTATATGTAACAAAAGAAAAAATGCATTGTTTTTTCTGTTACCTTATATTCTATTTCAGAAGATTGCTATCCTAGATGTTGGAGCACTTGCTCAACTGTCCAGGCTACTCACTTGGTAACAGAAGTCAGGAAAGAAAGATTTATTGTAATAATTAATTATTTTTGTCTTGCATACAGTACACTGATGCCATCTACAGACATGTGTAAAAGCATTCCTAAATGCATCCAATTCAATCTATGAGGGTTATCTCCTGATATTAATTAATATGTTTATTTCACTGACTAAGACTGGAATACTAATAGTTTAACCACTGGAGATCAGTTCCTCTGTGATTGAGATCAAATAAAAGGCTCTCATCAGTTTGGCAGAAACTGAATTAGGCCCTAAAACAGTTTTTCTATTTCCTATAATACCACCATCACACCATACACCTACACATGTACATACCCCCTCCACACACACCACCCCTTCCTCTGCAAACCAAATTATTTCCTCAAATTTTGCTGCACAAGACAAACCGTTCCCTTGTGCCCAGATTATATTTTTTGTTTGATTTGGACAGACTGACCAAAGTGTTATAAGAGGTAAACTGTTCTGCTAGTTTTTCCTGAGAAATTCCAGGGAAATACTAGAGGTGTAATTCATACAGTCAGGCACAGCCCTGCCTTGCTTTTATATTCATAGATATCCAAACCATTGGGAGAGTTGTCTCCTACTCACTTTTCTTTATTTGGGATTAAACAAATGCAGTCCAATCTGATTTGAATTTTGGTTTATGGCTATTTTTTTTTATTTTTTTTTTCCCCTTTCTCTTGGCTTTCATTACATCCCCTAGGGAATTCCACTGTTTCACCTGTCACTAAAAATTTGTTCAAGATATACTTTCTACTGCAAAAACGGCAACTGTATTTCTGCAAATATCAACCTGAATCCAGACGTAGTCACCAGTTTATTTCCAACAGCTATGCTTTATTTGCATTTCCACTGGAATTTGCATTGAAAATGTACTCCCTCCTGCACAAGGTCTGATGAGAGCTGGAGGTTCTAACTGACATTATCAGAAACCTGGAAGCATGAAATGTAACTGAGGTGTTCTCCCTGCTCCAAGATTGCACATTCTTAAATAAATTAACATAAATAAACTTAACAGTCTTTATCATGCATCATTATATGCTTTCAAAGATTTTGAAGTTCATTATACTCACAGCCTTTTCCTTTTTCTGACTGGGTAGAAACAGGAGAAAGGAAAGCAGCCCTGAGAACAGGCAGCACAGGTACAGGGAAGGCAAGGTGCCTTCTCCTCCTGGGGCACCACCTGCCGTGGTGGCTCTGTGGGTGAGGGGAGAACAAAGTGTGCTGTACAACCTACTCAGCAAAGATTCTGAAATGGCCTGGAATAATATTCTCATAGCCAAGCTGATGAGATATAGTTTGGGTAAATGGACTGTAAAGTAGTTGTAAAATCGGCTGGATCACTAATTTTACTGAGTTGTGATCAGTAGAACAACGTGTAATTGAAGCCACTTCAATGGAGTCAGAGTTGGGGCTGATACAGTTTAATGCTTTACTAATGACCTTAACAAATGAAGGAAATAGACTTTGATCAAGTTGGTGGGTGATGTCAAATTGTGGAAGAACCATTAATAGGTTGGAATTGGGCTACAATTCAGAGGCTCCCTGATTTGGAGAAATGGGACAGCAGGAATACCTTGAAGTTCAAGGAAGGGAAAGGCAAAGTCCTGCTCCAACACTTGTAGCTAGGCAACTTTACAGGACATCTGTTTTCTTGGTACGTGCAATAAGCAGACAGGCATTACTGTGAGAACCTGTAGTATGAAAGCACACATTAGGCAGGACTCCTGATTTCTACATCAAATGCTAATACCAGGAGGTTAAAAATTAGAAGAATAAAAAAAAATTAAATCCTAATCACTTGGACTACACTAATTTCATGAAATACTTTGTCCCATTCTGGGTTGGATTTAACAGAAAAGGATACCACTAACTCCTTCTCAAAGCAGAAATCCACATATACATACTTTGACAAAATGTCAGCTTTGTAGCTTACAAAGAAAGGAAAACTCTAGCTAAAGACTCTACTTTTAGATATTTTGCATTGCAGACTTTTGAAAATATAAAAATAAATCCCCGTTTACTTAAATTTTTCTTTTAAATGAAGAGAATAGTAAGGTCAAGAACTGAGCCAACACTTTGACTAGAAGATTTCTACTGAATTTTTAGGAACATCTAAAGTTTGGATGAACTTTCCATGATATCAGATACCTCAATCAGGTAAGACTTAGAGCCTGTGTTTGACACAACTACTTGGTGCAACTCTGGTAAATATAAAAGCTCAGTAATTGTTTGCCAAGGTGCTGAAACTATGTATTTAAACACATGTATGTGTGTTATTAGGAAGAATAGTATTAACCAAAATGGAGTTAATATGGAACACAGGAGAAGCAAACAATCAACTGTGAAGGAGGTAATTAAAAATAAACAAGGAGGGAGGAAGCAAAAGGAATAAAGGTGAGAAGGAAGGAAACGGGAATAGAGATTGAAATTGGAAATATTTTTGGATTTAAGATGTATGGAGATGAGAACTTATCTGAAAAAAAAAAAAAAACCAAAACAAAAAAACACCAAAATATTTGAATGTATTAGTTTAGGGCAAAAAGATTAGACAAGGGAATCACTTTCAAAGAAAGAGAACAAAAAGCTGATTAGACAGGAGGAAAAATTATCATTATGAAAAGTCATTCTGTGGAAAGATTGTGTACAGTGCCAAAGTTTGGAAAGATGAATTCCAGTCATCAGAATTCTAGAGTATAGCTGGAGGGTGATGAAGTGAGGATTAATACCACCAAATAGAAATAAACACAAGAAAGATTTAATTTTTTAAATCTCAGCAACAATCTAAGATGAAAGGATTAAATAAACTTATATAAACTATAACAGGATATTACAGTTCTTTCTTTAGAAAAAGAGAATTACTTAAAGAAAAGGAAAAGATAAACTGAATAATGAAAAGAGCAAATGAATATAAATGAAGGTGCTATTAACCATTAGTAAATCACAAACATGCGAAACAGGAATAAGGAGTAATCAACTCTAAATATAACTGACTAAGGCTATGAAAGGAATAATATAGCAAAGTTGCTGCTGACAAAAAAGGGTACATGATCAAAGTCACCTGCTCCAACCCTAGGCTTCTTATGTTGGCTTACCAAAGTGGCTCCAAAGCCAAAGCCTTTTTTTTACATCATCTCTCCAGAAAGGCAGAAGGGCTACCTTGACCTGGTTGAGGAGTTAGGATTTCACCCACAGCAAGAAAAGACCAAAATGGTGACATCATGATGCTGAGTCTGTCTGGGGTGTTCACCTGCTAGTCAGGGAAATCACTCAGGATCTTGGAGATCCTGAAGATCTGAACTTTAAACATAAATTTTACTTTGAACCTCTGTTTAAGTTCCATTGCAATAAGAATACAAAAGTATATTTGCCTGGAGTCATTTAGATGATGATTTATCACAAAGCCACCAGGAAAATTGTTACTACCTGACTGTTATGAATAGATAATTTCAAAGCAAAAGTTCCACTGTAACCGTTATCAAAACAAAAGTCACCCAAAGATTTAGCAATTGAAAAACTGGAGCAAAATATGAGCAGACTATGTCTTTTGGATTATGAGCTACAGACTGGAAGCAGGTTAGCAGGAATTTAAGGTATTTGGGTGTGTATACTTTGGCTGTTACAGACTTGTTATAACACCTGGGTTTCTTCTGTGCTGAAGACCACAACCTAGATATGGAAATAACCACTAAACAGCCAGAGGAAGGGCTAACTGGTCCCCAAAAGACAAATTAGGATAATTGGTCATGCACAGGGTGACCAATTTTTGTAACATTTGTAACATTGTACTATTTTTTGGAGGCAGGAAACTATTACCAATGCAGATGCAGCAAGAGAAGGAAAAGCCTACTAAACCAAAGCCATCTCAGCTGGATATAGAGGTCACTGCAGCAGTTTATGGGAAGTTACAAATAATCTGTCTAGTCTATTAAATATGGTGAAGAAAGGATTTAGGGGAAAAAGACTCCAGGAAACTGAAGCTGAAATCAATCAGAATCAATATCTGATTAATGAACAGAACAAGAAATTTAAGGGTCAGCTGTGCACGTCTATTGCAGTTTGCACTGAGCACCTATGTGTGAGCAACTAAAATGTTGAAGAATAATGACTCAAACAATCAGCCATTTGCAAAAGCAGCAGGTGCCTTGATGAGGCCAGGTTTGCACCTCTCAACCAAAGGGGAGGAGAAGAGTTTCTGGGTTTATGGTGGCAAAACCTCTGATGTACACAAGAACAGCCCAGGTGCAGAGGGGCTGCTCTCCTGCCACCACAGGATGACCGTGGCAAACCAGCACTCATTTTGCAACAACCTGGGTTTTTAGTCAGGTAAGGGAAAAGGATGATAAGAAGAAGACCCTTTGGAGCTGAAGTAGTGCTACATATATATGAACACCCATCATTCAGGGTTTTTTTCAGTCTATCTGCCCCAGGGGATCTATCAACAGGAACCTCACCCTCACCTTCAGGGATATGTCATGATCCCATGGCAAACTACATCCAGTAAAACTGAATTCCAAGGGTGCAAAGGCACAGTTGAGGGTCAAGTGTAAGACTGGAACTTAGTATTTGGATGGAGGGTGGAGGATTTTGTAATTGGAGAATAGAACTGATACACCAGACACTCATACACATCATACACATTTATTTAAACTCTTGTTTAAATTCCAGAAATATGTTGGCAGGTGTAGCACAGCTCAGTGGTTTCAGAAAAAACTTTTTAATTTCTTATTGTTTTTATTTTCCATTTGTTGAGTGCTATAATATTGTCTTTCTCTTATTGAAACTCTGGGAAGAGAATCAGTTAATGGATAAACGACCACCTAAAAATACTTGACTGACTGCACAAGACACAAACATTTTTAAGTTCTCAAGTGCAGTTTGGAATATGTCTGAATTGCAAATGTTTACAAGGTAAGACAAAAGGGCACATGGTCCATTCTCTTGCACCCTTGCCTGGTCCTTCCCAAAGAATATCCAGGAACATGTCATAGGATAGCAATCATGGCATTTTCCAGAAAAGTGCAGGTGTGGACAGTTACTTTGCTTTTATAGATAAAGCTCAGAAGCTGAAGAGATCGGTTCAAAACTTCGGAAGTGAAAAGGAGATCATTATGTTAAACATACAACATCAGTTTGTTATCATGCAATTGTATTCCCTGTATCACTAATGAAAAGACAAAAAAGATTTTGAGTGCTCTAATACTGACACCACAGATGCTGTTACCACATGGTGTTGCCACATCTCAATTTAGAACCTAATTCAGAATGCATCTGTTTAGGTGTATTCAATTTAGGATACACTATAATCATTTGCTTTAATGAAAAAATGAGCATTTCAAACCCTAAACTCTCCAGCAAACACAGTGTAAGTTTGGGAGATGGAAAATTGGAGGAAAAATAATTGCTTTGAAATGGTGAGTGTCCAACACAGAGAGAGCCTGAATATTTCAATTCATTCTCCGGTATATGTGATCTATCTGTATTATATTAAATTGACATTTGTGTGCTGTGAACATTTCCTGACACCAAGATAAACAGGTGTGAAGCAGCCCTTGCCTATGCTAGTGAGATCTCCCAGTCTTCAAAACATGGTGATAGCAGCATATTGCTTATTGGGAACGGTGCCTAGAACCTTCAAACTCCAAAATTATGCCTGGGAATTGCTTGGGGAAGTGCCAGTTGATATAAATCAAAACTCTTCCAGGGACCTTTCTAATAACCTAACAGGACAGATGATATTTTTCCAATGCCCTGATAAATTCTTGAGCATTAGTTATGTTACACACACATAAATAAAATGAATATGTACACATACAGATATGAAAACATTAAAATGGTTGCTCATGTGACCAGAACTTCTGCTTGCCCAGGCACTCCTTATTTCACAAAAAACCTAGTGAAAAGCTCCAAAAAATTATTTTGCTTAGCCCACCTTCTCCTGTCAGACCTCACTGGAAACTGTCAACAGAAGAGCAGGACTTTTGGGAATGGATACCAGCTCAGCCCATTCTAGTGGGGAATTTCTATTTATAGAAGTCTAGTTTCTGGATGAGGAACTGACTGGTATAACAACAATAATTTAAACTTATTTGTTTCTGAATTTTAAATACCAAATGAGGAATCACTGTGAATAAATAAAAATTATCAGCAGTAGAAGGAAATATTGACTTCTATAAGAGCATTTAGACATAAATTATCCAGACTCTGGTCAGAGCATACAATTTTATTTTAGATCTATAAATTCACTAATGTCTTTCAATGCACTTTGCAGACTCTTCTTGTCCTCAGTTTAAGCAGAACTGCTATAGTGAGCAATGGGTGTAAAAGAATTCCTTTATATATAAAAGAAATGGCTGCCAAGGCAGCTTCATACATGTGAACTCCTTCCCCTTGAGATGATCCCTCTATTTCTGAATCTAACACACTCCATAATACTTCATAAAAGCTGCACAGTCCATTTTCTCAAGCTTACTGGGCGGAATTTCTAGGGGGACAAAAAGGGGATGCAGTGGGAAATTTTTTAAGTCGGTCCGCTGCTAATGTGTCTGGAAGGGAAGCAAAAAGCTGCTGGCTTGATCAAGTTTGGTTTGTACCTGTTTTTTCTAGTGTTTTGAAAAGGGTGATACACAAACTCTGGAATGGCAGCTTTTGTGAGAGGACCTTCCAAAATAAAAAGATAACAAGTTTTAAAAATACAGAAAAATAAAAGTGAACTTACTCATAGTATCCTTAATAAGAGTCATTTTCCTGAGTTCCCACTGTACATACCATATGTAAGGCAATTATTATCAATATCATTATTTCTTACAACATACAGATGAAGGCATTAGGGCAGCATCCATCATTCTGCATCTTTGCAAGAATGGACAAAGCCCTCCTCAACAACAACAGTGGTTGTTTGTACAACCTGTCATTCAGGTTGTACTCCCTCTGAATGACAAAGTACTCTGAATAGAAGTACCTGGGGGGTAACCTCCACATGATGCGTTTTAGCAAATAACTATCTCAGTATAATGCCACCACTTGGTGTAACCATGGACATGTCTACAGCTCGATTATACTCAGATGATTGAAATCCTGACAGGAATTTGGCTGTAGTGGGGGTTTTTTTGCAGCCCTAAGCCTGACTGTCCACCCAGGTTCCTGTCAGACCAATGTGTCCAGGACTCCACACCACTTAGTTTTACATCAGTTCAGAATGTATGCAAACACATTTACTGGACAGCAAGCTGCAATCATGTCTAAGAACCACAGAAAGGTTAGATTTAGAAGGGAAGCCTGGAGATCATCTAGTTCAATACCCCCCCCACCCCCACCCCCCNTGTTACCCCTTCTCCTTTTGCTGAGCACCACTGAAAAGAGTCTGGCCCTATTCTCTTGCCTAGCCTTATGATATTTAAGATTAACAAGATTCCCTCTCAGTCATCTCTTCTACAGGTGAAACAGTCTTTGTATGTATATATACAGCTGTACATGTCTACAATAATGTTGTTTATGGTTTCTAATTCATCCATTTCAAGAAGGCAATAAATATGTATCTGGTTCAATGCTACATACAGGGACCATCACCATTATTAGGCATCACTCTTTCCCTTTTCTCCTTCCTTTCACCTTGGATTTCAATCTGCTGAAGAAGACTTCTAAATCCAAAGGGCTGTGGGGTGGGTTTTTTTCCTTGTCTAACTCCATGCCAGCAGTAGGTTGAGTCCCTGCTCTACCAAAAGCCCCTCTAACCAATCAGACAGTGAAAATATATTTTAAAAATAAGCATGTTGAGACCTTTGCTTCATTCTGGAGTTTCACTCCCCATAATCTGGAGTCTCTGGGCTGCCAGTACAAAGTACTGCTATTGCATCACGAGACTACAGTGGCAGAAATCTTGGCAGCCAGACAAAAGGTAAAGACAATTTCAAAGGTACAAGGCTCTTATTGGAGCTGCAGAAAGTGACAGAGCTGTCAGTGGAATCATAATAGAAGCACCTAAGTAAAAAGAAAAACACCAATAACAGCAACAAAAAAGGCAGCCTTTTTTTCTGGAGATAACTAAAAGTGAAGGTTAAAAATACTACGTATCTAATTTAAGAGGAAAAAGTCTTTCCCAATACCCCGGAGGTTGTTTCTATTAAAGGAGCTAGCAGAGGAGGGAAAGCGATTTTTTTTTTTCCTAAGGACAGAAGAAATACCTCTAACATTAAACATTTAACAATCTGTCAGGACCAAAGAGTAAACATACAAACATGGATGGCATTCTGTGTTCCTGCAGTGTAAATGCCTCTTGAACTGCAAATATTTAGCTGTTCCATAGTCTGGTCTTTAAAAGGAGAGCTATATTTTCAGCCTGCAGACCCAAGGAGAGTAAGATGCCATGCTTGGATATATCCTTGCCATACAAGGGCATTTAAAATTTCCTTGTACTGCTCAAAAAAAAAAATATATACTGAAATGATCTGAATTTATATGAACCTGTGATATGAAATGATATGAGATGATATGAACCTGTGGATTACTTTGTCATGATCATTTTTAAATTATTGAGTTTAAAATTTTTAGTATATTAACCTAACAATCAAGACAAATATGCTCAAGAAACAGAAGCTGTATTTTATATGCTAAGTTTTGTATAGAAAAAGCTACACTCAAACATGAGTCAAGCTTTATGATAGTAATATTGTGCATCAAAGAAGAAAATGGCAAATCACAAAGAAAATCAAATCCAATGCTTTCAGTTCTACATACTTATGTAAACTTTATAAGATATTTACAAAGTTGCAGATACAGGGAGGATCCAAGAGAGGAAAAAAACAGTCCTGCGTGGCATGCTTTGATTTTCTCTAAACTGTTGCTTCAAGCACAAATCTTTTAGTAACTTCACCTGTAGTTACACGGGCAAGGCAAGGGTTAGAGGAGAAGTGGCCAGAGGATCACTCCAAAGCCCTTTAGGAAATCTCCCCTTCTGATATGTGGCTTCAACAAGCAGAAACCTACTGCAGCAGTCTCTCTGCAGCATCTGCCAGTGCAGCAAGAGCTCCCCCTTTTGTTTTCACAGATTATAACCACTTTGCTCACTGCTGACACTTAAAAAAATAAGACAGGGGAATAAAAAGGA
>WEIU01023508.1:29655-87133 GCA_013389925.1 Aegithalos caudatus
TTTCTGTAAATTGGACAAAGGAGGGACCTTATATAAGGGCAAATAATACAGTTATTTCTTATGCTGAGAATTACATTATCTGCAGAAGAAAGTATGCCTAAATTAATGTTTCTTATCACATACACTCATGAATCCATCTGCTTCCTAAGAAGTTGATATCATCCTATCAGCACTGATCCACAAGGGCTAGACTATGAAGAAATAACATGAATTTCTGAGTAACATCTAATTTGAGTATCAATAACCATTTTGGCCCCCCAACAAGCTTTTAATATGCCATTTATAAATTTTTAGGCTGCCCTAAGTCACATTTTGCTAGTCCATTTGTCTGTGCCTTGTGTAGGTACAGAAAGTACCAGAACAGCTGCCCTCAACATTCCAAACCTGTTTAGCATTTTACTAAAAATTCCTTGAAGTTTTCTAATGGTATGTTGTAATTAATGTCTAATGGAATATTCTAACCTATTTTGGTATAGATTTTTATAGATTTTATTAATTTTAGGATGAGATTTCAATAACAAGAGGGAATTTAGAACACAGCACCACCTTCCCATTTTGAGACTGTTTAACAAGACAGGGGGTTTAAGGCACTATTTTTTTCTTTTTGCATAGATTTGTTTTCCTTGCTATCTGGATAGTGAAATCACTGCAAGAAAACAAGAAATTGCTGTTTTCAGGCATTCCTATAATGAAATTTCTACAAATCTCACTGATACCTACCTTACTTTAGAGACACTGACACTGAACACCCACTGAAGAGATTTACTTGCCATACTTCTAAAGCCATGCTACCAGATTTTAGAAGACAGCGTAGCAAAATGCAACTTTTCTAAGAAAACTAGTGAGCTCCTTTCCTGGGTAAAGGGAGGGCCTAGAAATCCCAGTGGTCACTGAAAGGCCAGCTGTGTTACATCTTTATCCACAAAATATTCTTTGAGAATGGCCTGACTCTTAATAACCTCAAGCCAGCTTGCATCCCTAAGAGCGATGCTGCTATTTTAAAAAGTGCAGCAAAGCAAAATGCAGACACAACACTTCCCTGTTTCTCCAGACAGAAGAAGAGATGAAAGTGCTGCTTATACTGTGGGCTAGCAGCATTCAATATTGTTTAGCTTTTGGATATCAGAGTGACAGGTGCCATATCAATATGCAGAATTGCTTAAGACATTTTAAAAAAGAACAACTGATCAATGGTAAACCAGTCTTTAAAATGCATGAGTGCATCGTGTTACTAATAAAGGCGCCTTGGAGGTAACACTAGTGAAAGTGCAGATGGGTTCTGAGTCCCCTCTCCCAATTCTCTTGTGAATTTAGAGCATTATAAGCAGAAAGGAAAAGGGGCGATTCTTCTGAGATGGCACACTGGAGAATTGCATAGTGTAGCTTAAAGCACATTCATTAGCATGATCTTTCAGATACAAAAGAAACAGAGGATGCCATAGGAAAATGATCACAAATGAGCCACAAATCATTAAATTAATTTTTTAACTTCTGGAATGCATCAGTCCCTTTTCCCTCCTATCACACTTTCCCTGATATTAACAAAGACTGCTTCAAATCAGAACAAACCCAGCTAGGATGTAATGTATTATTCAGGACTGGAGTCAGACCCAGTTTCACTAGGACAGCTGCACATCATGTGTTCAGCATCCCCATTTCCCACATCTCCCACATACTACACATGTAGTATTCCACAAAAATTAATATTCACATGGTGGTACGCTTAAGGTTTCAAGTAAAAAATAATACAAGGAAAAAATAAATTAAGCAAAAATTATGACTCTTAAATGAAACTCAAGAATTTATGCTTAGGAAAATCCTTCCAGAAAAGACAGACGTACAAAAATTGAATATGTTGTGGAAAGAATTAGGTGCTCTGCACCTTTTGGAAAAAAAACTGTCTCTGCAAATCCACAGAATAATTACATTAACCTAGGAATGTGTTTTTACTATATTTAGGTTAAATAGTCAGAACCACTAACAACAATGTTCTTAAAATCTTCTGACCATATATATTTTTAAAACTTGATCAAATCATAATTTTCAATGATTCATTAAGGTCTAGGGCAAAAGTTGATGCTACCAAACAAAGATAGGCACTTTAAATGCTGAGATGATGTCTAAAGGCTACTTCTGAAAGAGGCAAACTGATAAGGAAATTAATAGGACTTAAGTCAGTAGGGAAAGAAATTCCCCCATATTTCAAGGTAATGCACAATTCTGCTTTCACTGATCTAGCTAATAAAAAAGATTTCATGTATCAAATGAGTCCTTAAATATATATAAGGCCATTTCTTCCTATTTTTTAGGAATCTTTGAACAGGAAGAAAGAAAACAGTCATTATGAAATATTATCTCATACAAATATTTAAGGAAAAGGGTAAATATTTGGTTGGCTGCACACTGTAGTTATCACTGACTGTTTAGTTATGGAAATTGCTCAACAGCCTCTGCATTTCCTGCATTTCTTTTTTCTCTGATACTCCCTGGGAAACACTGATAGAAAGCTTATATATGTTTAACTCCATGAGATGTTGACAAGTTGAATTAATTTCTCCATTTTCTGTAGTTTTAAAAATATGGATGTAACCCCTTGTTTCAGACACAGCAGGCTTGTTACAAACATGTAAAGATGCCACATATAAGGAAATTAAACTGGTTTAAAAAAATATTGCCACCATGTAATGGTCTCCAACACAAATGCTGTCTTTCTGGGCTTTATTCAAATTAATTTCCTTTCCTTTTCTTCCCCCATTCTATACAGTTAGTCCATTTGTCTTTTTAATAATTTGTTTTATGATATCTTTCATCTTTTGTCCCTCTAACTGAGCAGTAGTGAAAAATCTTCATATGCACAAATTTTCCTGCCTGCTACAACAAGATAACAGTCTCCAGTTCTGTTTTTTCTCTAAATCCCACTCTCTAATTTGGCCATACAACCTGTCCTTGCTCAGACTCAAACAGTGTCTTTTCCTCAGCACAATTCCATCCAATGGCTGCAGCTAAGCTTGGCCACAGCAAATTCACCAACCAGGTCATCAGGCACTGGGCTGCTTTAACTGGCTTGGGCTTTAATCAGGGCATGGCATCATCTTGAGCACATCACCCTACTCCAGGGATTTTGGGAGCCAATCAGTGGTGTTGGACCATACATATATATATATGTGTGTGTGTGTGTGTGTGTATGTATGTATGTATATGTCTCTGTGTGTATATATATATATATATATGNCTGGTTCTTCTTGGTCCATCTGATTTGTACCATTTGTTTTTTCTAAGCATGTAGTTTCTGGTAAATTATTCAGCACAGTTATGGAGAGTTAATCAAAGGTTCTTCATGTGAACATCATTTAGATAAACTTAGGTGATGCCATGTCTGCCTGTACTCCCTCCAAAAAACTTCAGTGAGGTGAGTCTGAATTACTGTAGGCTGATCTAAAGATAGCTCTTGTGACTGCTGCACAACATCAGTAGGTGCACTGGAGTTTTATGACATTGCCAGGGAGGAAGAAAACAGCTGATAGGGGAATCTGGGAAGCATTTTTATTAACCTTTATGCTCAATGGATGGGTTTAAACCACAGTTCATACAAAAATTTATGGAACCCAGTATAGGCCCTCACTCTGCACATTTCACAGTTACAAGCTTAATCATAAATAATATGTAAATAATTTACATACAGGGATAAATGCATAAGTAGCGACTTTTATGCACAAATAATTAAATTTATACACTTTGCTGTTTCAGCTATAAACAGGCAACTGATTCACAACAGTTTATATATATTCCCAATATTCGTATACACTTGAATAAAAGAACATTGTAGAGATTGATAATTTGCAGGTATTTGATTTTGGTTTTCTATTTCTGCACTTTATTATTTGATACTATAATTAGTATTTTGGAAGAATGGTCAGGAAATATTTGTATGTATTGAAATTTATTTTTATCTAGGTAATGGAATAGACTCAATTGGCAAGATGAATGGGAGGAAGATAAGGAAAATAAATTTAAGAACTGAATCTTATCACCGAAGATTTGCTTGTCTGGCTTTTGTAATTAGTGAGTGATAGTACCTTCTAAAATGAAGAAAAACCTACAGCTTAAAATTAAATAATAATAGCAAAATACAAAGAGTACTGTAGTGGACAAGACCCCAAAAAGATCTTAAAGTAACAAAAAACACGGACTAAACAAACAAATATGAAAATTTAAAAACCTGATGATCTCAAACAAAAAAGAATTATAATAGGAATCTTTTGAAACATTTTAATATCTCAGGCAGATTTTTTTGTGTAAAAGCTTTTGCCTAACGTTTGACAATTCACCATCTTCAATATTAATATTCTCAAATATGTGATTTGATCATAATTTTCCTTTGCTAGAAATTTTTCAGGTAATACTTTACTACTCTGTAAACTTCATTCCCTGCAACTACACAGAAAACACTTAGGACCCCTTCTAAAGTTTAATTGAATCTTCATAGGACTTACTGCACTTAGTATTTCTTCCCCAAGAAGACTGATATTTAAATTCCATAATTTTTGTATTTATTTTATCTGCCTTCAAAGATCCTTCATCTTTTAATATTTTTACCAACAGTAATTCAAAAACTCAAATTAGTCATATGTATGTCACCTACTTACTAGTAAAGGTGCTGAGAAAAACTCATGCTGTTCCCCTGTGACAGCAAGAGAAAAAAAGACTTTAACAGAAAGAAAGAGAAAAAGAGTTTCCTAAGGAAAATAATTCTAATTTGTGAATTTATCACTTTAATCACTTCCAAGTCTCCTTTAAAGTTTAGAAAATATTGAGGTTATGCTTTAAAAGTTTGGATCTTGATTTTAATCATGACAAGTCTATCAATACAATAAAAAAAAGGAATTATTCCTCTTGTAAACCAAATGTACATTGTAACTAAACAGCTTGTGATAATGTAATGGTATTTGAGTCCTGAAATAGATATCAAGTCTAAAAAAAAGAAGAATCTTTAAAGTGCTCTAAAACTGCTTTGACAGACAGCCAGATAGGTATATTTTAGATAAACTCAACCCTCTCATGTCACATAAATATGATTTGATAATGGAAATGTGAACATTACTTTATTGTACCCAGTTTGCCTTCATCACGTGTCTGATATTTGTATCAGAGATCGTCACAGGTGGTTAATACAAGTGCAGTAGAAGCAGTCAGAAATTAGTGACAGAGCTGTGTATCATTACACTTCATGCTGTTTACATTTTTCCCAATATTAGGTTTATGTACTCAGCAGAAATTCTTTTTCCCTATGAAGTGTACTTGACCACATAATCAGCTACCAAATGTTGCAGCCACGAAAACAGGATCTTCAAAGGCAACAGCAGAATGAACATTGGTAGGTGTGACAATATTTAGCTATGTGGCTGCCAGGGAACGGCAGCTCCACACAGTGCAGGGCAGACATGCCTGCTCAGCTAGGAACCTTCTGCAATGCACTCCTTTAAGCAGGTAAGATATGTCCTGGAAGAGTTTCTTTAGTTTAGCAGGACCACACACAGGCTAAGAGAATATGGTTGCAGACACACTGTTCAAAACCAGGAATGGACATGAGGTACATAACTGCAATTTAAAAGTCAGGTAGATGGTGGCACAAGAACAGGACAGAGACTCAATATTCTGCAAGCTGTGTAGCAATGTCTGAAGCTCAACACTCAGGCGTGAAACCTTAAAGACCTCAAAGAAAGCTTAAAATATTTTCTGTTATTCTCAAGAGCCCTCCTTAATGGGGAAGAAAGGAAGAGAGATTAGACTCTGGCCAGTTCACAGATCTGCTTGGACAATTGTCATGGGAGATGGTTCCAGGGATAAAAAAACAGGTCCAAAAAAGATGGCTCACCTTATCCAAGAGCGAGAACAGTCCACTTTCTTGTGTAGGAAATAAAGCAAGGGAGACAGGCAGCCTACATGGATGAACAAGGAGCATCTCACTACGCTCAAATACAAAATAAAGTCTGTAGGAGGTGGAAGCACGGTCAAGCAAGGCACCAAGGACAAATAGAGGTGGGGTACAAGGATGGAGGCATGTCAAAACCCACCTGGAGCTAAATCTGGAGAGAGTCACAAAGGCTAAGAAGGGAAGTTTCTACAGAAGCAACATAAGCAAAAGAAAGCCAAAGGAAAATCTGGGACAGATCAGAGCCCTGGAAAACCAGCCCTAGGTGACCCTTCTCTGAGCAGAGAGACAGACTGAATGTTCTCCAGAGGCTCCTGAAGCATCCTATGACTGTGTGACAACGCCAGCATACTCATCTGCTATAGAGCTGTAAAATACATACAGCCTGAGCCATGGCTGACTTCAAAGGACTTTGTGTCCTATTCATCAGGAATCATTGCCAGTGCACGATTCCTGGTCGTTTTTTCTTTTCCAAAGGAAATGTGAAGAAGTAACTACAATTTTTATACTAAAGCAGAGAAAAACTTTTCCAGCCTGTGCAAACGCCTACATAATAATAATTGATTAACAAAACACAGCAATTTGCACCTTTACTGTTGTGCATATCAGAGAACTTAGAGAAGACGTCTGCCTTTGCAGAGAGAGAATGCCCTTACCTATTAATACTATTATGGAGATTCTTAATTTAATGCAGACTAAATGGAGTGTTGCCAGAATAAATTAGATGGACCTGAGATATGTGATGCCTCCACAAATTGCCAATTATTTTCTCAGACATAACTATCATGATTTATCTCTGACCAGTGTTACTTCTTTCTGTATCTTTCCCAAGGTAATCCTGCTCTGTTTTCTGTTTTTATAGCAACACTGGTCAGGTTAAGGTGCCAATATCATAACAAAATGACACAAAAGAACTAACAACTGAACACAGCCCAAATTCTGTGAGTGCGCCACAGCCCAACACGAATTTATGAACAGTGTCACTTGCTCTTTCCATGCCCTCCTTACCCTGGCTGTACATGCTATTCTGGCTGACCCTTTCTTTGTCCTGAAGGAGTTGAAGATACACAACTGTTTGGCATCTTGTGACACATGGTTTCCTCTTTCCCAAAAGCACGGAATATGTTCTGACTGTGATGCAGCACAGCTTCTTCACCTTTCCTTGGAGAGCTGCTATGGAATCCGCTCACCCAGTGAGCACACAACATTTATTTCTGTCTACCTGAAATTGCTAATTGAAGTTTTCCCTATCAAATGTCTTCCTTTTTTCAGATATTTTCTATGTTATGCCAAGGTAATTTAAAAAATTTACTGTTGTTCTCCACTCCATGAGCCATTAGAGATCCTACACAAATACCCAAAACCCAGAAACCACCAATGCTGCATCTTCCATTCTATTTCAGGGTGCAATTGGTCTTCCACAGTTTAACCTGCTCTTTCTGTCAGCAGGTTAATAGTTGAATTACAGATTCAAATTATTTAAAAAACCCCAGACTTGTACAAAATCTATGCTAATTTTATATTAATAATAGAAAAAATTATTACAGAAAAAGTTATTATTTTATAGAAAAGATTTTCCATTTTGACAGTAATCCCAGCTCTTACAGTCTGATTGAGTGCCTGGCCTTCTTTCTTTCCCTTGAATAGGCCCTTTTATAGCTTGTTTCTAGATAGCTAAAATGAAGCAGGGGAGCAAAACCTGCAGTTAATCACCTTCTCTAGAGATCAGAAATGGGTCAAGTGTAACTGTTCAGTATCTGAACAAGTACTGCTAAATAAAAAGAATTAATGTCTTTATGTTTCTGCATGTTGATGTGAAAATGTATTTGAAAATTCTTTAAAAAATGAGCCATATCTACAAAATACAGCAGCATAGCTCTTTCTGTTTATCATAAGAGTCTTCACACAAAAATAAAACTTGTCATCCCTTGGTGAAAAGCATATGTGAATTATTTGAGTGACTGTGCCACCTGTAAAGTCTCAGTCAGTCTTTGCAACAGCTTTGGCATAAATACATTTTTATCTAAACACACACAAAAAGAAATACTACAGCTATTGATTGCAAAAGTAGTGCTGTCTGGTTACTATTTATTTAACAAACAACTCTGCCAAACAGAGAGCATATTCCTCAAAAACTTTATTATCTAACACCCCAGCTTTGCAAGTACTTTTGTGTGTGTGTGTGTGGTTACACACATAAGTAGTTCCTTTGATTTCAGCAATACTTCTCTGACTGCATTTACCTCCCAAAATGCCTTTTTCTTGTCTGAGTTAAGCAGATGACAAAGTCAAGGGAAAGGAAGCCTGTAAGAAAGATGAATCAGAGGGATTTGGGTAAGGCTTCCCATGCTATCGTGGGAGAAAGGTGGCTGCTTCTCCAAAAGATCTGCTTGGAGAAGAAGCTTAACTCAGGGCTTCCCAATCACCTTCTTGCAGTCTGTCCAGGCCTGGCTGCTGTTTAGAAGATTAGCCTATGAAAAAGGCCAGTCAAATGCCTAAAGCCCAGGTTAAAACCATGCTCCACTATTCCCAGTGTTTGCAGACCAGGAACTGAAGCACATAATCCACCATGTTGCAGCAGCATTAAAATGTATTTTTTTAGCCTCTAAATCCACTTCCCTGACTAGACCAGAAATGTAAACGGGCAAACATGAAAGCTTCATCCCCAAGATATTTTAGACAGAAAAAGGTTTGGGTTTCTTTTTTTTTTCCCTAGGCCAGGCATGCAGAGATTCCAACTTGAGAAACATTTCCCTTCAGCTAGAAAAATATTTCATAATCTGTTTTTGAGGTGATAGTGGTAGCATTGCAGTCAAGCACTCAAAACACTTTCCATAACTAAGAAGCTCTGAAAATCAAACTGCTATGATATAAAAAAGTTACAATATTAGGCAATTTTAATTACTACATGTTGTAGATCTGACAAATTTGCTATTTGGTCTTTAATACGCTAAGCTGGCACATGCACACATATAAAGGATTGACATATATATCTAGTTAAGTTTTTGTTGGTAACTATGATGTTAGATTTCATTTACACACTATGTCACATACTGGTGATAAAATCTTTTTAGTCTGCTTGGAGAATGTACCGATGCTGTCAGTTTACAGAATTTTCCTTTTTCCTATTCCATGTGTCAGCACAAACACACACACAAAGAATATAGGTGCATAAGTCAGGGTCGTTACATTTCTAAAAGAATCTATACTTGTCATTATGAAAAAAATAAAGTCTTAGTAGTTGCCAATTTTATCATTATTTCTCATGGCTTAAACAATCATTGTAAACAATTATGTATTTACCATTTTTAACCATCGCATAATTTTAGCCAATTGCTTATTTGTTTTGCTGAGGAAAATGGTATAGGATAAAAACTTCCCTAACATATAAAACATGTTTGCCCTCAAAATTTCAATATTTCCAAGAGAATTAAAAAAGCCTTTTCAAAAATCGTTCTTCTCTTTGAAGACTGATAAAGACTTTGAAGACTTTTCTCCTATTTTCAAATACTGACATCTCCCCTTACAGGCATAGTTGGGCTTTATAGTATTCAAAATTTACATTTATTTTAACAGGATGCTTGTACTGCACAAGTAAAAGAACAAAAATAGTAAGGAGAAACTATTTCAACTGGATTAATGTAATTTAAAATGTTACCTTATAAATAATGGGCTCTAGTAATCAGTTTTTAATCCAAAGAAACAAACAATAATGATGAGTTATATTTTAAGTTCCTTCACTAAGCAGTGTATATACTTCAAATCTGAACATATCTGTCACTTTATGTAGTCATCCCTCACTTGGTGATGAAACTGAAGTGTCCCTGACTGTGTACAATTTATTCAGTGTTCCAAGATTTCAGGCAATAGGATAAAACCATCATGCATTGTGAGGTTTTTTCCATCTCTGAAGTGAACACTAGGGAGTTAAATCCACTGTCAGAGACATTTGCCCTTTCAGAAACCAATGCAATCTCTAAGACTGCAGAAATGCAAAGCAGCTGTTTCAAAATAAGATGAAGTAAGTCTATTAGTTCACTGAATGACTGCTGCACTCAGTAGTTTTCAGTAGTGGAAGAAAATCAAATCTAACCTACCAAGATCATTTGGCCACCCTTCTGTGAATTCTCTGCATTTCTTCCTTTTCTCTGTCTATCACAGAGTACAGGATCACATTGTTCATTTGATTTGTCCCCTTTTGTTTATTTATTAGTGTCAGACCAGATAACCTTTTGAAAATGCTTAATGGAATGAGAGGACAAGCAAATACACTGTCCTCAGACCTCCCCTTTCAAGCTCATGTTTCCTCCAAGAGTCAAAATTTCTGTGTAATTCTGCTGAGATGATCCCTTTGTTCAGATTATCACATTGTCAGGATTTGGAAATACATCTGCTCCTTAAATATAATAGATGGATAATGTCAAAACCCTATAAATCACTAAGAACCTGTACAATCTTGAAAATTATGATTTCATATCAACTTTGGCTGTAAAACCTGAAATTTTTTAACCAGTACAGCTATAAAAATTGCTGTTATAGCTCCAGCTATTTCAGAATAAATGCCTAATAACATGAACGTTTTTCACTTTATGTTTAAAGGATCCATTCTGCTGCCGGCATCTTTACACCCATAACACTGAATCCATGCTGAGTGAATAACTGTACCCAGGGAGCAGAACAAGGAAACCTTAATAACAGGCTCAGCAAGAGATCTCAGTCATTCTGATATCCTTTTGTGTAAGACAGGCTGAGAATGCATAAGGAGTAAAAGCCACAAGTAATTTGTAGCATTTCACAGTTACATTAACACCTCTAATTGTAACTGACAGGGCAATTAAGGCTGAAAAACATCCCAATACACTGCTTTGTACATGATGATTGTCCCACTGAAAAAACAGAGCATGTACATTCTTTGGAGGGAAACTGTTTCACTTTATTTTCCTCCATTGAAGTAGATGTCCCAGTTCATCATGCCTCATTAGAGGTTTGTGTTGTTATAAACATGATTATTTCAAACAATCACAAGCCTTCATATCAAGCACATAATTTAACAATTCCCTTCTCAATACAAGTGTCAACAAGGTTATTTAAGAAAAAGAATGTTAATTGTTATATAATCCATTAAATAATGAGTCAGAATACTGAACAGGCAGTGTAGGCTGAACACAAATGTATCACACATTGACCCTCTTTTTTTTTTTTTTTTTTAATGAAATCCAGACTATTCACCTCATGTGCCAGGGTTTACCAGGTTTTGTACACTGTTTTTCCTACCAGTCTCCCGCCCACACACATGCACAGCTCCCTTTGGTGAGCTATAACAAGCCCAGTTGTGTCCAGTATTCACAAGTAGTTAAATTATGCAACCACAAATTTACAGATTTTTTTTTCTGTCAAAACTTGATGCTTAGCGCCCAATTTCTATACCACAGATATCTGTGGGGGAGAGAATATTTGATTAGGTCTATTTTAATCCCAAAATACTGAATGCCCATAAGTAATCAGGGTGTCTTCACATACCTTACTGTTTAGTTTCATCTAAAGGGAATCCTGTTTATTTGGCCCAAGACTGTTCCACAACAGCAACTGAAGTAACTATAGATGTCTGAGAGATTTATGTCAAAAGCACATTCGAGGTTCAAAGTAAAATACTACTGCAGATGCATCTGTATCTGATTCTTCAAGAAGAAAGTAAAAAGTCCATAATTTAGGAGGAATGAATACCTCTCCAGTTTCTCAACATATACTCAGGATTTAAAATGGGTGGGCTATTTCTCTAGTCTGAAAACTTTCCCAAATGTCAGCTGCTGTTTATACATCTGTATATCAAACATTAATAATATATGGCCATAAGTTACACACCTTTGATTACAGGATACAACCTTAAAGAATATATAAGAATAACAATTGTCTGAAGGCTGAATAATGATGTAACTAGTTCCAGAAATTAAATAAATTAATAAAACTGATCTTAGAAAAATACTCAGATCTATATCCAAAGTGTGACAGAGGCCTTTTAAAGGGTGAGCAGTGGATTTCAGAGTGTGCTTTTGTTACCTTCCCCAACCTACACTCAAGACTGAGCACTGAAGGGAAGAAAAAAGGACATAACACAAGCCAAAACTGTAAGTGCAAATGTCACGGAAACATCAGGACCTTTATGGACCTCAAAAGAAAAGTTAATCCATTAAGACGACACCAAGATATTAAGAGAGCTGAAGAAATTGACATATAAAGAAAGGATGAATGAATTGTGTTTATTCAGCCTCAGAAATACAGGGCTGAGAGAGGATCTCCCCACACAATTTATAAAAATACCTAAATTATAGGTACAGAGGATGGCATAATCTCTTCACAAGGATGCAGAGTGACAGAACAAGAGCTTGTACTTACTTGCATGTACAAGTTGCTCATGGGAAATGCTGCCCAGATATATGAAAAGCAAAAGCACCTGAACAGCTGAACATCGGAATAGGCTGCTATAAAAATCAACAAAATATCTGCCATTGAAAATGCTACTTAGCTTGGGCAGTCCTGATCGTAATCTATGGCCTTGACTTGTTACAGAACTTGTACCAGCAATTCCAGAGGTCCCTTCCTAATGCAAGCTTTTCTGTGTTTCTGAGACCTGACTAACAATAGAAATTCTACACACAAGGTGAAAAAATACTATCTTTTGTGTTCTCACTGGAATCCTGAAAGCAGCAGTTCGTGCATATTTTTACCTTGAAAATGATAAATAATAGACTGTTTCTTGGTTTTCTTTATTCTCACTGCAGACAATAAGAATACAGAGACATAGGTTTTATATCCTCCCAAGTTTCTGCCTTATCTGCTACAACCTGGTTTCATCAGTAAGACAGATAAAATGAGAATGCAAATAGTTTTAAAGAAGAATATTTTGCTCTAATACAGAAAGCCTGGCAGCGCACAGGTTGTTGCAGTGTAATCGCGCTCACCCCAGGGAGTCTCCTGGGAGCAAAGTGATTACCCCCGTGAATCTTTGCTCCCCCATGCAGATTGCCTTTCCTCCGTTTGTTGTTTCAGTTGTCAGTTACGTTGTTTTATTCTGTTATTGGTCCAAGTTCTTAGTCCTGCCCTCAGATTTCTGGATAAAAGCTGGTCTCTTTCGAGCCTCCGGGTTCCTCGGACCTCGGTTCTTCGGACCTTGGAGCCTCGGACCCTCGGGAGCCCTTCAATAAAGAAGGCTGCAGAGAAGAGGAACCCGTCTCGTGTTATTATTCCTGCGTAGCCTGATCTCCCCTGGAGCGAGGCTGCTTTGGCAGCCTCTCACAAAAGAGCTGGTCACTCTCCCCACCCGAGAGTGCCTGGTGTGCCAGGGCGCCTTTTTAAAGCCGCTTCTACCAGGGACAGTCGCGGCGCCTCGAAGGACTCAGGCGGCCCGCGACAATGGGGGACAATTGAAGACATTGAATTTCTGTTGTTTTTAATCTTTCTAAAGAAAGGAAGCACATTTTGAGATTGTTTGCTTGGTAACTTGGCATTTGTCACAGCAATGGCCTACTACAGACTTCCAAAGAAAAGGATTTACCAGGTATCTTTCTCCGTTTGTAATTGGTCTCCTCTGGACACTATTGGGGTTGTGGACCAGGGCAAAGCAATTGCAGGGATTGCTTCTGATATGGAAGCTCCTAGTCCCTGTCTTCCATCCATATTTCTCTTCCTCAGAGTCATCAGTACCCTTAGTTTTTTTCTGTACTCTAATTCAACCTTCTCTTCTGTCCACCTTTTGCTAAATACTCAGAGTATTTCCTTATGATACAATACTTAAATACCACTGGCTGCCAAAACTTGCCTATACTAGCTTTGTACAACAGTTGCAAACACTTAAATGAAATAAGTACAGAATGAGTCAGAAAATTCAGTAATATGAAGTGAAAAACAGGTTTGGAGTTTGGGTGGTTTGTTTTTCTTTCCTCAAAGTTGTGAGCTGCTTGTTTAAACATAGCTAAGGCCAAAAGATGTTTGTGTTAGAAGAGATTTTAACAGCACATGGCATAACTTAAAGAAGTCAAAAATAAAATAATTTTTTTCATAAAACATAAGGCACTGTTGCAAATCACAGTTCTGATCCAGTGCCATGCTGATCAGTTTTTACATTAATGTAAATGGAACTATATTGTTGTTCCAGATCATATGTCGTTAGCACACCAGTCAAACTCAGCAAATATATAGAGAGAAGGGATAAACACTATAGCAAGTGAAAACAACAAAAACAATCAAATTTTCCCCTAAAAGACCACCCCCAAGTATTTGCTTGCATAATAAAGGGCTACTGTGCAAGGGGTAAGAAGCAGTCACAGCACCAGCCTGCCAGAGCTCAGAATGTGTTTGGAATCACACCTGGTGTGATTCTTGGAGTCTACTACACAGGACCAGGAGCTCGACTCGATGACACTTGTGGGTCCCTTCCAACTCAGGACAATCTGTGCTTCTATGATAAGGCTCCTCACTTTTGGGATTGGACCAGGAGAAGTTACAGTCTTCTCCACTGGGTGGCAACGTAGGATACAGCAATGGACAGAGCAGCTCTCTCCGCAGGACCACCAAAACAAGGGACTTTTCTCCTCTTGCTGTTTCACTTTGCAATGCTGTGAACAGGTGGGGAGGAAAAAAATGGCAGCTTTGAACATGGGTAATTGATTATGGGCTAATCAGACTTGGAGCAGTTCAACAAGTATTAATATAGCTCTCCCCCCAATTTTTTTCTTTTTGATCATAATAATATAGTGAAATAATGACTAAAGTTACTATTAGATGTGATGGAAACTAATGCTGACTTCTCATAAATGGTTTTGCACATGCATTATGGCTATGGTTTTGCAATTTTTATAACAACTGATTTTTTAAGTCATTTGAACTAGTAGCAAGAAAATGTAAGATACAAATAAGGTAAAAAATACCCTACAAAGACTATGTCTCTAATTTCTTTAAAATATAGACCGTGCTTTTTCTGACAAAATTCCCTAGAACATAATTACAGTATGTGTCTGAACCTCTTAATTGCCAGCAGACAGGTAAAGGTGATGGAACATTACTCTCACATCCATACAAGTTTAAATGCATAAGTTCAGAATTATTTCAAACACACGTATAAATGAGAAAAATTAACTTAATATACAGCCTATTTATCAGGATGTTTTTCTAAGGCATGAGTTGTTCTGTACCTAGAGAAAAATTTTTTTCTCTTTCTGTGAAATTATAATTTATTTTATTCAAGGTCTATTTAATACTTATGGAAAAAAAGGGAGGGAGAAGGCAGTATAAATCTCAGTTAAAATGTTTTGGGGACTGATGCAATTATTAGAGAAAACTGCTTATCTGAACAACTGTAGGATCTTTTTACATATGGCTTCTCTTCATGTATTCCAGTACAATTTGTGTACATAGCTGAGACAAGAGCTTTTCTTGTCGCGAGCATCTGCTTGACTCATCGTGTGTGCTGCATCTACCACTGTGAGCTGTTCCAATGGCACTGTTGAAGCATCTGCCACATAGACACTCTCTACAGAGGAAATCAGAGCCTAGAGGAACCTGAAAGGATGCAGGGAACAGCAAATCAATCAGCTCTAGCTGGAGTCAAGAAAACTTGGGTTTTTTTACCTTCTGATAACATCTAAGGGTGTTGCACAGTGGTGCACTTGTAACTACAGCTCCCTGAGGCACAAGGTAGAAGTGACCCATTTCTGCACTTTCCTCTTGGTAGCTATGAAATATGCTCTGAATTGTCTCTATATGTTTGTGGTGGTTTTCACTGGGGTAGAGCTAATTTTCTTCATACCTAGCTGGTATGGGGCCATGTCTGGATTTGTGCTACACAGGGTTGATAATATAGAGATGTGTTTGTTATTGCTGGGCAGGGCTCACACAGAGTCAAGGCCTTTTTTGCTTTTCGTACTACCATGATGGCTAGGAGGTTGGGGGTGCATGGGAAGTTGGGAGAAGACACAGCCAGGACAGGGGACCCAAACTAACCAACGGCATATTCCAGACCATAGGACATCATGTTCAGTATGTAGAGTGGCGGGGGTGGGGGGAAGAAGGAGGAAGGGGGGTGTTTGGAGCGATGGCATTTTGTCTTCCCATGTTACACGTGATGGGACCTTGCTCTACTGGACATGGCTGAACACCTTTCTGCCCGTGGGGAGCAGTGAGTTAATTCCTTGGTTTGCTTTGCCTCTGTGTGTGTGTGTGTGTTTGACTTTTTCTTTCTCCACTAAACTGTCTTTTTCTCTACCCCTGAGTTTTCTAGCTTTTACCCTTCTGATTCTCTCCCCAGTCCTGGTATTGGGGTGCTGAGCAAGTGGCTGTGTGGAACTCGGGCTGGGGATAACCATGACAATCTTCCCTCAGGATGCAAATGTTTTACCATCAGACTTACCTGTTTTGGAAGGCAAGGTTGAGATGATCTAACCTATGCAACCACTCTGTGCTGCACACTCCCAAGTGATTACAATGGTTAGAGACAGCCAGTCCACTAGCACTAAGTAGGATGTGCCTCTTTCCATTGACTGCAGACTCAAGACGTCCAGATCAGATGCCACTGTTTATAGCTATAGATGTCAGTTGCATCTCACCCCAAAAAATGAAGTTGTATATTCAAATTGTTGTACACTTTCCTATGCACTCACACATGGCATTATCAACATGTGAATACAAAAGAATTAAATATATGGACTGATACATGAGCTAAATTAAGTTTAAATTCCTCACAGGTGTCAAGGCAAATAACTTCTGGCTGTTTGATTCAACTCTTTTTCACTATAAATATATTCCTTTACTAAGCAATGAAAATTACAGAGAGGGAGCAAAGCCTAGTTATCAGCTCTTGAGATGACTGGTAAAAAATTCTCATTTGAAAAACTAATTCTCTCTATATTAAAATAGTTATTTGAAATTAAATGATTACTGCAAATCTCTATGAATAGTCTGAAGGCTGAAGGGCAGTCTTCTAGAATGAGCTTTTTTTGAGTTTGATCATAGTAAAAACTTTCCTGTACTAGAAATAGATGTTGTCCAGGGCCAGTAATACTTATCTAGATATTCTTGCTTAAAAACCTCTATAATGGTTTATGCCACCTCTCTCCATTAGCTGCTGTCTAGCACCCCTGCACCATGCAGTGTTGTTCTTCTACCATTCAGAAATTGCAATGTGTTAACTGCCAATGTTTAGTACTTTTCACTGCAAAATGAAACATCCTTATATCAAAAACATTGTTCTGATTTTTAATTAGTTTTTATTTATTTTAAACATCAGTTCAAGGATTTCAGGAGGCACAGCTTATATACTTTTCTTCCTTAAGTAGAATAGAGCAAATTGTTTTGATGTTTGCACTTAATAATGCTAGCTGTATGCTGTGCTATCTTTGTAGATTCCAGAAATACTTAACTAAACAATGAAAAAATGCATTTTTATTAGACATAACACAGGTTAAATTTGTTACTTCATCTATAACTGTTGTACTAATGTGTGATTCAGATGTTTTAAAGACATTGGGGTATGAGAGTGAGACATTAAAATAAGGATTGTTGGGAACCTATTTTCTACAGGAACATAAGCATCTGTCAAATTTTGTCATTTGCAAAAAGGATACGAACATACTCGTTTTTATAGCACTTCATGAGAACTGTTTTAAGAACTGTTAAAAACAGTTAATAATAACTTTTTATAAGAACTGAACCTTGCCCAGAGAGGTTGTGGAGTCTCCCTCACTGGAGATATTCAAGAACTATTTGGATGCAATCCTTTGCCATGTGCTCTGGGAAGACCCTACTTGAGTAGGGAGGTTGGACCAGCTCTACCCCTGTGGGTCCCATCCAACCTGACCTGTTCTGTGACTATGGCTGAAGACTTAAAACCTGGAGTTCTAGATAGCATCACCTACTGAAAATAGGCTATGGAAACGGAAAATTAAAGTAAAAATTAATCTTTTCATAAACACTCATTCTCTCCAAATCTGTTCCAAACTTTATCTTACATTTAAACTGAAACTTAGAGAAACTATGTGAAACACAAGGTTTGGTGCCTTTTTTCAAGAATACGTTCCATCCTTGACTTATAGTACTGAGAAAGAATTAAACTGATGCTTTGTCTTGCATAATTATTTTATACAGCTTAGCTCAGTGACCTTAATACATCACTATGACCAGAAGATCAGTACTAGCAAAAATAGATCAACAGTGTTTTATGATATTACATGCAGTATATGGATCAACATGGGTACCTAGTTTTTAAGTGAAATATCTCAAACACTTAGACATAGCTGCTCTGGATCTGTCTACCACCTGTAATATTTAGTCTTTAGGTTACTTTGGGTTTTTGCCTCAGCATAGATACTTTGAATTAGCTTGAGTTACTAGCTATTTTAAACTTTGATAACATAAATTCTACCAGCACTTTTAGACTGATGCCATTTACAGACAAAGGGAAAAAACAAGTCCTCCTAGGAAGTTCTATCCAACTATTTGGAAGACTAAACTAATTGTGTCCTACAAGGGTCCATTCATATCTTCACTGAAAAAGAGGCCAAGAGGCCCATTCACACATGCAGTTCTTCACACAAATACCTAGAGTATATAAGATCAAGAACAACACAAATTTTAACATGGCAAGCTCTTATTAATGTAAATATTTTTAACATGACAGAGACTCACTCGGACTCAGGGGGAGAAGCTACATCTTATTACACAGCAGCTGTACACTAGAATGCAACCCCTCCTTCCAAGGGATTTTCTCAAGTATGCATAAAGGTTCTCAACAGTTTGAAGGAAGGTCTTGCTGGTAGTAGTGATAACTGGTTTATTCTGAAAGAAAGACAATCCCTTGTGAGATTGGACTGGCTTTTATGGTTCTTGTTTCCTTTCTCTGTCTCACAGGCATAAAGCTTTTTTTTAGGGAGAATCTGCACAGTCTCCTGTTGCATTAATGTAACAATTTAGTTCAGCTGCTTTGATCTGTTCTTCATAATAACTTCTGATGTCTTAGGTGCTACCTGAACATGAAAACCTGTCATATTTGGATGTGACTATTCACATTAGTGCTTGACTGCATCATTTACTACAGCTGAAGCATGGCATACATGTGTGAACCTATGTCCTTCTCACTGGGTTTTGCTTCAGTCTTTTTTCAGAGACTTGTCACAGAAGCACTCATAGCAGGTAGGCATTAACTGGGTTGTCTCATTAAATTTCTGTGTGGGATACTCCACTTAAAAAATTAAACTTCCTCCTGAACTAAAGTACATTCAGTTTGGATTATTCAATGAACTGAGAAAAAAATGAGCTAACATCACACATTTCTAAATTCACAGTCTTCATTAATGCAGCTTAATTTCCTAGAGCCCACATGTGGACTAGTGCTAAAAACTTTGACCCTAGAAATGAAGTGTTACAATTAAAACAGAACAAAATAGTTATTTTAATGAATATAAGCCAATTTGTGCTTCCAATCATACAATTCTAAAGGAATACAAGTAGAAGCTGAGCTGCTAAAGAAGATAAGAAACCATAACTTTTATTAAGAAGGACAAAATGATATTTTGAAGTACATGCTCATAGAATCTCAGTTCTAAATGGCAGATTAATTTTACTTCATTAGAGAGGATCTAATGATTCTTTTGACTACAAAAGCAGCAAGAAAAAATTGATACAACAAGTTCTGGAAAGAATAACACTTATTTCTAGAAAAAATAGTGAATGAACTCCTTTTTGAATGCATTATTAAAATTATATGAATACCAATTTTTTATCATCTGTATTATATAAACAACAGTAAAAAAAATCAATTTGTAAACATAAAAATGTATACAATATTCATCAAAGTAGGACTACCTAAAGCAAATTTTTCTTATATAAAGAAAAACTTTCTGCAAACTTCCACAATTAGACTCTTAAGAAAAAGTAGTGGTTTTCACATAAGACTACCAACCAGTTTCCAGACCTTTAAAGACACCCTGCTTGAGTATCTACATCATCTGTAAAAATGTATAAAGCAAAACCCTCAGCACAATCTAAGTTCAATAGCACACTTTCACAGTCAGTGCAGGATGCTCAATGAAAATCTGACCTATAGCTGTCAAGAGAAAAAGTCTTCAGCAGATGTTACGTAATAATACAAAGGTTGAAAGGAACATCTTTAAATGCTGCAGCGCTGAACATCATTACACTGAAGTTTCCTCTCTGGACTGGTGATGTTGCAGAGTTTATGCAAAACTGCTTCAGGCATTACAGTGAAAGAAGACCTCATAGATAATATTTCATAACCCAAAATATTGTTTAAATAATTCATTGAAGGCTGCTGTATCAAATTGCCACGGCTAAGAGGTGATAAATAGCTTGGGTTTAGAAATACAAAATGTTTCAGATTATCATTGTGTGAAAGAAGCTTCATTACAAAATATCTAAATATCTAAAATATCTAAAATATCTAAACTAACTATTTGAAAGAGAATCTGTATCTCTAAGTTGAATTCAGTAAGAGTGCATTTTTTTAATAAGAACTTCAATGGGACACAAACTTTCTGTCTAGCATCATCTCCTATGATTCAAAGTAATTTATTCTATGCAAGGTTTATTTTTGAACTATGCATCAAAGTCTCCTGCATGAGTTTTTCCTTGGTTTTAATAAAAACCCTTACACAAATAGGAGGCAATAGATTCTTACTTTTATTTTTATTGCCTCCATTCTTTCATGTTATAAAGTGTAGAAAAGTAGTCCTAAATTCACTTGAAAACCCTTTTAAGAGTCATCAGATCACTAATATTAAATTGTGGAGACTATTTTTCTATGCCTGTGTAAAATGAAAGCCCAAAACCTTCCAAAATGAAGGTAGGATGATGCAATAATTCAAACTTGGAATATGCTTTGTTACTATCTCATGTCTACTTTTGAACAGTCTTCTGTGACTTTAGAAATGCTACAGTTTATTTAACATGGTGCTAATCATGTTTTTCATTTTAAAAGTCAAGACAATTTGTAAATTACTACCAACCTAATAGAAATTAATTCACCCATTTCAGAACCCATCTATTAGAGCCAAGTCCAATGATTCTAGAGCAAACACTACAGAAAGTGATTTATTTGCTCAAGCAAACAAAAGGAAAAGCAGTACATTCATTTTGAGGTTATCAAATGCAATATATATTTTGCTGATTTTATGTAATTAAATCCATTCCATCCTGAAGCGACATAAGATTTATCTAACATATACTGAGAACAGATATTTACCAATATTAAAGCAGGAATTACTTTTATTGTTATAACTAATGGCAGAATAGGGAACAACCCCCACAATTATTATAACTGAAGAGATCTTATGGCAGTTCATGTCTTTTCTATGTTGACACAGAAATATGTATCAGAAGTCCCTCTTAAATTGACTCAGTGCTTTGGTATCTGAAAACTCCTGGTTCTCTTGTTGTGGAAAGCTAGTGGTATGAAGATTTTTTGAGTTCATGGGAAGATTGCATGTTCACAGTTCTGGGTAGGGCATTTGCAAATTTACAAATTTGAGGAAGTAAAAGCTTACAGTTGTTTTTTCTCTATGATCTGTCACTAGCCCTTGGTAACAGCCTACTAATAAGGGCCATAATGGGCTGTTGCTACATTTTAAGTTGCTCAGGCACATCTTTTGCATAGGTGTTGAGTGGTGCCTTTGACAGCAGTTTACATTCTTCCTTATTTTAAAAAGTGATGATTAGTTCAAATCAAGAGAAATGTTGATTTCAATAGAAATCAATTTATTAATTTCCCTTATATCACCATTTATCTTCTTTTGTTGGGTAAGAACAGGAACAAGATTGTAGTAGTTTCAGAATATTTAAGAATCAAAAGAGAAAATTTCCCCAGCCTAAGAGCTGTGCTAAATCTAAGCATTTATTTGATGAGAGATGCTTATTATAATCACTTTTTAACAATTTTCTCAGCAATTAAAATCAATCATGCTGTTTAATTTCTCTTAATTTGGATACTTCAGATATGCACTTTATATGAAACTCTTCCTTCAAAACTTGATTAGCTGTTTTTAATAATCTCCATTACTCCTGAATCCTTCAACACACAAAATACTACTATTTTTTTCACTCGCATCTATTTTTATTTCAGTTAAATCGCTGGTCTCAAGATGTACAGTACATATTATTCTCTCCTCTGTGTATTTTTAATTTATCTCTCTTCACATTCTAGCCAGGCTCTCTGGACAACCAAAGCTGTACAAATGTCAGTTAAATCTCTTTATGTTTGTGAAGTGGAACAATATCATTCTATTTGCCTAGCTCCTGTTATTTTAGCTTTAATGCTAAGATGTCACTGAAACTCCAAACTCGTATGCTTTGGCGCTGCATAACTTATTAATTTCAATTCTTCTTTTTCCACTGAAACTAATGAATCCTATAACACTAAATTCCAGGTACTTCATCACAACACATGGCTGTGGCTTTGAAAGTGAAGTTAGAATTCCAGTTTCATGGTAGACTACTGCAACCATACAGTTGGGTAAGACAGGGGAGGGGCTGAAGGCTCCTGTGAGATGTCTTGTCCCTTATGCTGTAGTGACACAGATCTCACGAGAGTGATCTTGCTCCTGCAAGTCCTGGCCACTATTGATCATGTCAGGCATGAATGCAGGAATGTGGGAATTCTGGTCTGCGGTTTTAAGGGAAGCATGACCCTGTACTGTGTGAAATGCTAGATCCAGAACAATTCCTAGAACTGCAGAATCAAGGACCATATTTCCGTGGCATTGTGATTTGACCAAAAAAAAAAGCCTTAAACCAAAAATGGAACAGCTGAAGCATATGAAACGTAAACTGTTAAGTAAGCTTTCATTTCAATAATACCCTTTTTCATTTTCTGACCTATTCCCATCCAGGCTTGGTAATCTCTTGGATAGCATTAGAGAAGGCAAAGGTTATAAGATTTAACTGATATCCAATATTGTAAGTGTTAAATCCCTTGAAATGGTTCCTTTAGAAAGATGCACAAAAAAGGAAAATTAAGAACTGCAAAGATTTTTTTTCCCCATTCATGTGTCTTCTGTCTCCAGGGCTTTTTGCTACTTCCAGCTTGAAACACAGATACAGCAAGCAGCCTAAGCAATCTCTGAAGGATCCTGATACACCAGCAATACATTGTTCATTATATTGTTTTCTCATGTCAAGCCCAAATTTCAGTCATCAGTAGCTAGCTACGGCACATGTTTTTGAAACAGAAGGCAAAAACAGATGGAAAGAATGAACAATCTCAAAAGAGATAAAATCTATTTGTCTTTGACTAATTTGAACAATGTAGACTTTTCCCCGTCAGTGCCAGAAACACTGGTGAGATGCACTGATGAGTTCATCAATATTGTTATTTATTATTATACTAGTGTGAAGGCAAGATGAGGGGAAAAAAAAAAGAGTAAAGAGAGTGAGCGTACAGGTTCTTCACTATTTAGAGAGAAAAGCAATGATGACCACTCAGTCATTATTGCTCCTAAAATGTCACGGTATCCTGCGATCTTGACAATAGAATTTGAGCTACACAGGACTTAGATAATCCTAGATTCAGAATCATAGGGCTAGAGGAGAGTTAAAGAAGTTCTCCAATTTATCTCCATATCACTAAGAAGAATCAGGCTTTGCTGCATCATTTCTCAGTGCCTGTCTTGCCTATTCTTAAAAATCCTTCTTTATGCAGATGTTGGGCAACAAAACTACTTATTTTTTTCCTTGTTATTAGAAAATGCTTGCTAATATTTAAGCAGAATATATTTGAAATGCTTGCTATGCATCCCAGTCATCATAAAATCAGACACTAGACACTCTCCCTAGGTAATCATTTCTGTAATAATAATATTAACAGTAAAAATCCACTTATCTTGGTCAAAGTGCAGGACAGCTTTATCCCTTCAATTACAAAAGAACAAATATAAACAAATAAAATTGAACAAAGGACATTTTGACTGAAAATAAGGCAAAAATGAAGGGGTGGAAGAGGACAGATCTGAATGCCTTCATAAAGATGCTGAAACAGGAGATTATATACCACAATGTGTTTAATATACAATCAGAGGTCTTGAGATGTAGGAATTAATCTGCAGGTCTCAGCTCCATTTGATAATCTAGAGCAATTCAGAGTCTCCTGCTCTTCTGGTTTTAATCATCATTTTGTACTTCTCTTTTCTACCCTCAGCTCTCTCAGAAAGATGACACTGACATTTGCTAACCAAAATATATATATACATTAATATATATACAAAGACAAACTATTTTAGATAAGGATATTTTTAAGTTAAACTAATACCAAAGTGTTATTCAGTACTTTTAAGATACAGTACTTTTGTCACCCATTATATCTTTGGGTGAATCCAGTAGTAAAAATAGTGTATGTACATATATTTGCACATATGCTTATATAAGCATATATAAGCATATATATAGCCTATCTATATATTAGCAGACATATTAACATATATATTAAATTACTTTTAAAAAACTATTAATTTAGAAGGTTTTTTTTTTATTTCTTTATCAGAACCTTAGTGTCTAATCAATCAAAATCAAACGGTACAATATAATAGTATGAACAAAGTAATAGTATAATCATATAACACATATCTAATAATAGATGCAGTATAATAGTACCATATAATATAATAACAAAGGTTTGAAAATATATTCCTAGTAAGTATATAAGCAGTCAAAAGTAATGATAGAAGAACCTTGTTCTTTGGAAATCTGTAATTTTAAGACCCTCACTTTATATTGTTACTGAAATGTTTGCTAGGAATACTTTAAGTGAACTAGGGAATGGTCAGAAAAACAAAATCAAAGAGGCACAGTTGAGATTAAATCTCAAATACAGTTACCTAAAGAAGGAACACAGCATCTTCAGGAGATTGTTGAAATTCTTGGACAAAGATTACCAGTGAGGTTGTCAAGGGAGTCAACAACTCACTGGAGCTTGGTGCTGCCAAAGCATGGGGCGGCCCAAGAAGATAAAGAAAAGCAAACCTGTAGCTGTTTGCTAAAAGATGTCCAGTAAGTTTCCTTAGGTATCAATCAATAAATGACAGCTCCTACCTAACTTTTTAGAGATACCTAAAGGTGCATATGTCCACTGCTCTCTATTTGCTATCTCACACTTTACTAACCCTCCTCACAGCCTTCTTTGATATGAACTTTGATACTACCTACTAATAGACACCACATTAACATAATGACTTTTATTTCAAATAACTGCAATAAACTTTTCAATATTTTGGTCTCTGTCATCAGGATGGGAAGGATTTCCTGCTCAGAGAAGTACTTGTTTTGGTGATCAAAGCAATAAAGCAAAAACATGGAGATCAGCTCTCTGAAAATCTTTCTGACATCCAAAAATTCTAGTGTTTTATAAGTTGTGTAATATATTGACTCCAGAGACACACATCTAGGACTGTTGCAGTTTATTATCTCCTCTTTGCCACTGCTGCTGAATGATGTCTCCCAAGTTGCTGCATATATAAAAAACACGTGTTTCACTTTTAAAATGTTTTATCCTCATGTTTAACTTTTAGTTCTCTCATGGGAAACCATATATATTAGGAGATTACTTCATACTTCACAGCCAGAGAAGGTTTTAAGCTTGAGTCTGTTACCACACACTGCACTAAAAGGAGCATTTATAAAGACCAAGCTCAAACAAAAATCCTTTTTTTTTTTTTTTATTTTGTCCAATTNTTTTGTCCAATTGTATTCTGTAAATGCCAATCCAGCTTCTTTTCCAGTATATGTTTAGGTGCTGCAAGTTTGCAGGAAAAATGTCTGAAGAACACTGGAATTTTTTTTTCATTTTCCTAAACAGAGATGCAGGGAGATTTCATGTACTGTATACAGGTGAAGCCTCAGAGAAGGGAACCCAAAGTTATTTATTTTTCAAATTAATCCTGAAACGAACACAGGGAAACATCATACCTGACTCGAATAGAAGCTGTTTTAGCAAAACATGACTAACAACAGAAAAAAGACAAAAGTGAGCCAGACAGCTACCTTCTTACGACATCTTCTCCATTCCAACACGGGAGTCCATCGGCAGCTGCCAGCTCATTCCCGCACAGCTGATCTGCCAGGCTGCCATAAAAGGCTCTGTAGAGCCGGAGGTGGCTGATAAATTCCCTGCACATGGGAACACAAGAGATAATTGTCAGTGTCAACCAACAGTGTCAACCAACAACATTAAGCCATCTTGCTGTTGTGCAATTCTAAAAGACAAGGAATGTATTTATTTGTTACTCTCCACTGGTTCCAGTGATATTTTAAATCGATCTGTCAATAGATGAGTTTGATTCTTTTAGATATGCTTCATTAATTTACCAAGTTGGTACTCCCATTGGTCAAATTAAAAAAAAAAAAAAAAAAAAAAAAAGGCAAAAATCCTACTTTACATATGCTCTGGAACAGGAACTATCTTCTTTCAACCTGAAATTTTCTTGCATTGTCACGGTACAGTTTGCAATACTATAGTTGGACAAATAGACAAAAAAATGCACAGCAAGTAAAATATAGGTGCATATGACTAAGTCTCCTGTTTTTCAAAAGTGCTGACAAGAAGTTCCCCTACACATCTTTACAAATACTACAAAAGTATTTTTTAAAGTTATGCAGCAACCCAAGATTTAGGTAAAACGGGTTTAAGGTGCATGTGTAAAGTGTTTGGTAAAGATTTAAATAACTGTCTGAAGGATTGTATCAGTTCTACCATTTGCTGTGCTGGCAGGTTATAAATCATGTATTGTTGTTTTAAATTATTTTCAAGATGCCCAGAGGTAATGATAAGGCTTTGTATTTAATTCAAAATGGATGAATTATTTTTAAGTTGGTATGTTCTTAACAGAATTGTTAAAATATTTAATATAAATTGTTTGTTTATGTATTGAAAATCTCTTCCTGGGAGAACCTTTCCTACCGGGAAAACTTAAGATGTTATTCATTCTGGAATGGAACATGACACACTACTGAGTTATCTATGACATGCAGGCACACAAAAAAGCCCCAACAAATGCTGTACTTACTCATTGCTCTGTAACCCAGCCAGCTCCACTTGATGTTAACTTCTTTTATAGTGTCTAAGTTGTGAAAAAATACCAGAAATAGTATGTATATTTCCCTATATTTAGTCACTGTAGGACTAAAATGCTATAGGGAATTTAACTGTTCAGTAATGTTTACTTCAAATTAAAACTGATAAAACATCAATGTTTTATAAAGTCCATCATTTAAAAAGCCAAATGTTCATTCATGTAATAGGGCAAATATTCTACACAAACTACAGTGGTTTTGATTTACTTTGTCTATTAGATGTGATGTGAGTGCTCTACTAATTCTAAAATTGCAGTTCTGAAAAATCCCATGTAGGGTCAATTTTGACTATGCATCATATAATTGCCTATGTGCATTAGGTTTTAAATATAATTCATCCACACTCTCCTAGCCATGAATAGTCATGTCTTTTATTTCTCCACACCCAAAATTGAATCCAGTGTGCACAGTGGGTTTGCAATTTCCCTCCAAATGCCATTGAGTGGAATGATTTTGATTTTGTCAATGCTTTATGTTTTACATTCTGGGTGAAAAATAGTGTTTAGAGAGGCCTCTCAAAGCAAACAGTTGGAATTTCTTCTGAAGAAGAAATAAAAATAAATAAATATAGCTGTCATAATATCTTGTCACAAACTACATTCTAACAGAAAGGTCATTTAGTTTATTAGTAAATACATCCTGAGGTAAAACTAAATTTAATAGAGAAGTAATAACTGATTTCAGTCCCTGTTGATGTCTGACCAAAGTAGTTAGAAGGGTAAATGGTATGAATGTCAATTTCCACATGATCATCCTCTAGCCCAGATAGCATGTAATTATAGGCAGCTGAGTACAAATGTGCAATTACAGTCAGTGGAAGCTGAAGATATTTTTTATCTGTTTATTCAGAAATGTTCCTTTTTTGGTTTTTTTTGGTTTTTTTTTTTTTTTGCATTTTCATCCTCTGTACTGGAAGCTGTCTGCAGCTATGAAGTTCTGGAGAAAAAAGAACTTTCAAGTTTGTAGGTTACTGTGGAAGGGTTTGCTTAGATTTTTTTAAAAATTCATCTAACAATTTTTGGCATCAAAAGAATGGAGATTTTTTTTTTTTTTTCTTCTTGTACCAAATAGTACCAAAAAATTACCAGCTTATGTCCAATTGATGCCCTGGGAAGGCTAACCTCAAACAGAGACTGGACAGAGCCAGAGAACAAAGTAGATATTTATGGAAAGGCCTTTAGGATACACTTGGGCAGGACAGGGCCTGACCCAAGCTACACCCAAGGTAGACTTAGAATGGTCACAAAAAGGATGACCGGTCACAAGGTCTCACATTTTATAAGTTTTGGTCATTTTGCATATTGAGGTTTAACTGTCCAATTGCAGCTTCAGGTTGTGAGGTCTCATCCTTCTTGTTCCTTCCTTCAGTCCACTGTTGTTTATGGTTTTGGGCCTGAAAGTTGTACTCATTGTCCTTGGTCTCCATCTGGGAAAGGATTTGTTTTGTCTGCCTACCCCATGAAGAGAGCTTACTAGCACTTAATATGAGGCTCAGAACTACATTCCTAGGCAGCAGAGAATCTGAAAAACATGAAAGCTAAAACTTAAGGCATCATTTTACCATTTTATGGTAAAAATAATTCAGGAGAAATTCGGGTAGCAGCAGCCCAATATGTACTTTAAAATGTAAACTTTTACCTGGACGTGTATTTGGAAAACAGAATTACCACAGGAGGTAAATAAGGTGGAGTTAGAGAAGATCACTTCCTTAATAGCAGGCTGCAAGCCCTTGCTGAAGTCACACTTCCACATGAGGTTGTTACAGTTGCTATGGGAATATAAAGTGAAATGGAAAGTGATTGTGCCCAATAAGGAAGGAGGTGATCCAGGAGGCAGCAACTGCAGATGATACCAGATAGGAAGATGTGAAACTGAAATCTGCATCAGTGAATTTCAAACTTTCTTTCCCTTACCCCTTTTGGTGAAGAGTTTGCATGCCATGAAGTGTCTCCAGAATCTCAGGCATCTGAGGGGATGGGAAAGGGAAAGGGAAGAGGAAAGGGAAGGGGAAACAATGTTGCTTTGTATTGCCAACTGCCTCTCATGCCCCTCAAGGTCTCTCTCATCTCCCTCAAGTCAATCCAGTCTTCTATGCTTTGAAACATGGAATGGTCCTGCTTTAAGTGATATTTTAGAATATGGTATTGTGTTTGCAGAGTGTTAGCTATCAGAAAGCATCAAGAATTTGCTTTGCTACATGTAAATGAGAAACATGCACCTGTGTAATGGGTATTTCCTGAAAAACTTCTATGCTACTTAAGTCAACTTCTGTTTTGCATATCTTTCTGTTAACACCATCTTTTCAAACTCCTGTATTTATATTTTGGATTGTTGTTTTGTTGGTTTCTTTTTCTCCACTATTTAGTAACCGAAGGTCCTTACAGTGAGAAGAATGGCTTGGCTTTGAAGCTCAGAGGCACTTTTTCTCCTCCAGACATCAGGAGTGAGCAATTATTCCCTGCAATTCTCTCACTTATGTTTCCTTCTGCGCTACAAAGTGAAATGAGAGGAAAAAGACGACTAAGAAAACTTACCTGAACACTTTGAGAGAAATGAAATTTCTGATTTTAACTTTGTACTTTATTTGCATAATGGACCCTTTAATCTCAACTGCAACACTCCTAATGCCTTACAGTGCTACTACGACTTACGGTCATTAAAAACCTGATTAACTTGTCTAAATATAGATTGGCCTTTAAGATTCCTTCAGCTACCTAAGATATCTGCAGAAAGCTGGAAGCCATCATCGAATCACAAAATCTGCTGATTTGGAAGGGACTCACAAGGATCTTTGAGTCCAGCTCTTGGCCCTGCACAGGACCATCCTCAAGAGTCTCACCACATGCCTAAGAGTGTGTTCCAAACACTTCGTCAGCTCTGTCAGGCTTGAACTCTATGATACAACTTAGGGGACACCTGCATCCTTCTCAGCAGGAGAAGATCAGCTGGGATACCCCCGGGTATCTTTGAGTGGCACTGGATGCAGATGTGTGGGCAGCTAAAATGACTTCTCCTTTACACAGACTGTAATGGCAGCTCAAACACCTAACATATACAGTTACACAAAGCTCACTCTGCAATGCTGAGCCAGGTTTAAATGAAATCTCTAAGCCTTTGCAGTCACTTCAGTTCACTATATACCAGCAAAAGAGCCAGAAACAAAACAAAACAAAACAAAACAAACAACAAAAAACAAACAAACAAAAAAAAAAAAAAACAAAAAAACAAAAAACAACCAAAACAAAACAAAAAACCAAAACAACAACAACAACAACAAATCCAAAAAACCCAGCAGGTCTTGCTTGAACAAGGCTTTCAAGACTTAGTCCCAAATGCTTAGTTGTCACTTTTTTATAGCAGAAAGATATGTAAGAAAAATAATTCCTTTTTTTTGCCTTATCAGCTTGCATAACTAGTTTTCTGTAAAAACCTACAGTCACTTTTGGTCAGATTTAATAATGTCTGCTTGATATGTAAAGCTAAATGTAATTTATAAAATTACACACAGAGTTAACACTCATATTATATCAATGTTATCCACCCTCCTAAATACTTCAAACCATACCAAATGACTGGTCATATGTCCATTATTTCTGAAATCAAAATCTAGTCATGAAATTACCTTTCCAAAATGTAGCAGAGTAGACCGTGTTGCTAAATAGTTTCATTCTTTCGAGAGTTTATTCTCTAGTCATGCACACTATTGCATTGAGCATAATCTACTCTGTTGTAAAATTAATTGCTTACTTTATTCATTCTTTCTGGCTTTAAAACTAATGTCTTACTTTCTTCTGTTGGCAAACATTTCTTCACTGTCCCTGGAGAACATCTTCAACCCTTGATTATCTTTGTTCTGATCAAAGGAGCAACCTGGAGACTGTTTAGGCTTCCTTACAGGAAGACCACATATCTTATTCACCTGAAAGGAAAAAAAGCCACAAGAAGAAGGAAAGAACACATGTAAGCAATAATAGTTAAGTATCTCTCAATTCAGTTTCACTACATTTTAACAAGAAAGAAAGACTAAGCTACGAAAAGCATAATTAATTATCATACTCTGTAACACTGTATCCATAATGAATGCAGCAAATACATAATCAGTCACTTTATAGTAGAAAAAAATAGTAAAAACATTGCTTTTTAAGGGATACCAAGAGTATAAGAAAGTCACCATGTATTTCATTGATTGTGGCTTTTTTTCTCCCATAAGGAAGTGTATTTTATATTTAGATGGTATCAGTAACCTCAGAGAATATGATGTGTTGTGAACAGCAGTATATTTCTATTTTTTCTGTAATATATCCCAATCACATTTTTAATATGCACTGAACTTTGTGCCTTCTTTCAGGGTTGATGCATTATTATGGCATGTTCAGCCTACTACACAAAGATACAGTGAACAGTTAGCATGGTAGAAACTTGCATTGCAACACTGTGAAGGTAATGACCCAAGATGTAAGTTTAATGATATTTGACTACAGATGCTGAAGATACCAAGGAATTTTATGTCCAGCTTTCTGATCTAGATGTCAATAGATAAAAATTCACAAGGTCTCATTTCTTCTTTGTAAAATGTGATACTGAGCATTTTGTATGACATAAGCCATCAATTCACATTCATAACTTTTTACTCTTCCTAGTCACTGAATAAAAATAATTAGGAATATATATATATTTATTCAATAATAGATAGTTATGCTTGTAATCACCTGACAAGATATATTAAGCAGATTGAACAGCATGCAATTGTGTAAGCTAGCACTGGTGAAAAACTAATACTGTATGTGATTTATGAAAACCTGGTAGTCAATCAAGAGGAAGTACAACTTTTAGAGAGGAAAAGGGAGAGAGGAGATCAATGTGGCCTCTAAGGCAGGTATCCAATTTTGAAGCAGAAACATATTCAAAATACTACCATGTGAAGGAAGGAGTGTGTATGCTACACAACAAGGATTATTGCTTCCTATTGCATTTTATATCCCATGTAAGAATAGAGAAAGCAAATAAATCTCATTTTCAAGTTATCATGCATTAAAGACAGAAGTGCAAGTCTTAGGGACCACCTTTCCAACTAAGAACTCCTAAGAGTTAAGAAATACATTTTAAATTTAAAATAGAATAAACACATTTAATTTTAATGAGTTTGTTGTCATGCATGTTGTACATGGTGATAATGAAAGACTCATTAAATACACTTGCTTAGCCCAGTGAAAAAAAGAAAGCATCAGCATTATTACTACATAAGAGCTAGTGTCCACCTTATGACTTGAAATTGAAGATAAAGTTGAAAGGTTGAAAGTGAGTACTCCTTTTAGGCTGTGGTTCACATGTCACAACTCAGGAAGCCAAGTTATAGTTTAAACTCCCTTCAAATGACATGCATAAATTTACCTGCATGACAACTATCTCTCCACATATGACTAATGTCCTTTAAGGGATTACACTTTGAATATCACTTGAAGTATTAATTTCACCGTTTCTTCTTAGAGGCAGTGTCTCTTTGGACAGCATCTTACTACATTCCTTCTTGTCCTCAAATTCAGTTTCACACTATTCCCTCCATCAGTTCTTCAGAACACATTACAGCATATTCCACCAGAATAACTGGACTCCCCATTTTCCCCCCTGTAAGTCTCTATACTTTTTCTATGCTTCATTCATCCTTATGTGAGTTTGTTCCTTCCAGAGCCAGCCTCTGCAGCAGCTTATCCCATCAGCCACTCTAAGCCAGTATGATGGATATATACCAGAGACACTAAATGTTTCCATCATTTTCCTTGTCTCACTTTTATCACATTATTTTATGCTCACTGATGCGACAAAGGAAGCATTTTGTTTATGATCAGCTTTGATGACAAAGCAGCTGATTTTTCCAATTGCCTCAGTTCCAGCTTCCTATGAACTCTTCAACTACTCTGTCTTACCAAAAATAAAATAGGGGTTTAACAGAGAGTGAGAGTGAGAGTGAGAGTGAGAGTGAGAGTGAGAGTGAGAGTGAGAGTGAGAGTGAGAGTGAGAGTGAGAGATATTTGGGAAGGAAACTCTGTCTCAGGTGTGTAGGGTGTTGTAGGTCTTGGGCCTTGCACATCTGAACAAGGCACCTTTGCTGTCCAGGCACTCGCAGAGCCTGACTGCAGGGTGAGAGCCTGTGGGGAGAGGAGAAACAGGGTGGAGAGGACTTGCTGGCTAATATAGCTCCTGAGCACGAGTACCCATCCTTCAGGTCAAAGGAAAAACAAAAACAAAAACAAAAACAAAAACAAAAACAAAAAACAAAAACAAAAACAAAAACAAAAACAAAACAAACAAAAAAAAACCCAAAACCAAAAACAAAACAAAACAAAACAAAACAAACAAACAAACAAAAAAAAAAAAAAAAAACAAAAATAAATAAATTGGCTCCACATATAGTAAACTGAAAAAAAGCTCATATACATTCATCTTCACTAGGAAAACAAGAGAATCCACAGGTATCCATGTTTCTTGAATTTACTATTGTCTCATTATGTTTTGCTGTGATTAAAATGAACAAAAAAAAAAATTTAAAGTCATAGTGCCTTGGGAAATGGAGGATATTTGTTTTATATCTGTTGTACATAAACAGTTGTTTTAAAATACTGCCTAACAGTCTTTCTCTGTTCTCTTTGAGTCAATGTCTCAAGAAATGCAATACTAAGAAATTTGCATTCACTGACACATGTAAATACAAACCTTACCAAACTTTTCTTAAAAATTAATCTTGGCTAAACTTTATATATAAAAATAACATTGAAAACCAGTAATTACCTGAAATGTCTTTTTAAGAATTGATTTTTTCACCAGTGTGGTAAAGTCCTGAAAATTCTAATAAAAAGCATTTGCACAGCACCACATACACCTCTGCCATTCTCACAAAGATATGCATGACAGTAATCATACTGCTGAGAACTCAGTTCTGTTAATGAGGGCAGTAGCACAAAATCAGCTCTTTAGCAGTCACTTACTTACTCAGACACAGTTCCTGAAGGATGATCTACTTCAGCATTTACAGTAGTGATGTCAGCATCTCTGCATCTCTGTTACCTTTCTCATATCTGTGATATTTAAACCTCTGGGACCACTGGTTTTGTGTGGTGTTGGTTCTTCTTTCTGTGTTTGGTATATCATGCTCATATTGCTCACCCAGCTGAACCCAGCCTGGGGTTTTTTAACTCTTCAGTAGTGTCTGTCACTTTTATGTCATTAACTTTATGTGCATGACAAATTTACTTTTGCCTCCCTCACTAGCCCAGTCTCCATTATCACAATTATCACCTGGTTTCTGCAGTAAACTTGTGCATATGAAAACATCACGTACTCTTGTCTTGCCTTCAGGTGCCTGTTCTGTCTGTGAGCAAATAATTTATATGCCAGTATACTCAAATATGTCAGTATTTCATTTCCCAGTACAGGGCTGATGACAGTCTAAAAACGAGATAAATACCCAAATTAATGTCTGCTTTATATTTATTTTTTTAACACACTCTTTTATATCTACAGGAAGAAGTACACGTGGTAAGTGTAACACTGCCTAGTTGTATTTCTTGTGTTTTCTGAAGGACTACAACTATACCCATTAGCTACATTGTTTCTTAATTTTTAGTCCTTGGACTGCAAAATTAACTTTCCAACTGAGAAATTATTCAGAGCTATGATTGCCAGTCTTGAGAAACTTTGAGAGAAGAGCAATGTTCTCACTACCCTACCAAACTAATAAATGACCATTTTGTATCAATATCTCATCAGAATGTATTCTTACTATTTTCAAATTTCACTTGAATGTGATTTTCTCTGATTGTTTCTACTGAGCATTTTTCTTGTCTTCAAAACAAAAGAGTTTGTAAAATGATCCTCAAAGTGGATGAAAAACAGAAAAGTGAAACTGAAAAATCATCAGAAAAATAATTCAGTGAGAGTTATCTCAAATAATTCAGTGAGATAACTCTCACTGAACTTCAGGAAGAATTAAAGAATTCCAGAAAATTTTAGAACAGGCAACCATCAGCAACTTGCTAGATTTTTTTATTTCTTTCTTTTTATTCTTTTTTTGAAATATTCTTAAATACTACACAATATTTAAGGGCACAAAAAGAAACCTCAGAAAATTATAAAACTCCTGATTTTCACAGTTCAGACAAACCTATTGTCATTATAGTCAGCATGCTGTTATTATGCACAATTTGTATGCCACAGTATGATGACTGAGTTAATTAAAAGCTCTTGTAATAACCACACAGTTAAACTGCAATTAGTGCCACACGTGAACTTTACGGCAGTTTGACTTTCTTTAATGCGATTCCTTAAAATGTCTACTTATGGTTACTCACAGTTTGGAAGCATTATAAAGCTTTAGAGCATTATAGAGCTTTAAACAGGACTGCACAATGATGGGAGCTTCATATCAATAATGGTCGGACATTGTCCTCTAAGTTCAGACACTCAATATGAGAAATGTGTCATGTTCTTTGTTTCAGTTTTGGTTTGTGCCTTTTTCTCTTTTTTCCCACTATACAAATGGTTCTTTCTGACCTCAGCATTTCTACTGAAATTATTTTACATCAAATGACTGAAGGAAACAATGCACAGTCCTGTGATGCACTTCAAACTAGATTTACCAAGTCTCAGTAGACTCAAGTTTTAAATACCTGCATGGACTGTGACCACACTGATGCCTTGCAGATCTGTGAGACTGGATCAATCTAGTTAACACCTGGCACAGACTCCATTTACAGGAAATGCTACAGATATAGATATAGATTAGATATTGATATAGATATAGATATAGATGATATAGATATAGATATAGATAGATATAGATGATATAGATATAGATAGATATAGATAGATATAGATATAGATATAGATGATGATATAGATATAGATACAGATATAGATATAGATATAGATATAGATGATATAGATATAGATATAGATATAGATATAGATGGATATAGATATAGATAGATACAGATAGATATAGAGATCTCAAACACTTACAGTGCTTGCTAAACTTACCAAAACAAACATGAAAGAGTAAAAGGAACTCTTTAAATAAAGGAAAAGGCAGTTTTCAGACTCGTGATGCTTATACCCAGCTAGATTTGAGTAGAAGATCAAGAGGGTCTCTACCCAGAGAGGTGTCTTCTCCCCGGTTCCTTGATGCACAGCACAATCTAAGTGACTAGCTATGCCATAATCTGATTTTATTTAATGCATGTTTTATTTAGTGATTAGTTTGGTGGCTCTCAGTTCTAGCTGTCAAATCACAAACTTGCCACATTCTTTACAGTTAAATCCTCTCAAACACTCCTGAGCAAACGGACAGCTGAAATCTAATAACCCTAAAACAAAGCTAGAATAAAATATCAGGCTGGTTGGAAATACATTTGTTACAAATAAAATTGTGCTACATTTTATTTTCCTTTCTAGAAATACACAAGGAATATTTTCTTCTAAAAACAAATTCTTGATGAGTTGCCAGCATTTTCAGCGCCAGATTACTAATCAAAAACACCAAAGATTTTGATCAAGGAAAACAATTCATTAAACTGTTATAGTTTCCTTGGTTTGTTTTATTTCAGCTAAACCACGAGAGGGAGCATCAGTATTTCAGTATTCCCAAGCACTTCAGCAGCCTCTAATGGTTTGGGGTGGTTTGGGGGTTTTTGTGCTTGGAACAGTTGCTCATTTAATCTTGAATTTCTGTTTCAAAGTGTCCTGGTTTAGAAAGACAGGCAAACCTAACCCCCTGCACAAAGAAAAATGCATTTTGATATACAAGAATAAAGTATTCCTTATTGAGACAAAATCCAAGGTTTTAAAAACAAGGAGAGTAATGTGAGGTAATAAATATCTGCTTTTCCTTCAGAACAGGAAAAATGTTGATATGCAATCATTAATGTGAGGAGAGAATGGTGGAGTACCACTAGGATTTGCAACCCAGGAAAACCATGAAGAAATTCTGTATTATTTTCTTTGTCTTCTTTCCAAATTTTGTCTTTACATATGACAACTTGATTCTTAACAATATGTCTCAGACACAGAGAAATAAACAAGTTCTGGAGTTACAGTGGCAAATTACAAGACTCATACCTACGCTTAAACATTTTACAGAATTTGCAGAAGTCCATGACAAGTGAAGAAGAAAACATTGTGAACAAAAGCCTAGTGAATTAGAGAGCAAAGATGACACTTAGAATAATGCCTACTCAAACTACTAAACAATTTAGAATCCCCTACAAGACAAATCTTAAATAGACTTGCCAGCTAACAATATTTTCAAAGAAATTTTATTCACAATTGAAATTGTGCATGAAAATGTGTAGTTACAATTTTTCAAGAGATAGAGTTGGAAGTGGTTTCAAGCTCAAACCCAACCAGCTGGTATTCAGGAAAAATTAATGTACACTGCAGACATACAGAATGCACACCCACCAGCAAAGAAGTGGTAGCCTCCTCTGGAAAAAAATTGAAGTGTTGGAAATAAAAGGAAAGTAATTTTTTGTGATATATAAATTGGAGTACAATTTGGAGATACTGAACTAATAATTCCACTTGGCTTGGCACCATGCAGGACCACTGCCATGGAGAAATTCCCAATCCCTAGAAGTATTTGAGGCCAGGCTGGATGGGACCTTGAACATCTGGTCTGGTGGAAAGAGTCCCTGTCCATGGCAGGAGGTGGGAACAAGATGATCTTTGAAGTCCCTTGCAATGCAAACTATTCTGTGAGTCTACAAAATCTTCAGTCAAGATCGAGGAAAGAGACGAAAATGCAGTTTTCAAACCAGCTTTTTATAATCAGAATTTTTTCATATGGTTTTGTAAAAGACTGCTGTTCAAGCTGTTGGATTCTAGGAGTCACAGTCCAAATTTCACATGACTGAGACTCATCCTCCTATTACTATGTTTATCAAAATCAGTAATCCTGTCCAAGTTCTTGAGATTGTTCTCATATCTTATCAGTGTTTAATTATCTCTGCTTTCCTTCATAATTTAGCATGTTGGGGATTGCAAAATGAAATCTAAGAGCCCATTAAATATGATCTACTTAATATACTTTTAATTTTTATCTTCTGGTCTTTAATTACTAAAATTGTAAATGGTTTTAATTCTGCTGCTCCATTCATGAGAGACTAACACTCAGCGAGTCTGGCAGTAAAAATAGTTTTTCCTCCTGAATGGAGCTGGAAGGGAAGGATTTTTTTTTTTTTTTTTTTTTTTTTTTACTTTAAATGACTTAATGTCAGGGGAAATCCGAATATTCTCAGCCAAGTTTCCCTGCAGCCAGAACACAGCACTGCCAGTTCAAACTCTTCAAAGGCAGTTCAACAAAAACTGCTTCTTATGAGATGCTGCCAGCTCTCCTGATCCAAGTCTGCTTCAGTGGATGCCAAGGTGTTTCATTTATGTTCAGTGAAAACACTCTGTGGTTCTCCTCTGAAAAGAAATTATATAAAACCAGCAATGGCTCTTTCCAAAGATCAGCTGTTTTTGTGTAGTTTGACTGATTTATTTATGCTTTCTTGTGGTTTAAATATACTTTATTACTCCTTATTTGTGCCCAGCAAATACAGCTCTGACACAGAGGGCTAACATTGTGCTGTGTCTTGTAGGACACAGGCAGAATTGTTCTTTAAATCTAGGTCTAAGACTATCCAGGGTCACCTGTGTAAACCAAAAGAAATTCAGTAGATGTGTGATTGATAATGAAAGGAGAATTGGGGCTCTACAACCTTTGTCAGACACATAACTCGCTTAAAATAAAAAACATATTTCAATTTACTATACATAAAGAATTAGTGAAAGCAAACCAAGCTGGCTGCATCAGCATATTTGTACATGTTTACACTTTATTACAGACTGCAATTTATGTTCCAGAATTGTGAAGAGCAGAGCAGTTTTGTTAGCAAAAGTCTGTACCAAAAGTATGTAAGTTAATAAAACCATGTCCACTTAACTGTCATAATGCATTACTTCATTTAGCATTAGACACTGTCAATAACTTTCTATAATTGGAGGGTCACCTTTTCATGATAATAAGAATCAAAAAATATCAGAATAAAAGGAGGGGAAACCCCACTATTTAGTTAGTATTTCAGAGAAACTACGTGATCCTTCCCCATTCCAAACTGCAGCTTACAAGATCAATGTTTCTGCTTCCTGTATCTATATATTAAGTGCTTCAGAGCCTCCTCACTCTCTTCTTGGGAAAACCAGGTTTTTTTGAAGATCTTTTGCAGCATACAAGATAGTCACTTATTCATACATGTTCATATCATTTCAGAGACCAAAACAGTCCAAAAAGCACATTTGCTTAAAAATCTCTGGATTTACCCTTAAAAAAGTTTTCTCTTTCATTACAAAAGATTGGCACTGATTTAAAGAACAACTGAGATACCAAAAGTCTGCTCAGCTCAGTACCTCTCTCTTTGTGAAGTTATTTTGTTTCACAATGAAAAACGAAGAGCACAGAAAAAACACATACCCAGCTAACAGAAAGGATTGTTAGTGTTCTTCTTTACATTTGTTCATGCCTTCCACTCAGCTTTGGGGAAGGCATGAAAAGCCTTCTTCTTTCTCTTTTTTGCAAATATGAAGAATCAGATTGCATTTTCAGTCTCCTAAGAGAATCTTCCTCACCTTCAGTCCAAGTGCCAAGTAGGCACATTGAGACAAACTTGCCATTGTGCCAAAGCGGAGTTAGATATCTGTCATATCACCCAAACCCAGATCATATGGCAGCCCAGACTGCTTACTCCACATTTTTCAGACCTCTAAGTGCCCACGCAGTCAATGGAGAGGAAAGTCATTTCAGATCTGTGCATTTTGCCCAAATTTTGCCTAATCTTCTGTTATTAAATAGATAAAAAAAGGGAAGGTATATTAAAGATCCTACGCTTTCCTGACATAACAGATCTCAATCTTAAAAAAGAAATGCAGCAAAATTGAAACATTTGACATAAGTTTCAAGTAATTTCAAATTGTGAAGCGGGTTCATTCAAAACACATTTAATACGAATGCATAATGCATGCCATGATATATTCCTACATGATTTACTTGGCAGTCTAGACTGAACATATCTCATGTAGACCTGCACTACTCAGCATTGCTTGCCAAAGCCATGCATGTGTCTTGGTAACTGCAATGGGCTGGACTTGGCTAAGAGCCAAAGGCCCACCCAGCTGCTCTCTCACTCCTCCTCTAAAGAATAAGGGGAGAGAAGTAAGAAGGAAAAGCTTGCATGTCAAGATTAAGACAAGGAAATCCATGACCAATTAATGTCATGGCCAAAACAGCCTCAGTCTGGAGAAAACTAATTAATATATTGTGATGGTAGGAAACAAATTTCAGACTAGAAACTAACTCCTCCCTTCTTCATCTCAAGGCAAGTATCATTCCTTCATTTCCAGCTGTTCTGTTGCCCTTCAGCCCCCCAGGTACTGCAGGAGGCTTGGGAACTGGGGATGGTTGTCAGTCCATAACACTTTGCCAGTGCAACTTGCAGCCCATACAAGTAACTCCACTGTGGGAGATGCAAGGGAGGAATCTGGGCAACTCAGCAAATTAATTTTAAGAAAGCACTTTTCAGAAAAGTGTGAGATGTGAACTTGACACTTGATTTGAACATCTTCTCACCAAAGGGCAGAAGTATGTCCTCTGTCATTTGCATAAATAAAAAGAAAATTGGGGAAGAAAAAAAAAGAAAAAAAAAAGAGGAATATAAAAGGCTGTATCTTGAAAGTGGTACCAAAAGCTGAGATATCATATATTTAAATTCTGAGAAGCTGAGGAACATAGCAACTGATTTTGTTTAGACAGTCGTGGTTTCATGGTTTCATGTTCTGTCGTTACATTTAAAAAGTCCTCAAGTGCTTCCAGTGTTTGCCACAAATCTCCCAGTGTATCCTAAACCTTAAAATAAAAGACAAACAGGATATTATCAAGTGTATTTCCAGAAATGTGCACATATTTTGTCTTTCCAATCTGCATTTGAATACAATGCCTGGATATACTGAAGGAGGAGATCATAACCCTAACATCCATTTTTCCACAGTGTGCACTAACTATGCATGTATTATTGCCTCCGCCAATATTCTGTGTATGATTTCAAGCCTGTTTCTACACACTATAAAAAAGTAGAACAATTCCACTGTAAAAGGACATGATTTTGAGGAAAATCCAGCAACATTAGGCATATAGCTACCATTCCAACACACAAAATGCTCTGAGTTGTGATTACCACCTTTTTTATGTTAAATGTTGTAGCAGGTATCTTCTTCTTAGTGGATAAACAGTGATTTCAGTCTGTCATGGGTTAAAAGTGGAATATGACCTTGCAAGGACCTTGGAACCTTTGGGGGAGGATGGGCACCTATTGGGGGGCCGTTCCTTGGTAATTGATGTTTGGTTTCAGCCATTGAGGGGACAGGAAAATGACTCTGGAGAAACTATTGAAGTTGTGAATAACTGGACCCACTCTCTCTCTGCCCCAGGATTTCCACCAGGAAACTTTGTGTGGCAGCTGCTGCACAGGGCCGGGCCTGGTCCTCGCTGCCCCTGGGCAGCCGGGCCAGGCCTGTCGGGGCTCCAGGAGCCGCGCTCCCTACGGGGTGAGCAGCCCAGCCATGCCAGCGGGCCCGGCCACGGTGAGCAGTGGGAGAGAGGAAGGAAAACCCCGGCAGCTGCTGCTGTCACCTGCCAGGATGGGGGGATGTCTCTTCCCTGCCCCCTCCCTCCTTCGGGCCTCCGGCAGCCGCGGCCTCGCACAGGAGCGGCCGCGCCATGAGACCGAGGGGTGGAGAAGGAAGCATCCACCGACTGCCCAGCAGCATGGCCTGGAATTCTTCACAGCTCCCGCGGGAGAGACCTCGTGATCAGCGCAGGCCCGGGCATGTGTAATTCTTTCCTTGCCAGCAGATGAACTTTTCAAAGCACTGACCCTTTTCCCCAGAGTGAAGACAAGGCAAAGTGATTGAACCATAAAAAGGCATAGCATGAAATGGAGTCAGTGAAGAAAGAGTAGAGAGACTATTCGGGAGAAGGAAGAGGAGTAGCCCATATGGCTGTAACGTTTCTGTATTTATGGAGAATGGACCTTCTTTTCCTGTAACATATAAATGCTGTTTTGTATGGCTCTAGTTGGAAGTGATATGAGGCTCTTTGCTCCTAGGGAAAAAGGAGATTTTGCAGTTTGAGATGAAGATGATTTTGGAAATAGAAGAGAATTTTGTTTTTTATGATAGAGGAGGCATTCTTAGTACTCCAAATAATCAGTTTGTGACCTATGCGCAGTGTTCAGGCAGCAGCCATAGGTAGGATCTGTAGAAGTGTGATCTCCTTAAGACACAGAAAGACTCTTTTCCTAAAGGAATGGATGGAAGATTATTTTTAAATGGTAACCCTGACTGAAGTTACAGGTTTTGTCCTTTTATGCTGTAAGTAGGAAAGTGAGTATTTGTGGGGGGAAGGGAGGATGTTTTGACGTTTTTTTCATTTGTTTGTTTCCTTTCCTCTTTTCTTATTCCTTATTCTTAATGTGTGTGAATAAACTATCTTTTGTAATTTTAAGGTAAGACTGTTTCACTTTTTGAGTTCCCCTAATCATATATAAAATAATAGTAAACACTAAACCCTCACATTAATTGATGCTTTGGCTGGGAAATCGAACCAAATTGGCAAATGTGAAGCCCTTTATACAGTCACAAAAAAAGTACTACATAGGGACTTGTAGTAATATAGAGTGTGTGGTATAAAAGCCAGAAATAAGGGTAATAGTTCAGGCCTCAGTAAATGCAATATATAGAAAGGATGCAATATATAGAAATGAAATACATAGAAAGGATGGATCAAACGAAAAAAGACGGAAAAAGCTGTCCAATTGCTAAATATGTTCAGGTAGGAATAAAGCCTATTACTTAATGAAAACAACTATTCATTAATTAGAAACAAGCCATAAACACTTTATTTTGGTGATTTTCACTTTGTGTTCAAAGTTCTCCTTTCTCTTTTCTGATGAACAAAACACAGCTTAGCATCAGAAGAAAACTTTGATAGACGCAAGGAGCTTTTCCATGATGAAACAATAGGGAAGTGAAATACAACACTAGAAGAATCTGAATTTGATGGAGGTCATGACTGCAGTAGACTTAATTTATGTTACATTAAAAAAAAGACAGATGTATAAAAATGCCATACTGGATCATACAAGCAGCTATGGCTGGATACATATCTGAATGGAGAGAAAGGGAAGGCAATGGTCTTTAACTCTGTGTTAGCTGAAGGAGGAAACTTCTTTTTGAACACAACTGTATTAGACTTTAAGCCCAATTACTGTTCAGCAGTTTTCACGGATTAGTTTCTATTGATCTCATGAAGTAATTTAAATTCATCAATGTATCGAGTAATTTAAATTCAGCAAAGTTATGATGGCACAGTCATATGCCAAAAGCTTCAGGGAGAATTCCACAAATTTATTCCAAAATCTGCTTTGCTGAAAATTATAGGAGCTTGTTTTTTTTTTTTAAATCTTCTTTTAAAGTATTAAAGAACTTTATGGCAAGTGGCTCACTTGGGGGTTGTCTTTTACGAATTGGTAATGGGAACACACACTTGCTGAAAGTTAAAGGAGTACAAGGCTAAGTCCAGATAGATAGTTTGGTGACAGGAACAATATAATTAATTTTCCCACAACATCAAATTTTAGTATCTGTCCAAACTCTAAACCAAACCTCATTTTGCCTCCATATCTTATCACCAGAACCTCCACTTCTCTTTAGAACTAAAGTACTACTGTTGTGTTTTAGCTTGGCTACAACTTCCTTTGAGAACCTCCAGGCTATCACTCCAAATTTTATCATCCTGTTGTGGGGAATTTTATCCATGCTTAGAGATTGCATAAAGAGAAATTAATTCTTCTGCTTTGACCAAAGATCTGTGAAATAAATAGACAGTGCATGCAAACTTATAAAGATTCAGTTTTAGCAACATGCTTGGATGGCAATATTCATCAGCCATGAGGTGAAGCCACATCCTGCACTATAGAAACACCATAAACAGGTTGTGTTCCTGCCCTGTCCGTGCCATGATCCCTCTATGCAGGTCCTATTCCACCACAGCTACTGAGTAAAAGATGGTTGGCTCCTCAGTAAGAATATTCCCCTGATGCACCCACCTTCTAAAGCATTTCACAGAATCAGATTTATTTAGGAGGGATTTTGTGAGGTTGTTTGGTCTAACATTTCTATTTAATCAGGGTCAGATACAGCTGGTTGTCCAGGTTCATGTCTAGTTGGGTTCTGAATATTTCCAAAAACGGAAACTCCAGAACCTCTCTGGACAACCCATTCTATGCAATTTCATGGGTTTTGATTTCTGCTCATTGCCTCTTGTCCAGTCAGAAAATAGCTTAGCTTTTTCCTCTTCAGTGGAAATATATTTATAAATACCATGTATTTATACACATTGATAAGATTCCCTCCGCGCCTCTTCTTCTCCAGGCTCAACAGCCCCATCTCTCTCAGCCTCTCCCTATATGGAAGATGCTCCAGTCTCATATTCATCTTTGAGGCTGGACTCACTTCAGTCACTCCACAACCTTCTCATACTGGGCAGCCCAGAACTGGACAGAGCACTTCAGATGTGGTCTCAGCACTGCTAAGAAGGGATGGATCTTCCCCCTCAAACTGCTGGCAGCACTTTTCCTAATGAAACCCAGGAGGCTGTTGGCCTGTAGTGCATTTCTCATGTTCAATTTGGTGTTCTCCAGGAACCTCACACCATTTCTTCCAAAGCTGCTTCCCAGTCGGTCAGCCTCCAGCAGCTGTTAATCACAGGGCTATTTCTCCCTAGCACAAGACTTTTAATTTCTCTTTGCTGAACTTCATCAGATTCCCCTCAGGTCAATTGTTTAGCCTCCCAAGGTTCCTCTGAATGGCACAACCATTTGGTGTATCAGCTGCTCCTCCCAGTTTTGTACTGTCTGCAAACTTGCTGAGGGAAAACTCTTCTATCACCCCATTCATAAATTAAGACATTGAAGAGTATCTGCCCCAGTATCAGCCCCTGAAGGTCAGAGAACTAACGACTTGCCTCCAGCTGTACTTTGTGCTACTGGTGACAATCCTTTGGGCCCAGCCACCTATCCATTTTTCATTCTTCCTCTCTGTGCATTTTTACAGTTTATATTTAAGGATGTTGAAGAACACAGTCCCAAAGGCTTTGGAAAAGGTAAGGTAGACATCTTCTATTGCTCTACCCATATCCTATCAATCTGGCTGTCCTATTAAGGGTGTCAAATAGGTTGACCATTACTCCCAATCAACTTTTTCTCCATTTGTTTGGAGTATAGTTTCCAGGATTAGATATTCCATCACCTTTCCAAGGATGGAGGTAAGGCTGACTGACCTGTATTTTCCTCTATCATCCCTACTCTCTTTGAAGACATCACTTTCTTATAGCAATTCCAGCTGTTTATAGTTAATCAATTCCAGCAAAAATAACCAGGAAGAAAAATAAAGCTCTAAATAAAGTCTACTAAATTCTTCTTTCTTCTAGCAATCTATGCCACAAGAAAGATCTTCCTTTCTTTCCAGTATTATACAGCTGATTAAAAAAAAAAAAAANAAAAAAGTCAGAAGTCTCTCTTAATAGAATATAATTATGCCTATTTTTTACGAGACACGTAAGTTAGATATTCTTTCAGGATAACACTGATATGAAAGGACTTGAGAGCTTCCACAATTTTGATATTTTTGTTGTTTCCAACAGTTTGGAAAACTCTTAGAACACAGTGAACACATAGTGCTTTTGAAAATCCCATTCTGCATTTTTGTAGGCTTATATTATATATAAAAGTATAGATATGAATTTTACAAAACCTCTAGCACAGATTCCTAACTTTCAAAATAAGGAAATGCCAGAATTTGTGTGACCTCAATTTTTTTATTTTATGTTTCTGATTCCCACATTTTTATATGCGTATGTATCTTTTAGTATCATGGTCACATACTTCATTTTCCTTCAGATCCCAAAATCATCAGTGCTCAGAATAGCCAATGAACAACTAATCAATATTCTTTTTCATCTCTTTTATTCAATATTAAACTCAGACATCACTGGTCTTTTGGGAATCAAGAACAAAACTCATATGCAAAGTTTGCAGGGAAGATTTAGCTATAAAACCCTGTGAATTTTAGCTTTCTCTTCTCTCCTTTTCCTCTCCCCTTTTCCTTCATCTTTTGCCTGACCTCAGACCATTTCCCCTCCTCTCAGGTCCTCTTTGTTCCATTCCAGTGAATCTCTCACCTGTGGGTTCCCCAACGTGTGGCAGCACCGGCCTTCAAACAGCAAAACCAAACTCTGGCTAAGAGCCCTGACACCCCCTCAACTAACTTGACTTTCAGCTGCCAGGAAAGCATTCATGGAGGCAAAGGGCTTGGAACAGAAAGCTGAGGATGGTGCCAGAGCAGGACTTGGACAATACAGGGTGAGACTGGCTTAAACTGCTGTTGAATCACACTGTAAGTGACACAGGAGGCTGATCTTCCATGGCCTGGAGCTGTGACATTAATCCATACATAAAGGGAGTGGAAAAATGCTCTTATGCTGGGGATAGTAGGCTATTTCCACACGAAAACTTTGTAAATCTTGCTAAAATCTCTTTGTCCTTCTGTCTTAATATTGACAGTGGTTTCAATAACAGAATGGGGGTGATATAAAACAATCTATTATAACTTGTAAACAAATTTCCATGGGTTGTTTGCTTGGTTTTTGATTTGTTATGGTGTTTTGGTTTGGTGTGGGGTTTTTACATGGATGTAAGGCTTAAATGTATCTTAAAGTTCTTGTGCACTCATTAGGCTGTACAGTCCCCTCAACGGGAATTTCCTTGGCTATACACAAGCTCAGAGACCAGCCTGTGGCAACTTGGGCTGAGCACAAAAGAAGTACTGGATGAGTCTGCAAGGTGCTGTGTAATAATGGGCACTTTTAGCTGTTATCCAGTGAGTAAGAACTATGTACCATCTTCTTCAGATTATACAAATAAAACACACTGTTCTTGTTTTGTGTGGTGCAGCTCTCTTAAACCTCTATTACACTACAACTGCACCAGCATTCACCCAGCTGTTTGCTAAAAAATTCCTGTTCAAGCTAAAAAGCATAGAGTTCATAATGCCCTGAGCAATATATGGACATATATAGACTTCAAGAACAAAAGTAGCATTAAATACATGACAATATGTAGGCGTGAGAATACATAGATACATGAATAGTTGCACAACCCACACATCTTCACTAGATTCTACAGAATAGCATCAAATAATGCACAGGTATTGAGATGATGAACAGGTGCTGCACTTATTTGTCAGTCAACAGAACTGTGGGAGGCAGGAATAAAAGGTGATTTTAAAACAGTAAGAAGAAAGGGAAAGGCAAATTCCAGATGGGCACAGAGTGGCGCTGCTCTGCTGACCCAAGTGGAAAAGGGAACAAGCTGTAAATTACTAAAAAAAGGGTAAATTACCAAAAAAGAGTTTTGTAAAAGGAAGCCATATAGGCATATAGTGTTGTTTCCACACCACACAGAGCTTAGAACATGAATAAACATCAGATTTAAATACTCCTGCAAAGTATTAGAAAAAATTCTTTACATATGGTTATTTACACAAACATAGCCATGAATGAATAAATAAAATGACTGCACAACTACATGTATCATTAAGCAGGATACTCTGTAGATTCTCACATTAATATTTGCATAATTATATATGATACTTCCAAACATTTAATTTTTTTCCTCTGCTTGCTTCCTTAAAACTCACAAAATATAATGAAATTCTCTTTTAAAACTGCAGAGACTGCTGCATGCCTAAGCAAACCATTATTTGCTTGCCCATAACCATCTTTTTCCCTGTCTGTTATAGTCACTGATGCATTAATTGCTTATCAAAACCTCAAACAGTTCATGAGTCACTCTGAAGATAAAATAAATATTAATGAGCCAATTTTAATGAAATTCCTCTCCTCTGCCTCTTAAAGCTGAAAGACTGTATTTATTACATGTCAGAATTAAGTCTTGATACATAATAAATGGGAAAATATGAACTATACTGACTAGATCACCATCTTGCAAGGGATCATTGCATTGTAGTCTTATTTGACCAAGTTAGTGATCAAAGAGAGAAAGAACTGCTCAATTATAACAGAGAAATTATGTGAAAGAGATGTCTAGGTCTGCTGCAGTTGGAGTAAAAAATGAAATACATGGGTTTGAAGCTCAGAAATTCTTCTATGACAGATGATTTTAACATCACATTAGTAAACATATGGTCTTCGAACAAATGCATTGGCAACAAATATCATGACATAAGAAATTTTATTATTCCTTACACTGAATGAAGAACAGGGAGAAGGAAGGCTTTGAATTTTTAGGAAAATAAAAATAAAGCACTTTATTTTGGATCAACATGGAGTTTTCATTAAGCAAAAAGACAAAGTGGAGGGCTCTTCAGCCATTTAATATTTTACTAAAATTCAGTAAAATATACTATTTTGGACTGTAAAAACTTTCATTTTGAAAACATGAGTGTGCTGAGAGATTTTTAAGTCTGGGCCAATGACAATTGGCTGTTGAAAATCCACTGTTGAAAATCCAAGTCTAAAACTTTTCAAATTAAATGACCCAGGATGAAGTAGGAAACAAAAGTCCTTCCCTTGAACCTTTATTTGCTTGTTCTAGCTTGTTCCTGAAAATGGTAGGCAAAGAAGATCCCACAGAAATCAAAGGAGCAACAGAGTATTTCCCTAAAAGATAGATCCAAAATAACTTGGGAATTAGAGAGACATCAGTGAGCCAGTTTTGAGTTGAACTGATAGTGAAAAACCCTTTTCCAAACAATGACAGCTTTTTTGAAGGAAGTTGAGCAGCAGGATATTATGGCTCATGAAGCTGGCTGGTATAAAGCAGATAAAATGGGGAACTTGTAGAAATGAACCCTTTTGTTCACTGATTACAGCAGGATGAAGAATCATTTTTATCAGACTCTTAGTAAGAAATGAAGAAAGCTCTATTTATTATATTAGGCCAAGTTGTTTATTGTCAGAGGTCATTTCAGCTGCTTAGCAGAAGACACTGCTTTAACTTCAGCTCATCACGTATTGGGGCAGCCCCAGTAGTGCCCTGCACCTCAGCTAGTGACAGAGCACAGGGACACTCACACACCCTCTTTAGGGTGTACTATAAAACTAAAGGCATCTCCCCAAAACAAGCTATCAGATCCAGCACTTGATATAGAATATGCCACTGACAGTGAAGTCTGCATGTAAGAATACAGAAAATAAATTATGGATTAAACAAAATACAGGAAAAATTCTGATTTTGGTATTTAAATTAGTATATATATTAGCTTTTTCCCTAAAGTGCAGTTAAATAGTGTCCACTTTCCATAGCAGTATCCTGAATTTCTTCACACATTCACAGCTAACAGAGCTCTCAGACAACTTTTTTTCTTCTCTTAGGTGTAAGGAAGGACTTATTTCACGTTACAAATGAACTGTGCTGCTTCCTCTGAAACACAAAATTATGGAAATAATATATGCAAAGTCATAGGTTCTTTAAGGCAGGTATCTAAAAGAAGGATTGTTTACATTTATCATAATGTGCACATAAGGTAACAATCAAACAATTTTCTTGTGTTCATGAAAAGTATTTTTTTGTGCTCCCAGGAATTGCTTAGTCAAATAAAGCTGAACTCAGACACAAATGTGTTCCTCACCTTAAAGATGGCCAAACAAGTAACAGGTATCAGTGATACTTTTCCTAATGTCACGTTTTCCCCAAGTGTGGATAAAACCAGTGTCTTACCTGCTCCAATAATTCTGGCCCATTGATCTGAGCCTGTACCAGGGCATCACGAACAAGGGAATGGAAGTTCAGCAGCACGTGCTCAATGCCTTGTGCTCCACTCAGGGCTCCTGAGAGCTCCTCCAGGGACTGGATATAACCCCGCCAGTGGAGATCAACTTCTGCTACATCAGCCAGGCAGCCTCGGATGGTGTTGAGGCAGTAGCCCATGCAGGGTTTGCTCAGCGTCAGCCCCTGGCAGTGTGGGCAGTACTGCATTCTCAGCAGAGCTCTGCTGCAGGCTTTGGAGAAGTGCAGGTGATCTGTTGTATTGATCACTTCAATCCCCAAATTCAGAGCCTGCAAGAAAGTCCGGCTGGGTAAGAGTGATCTTCCCATTTGTCCTATGACCTTTTTGGGAATGTTGCCAAAGGGCCTGATGTCTCTTCTCACCACTCGGAGGCACTCCGCGTATTCCAGTGAAATGTCAGTCACACCAGGGTTAATCACGTGGTTGTAGACTACTGGAAACAGGGTGTCAAAAAATCTATTCACAAATTCCTCTGTGCTGACGTCTGTGCCAAATAAGAAGAGTCCAACATCTGTGAAAAACTCCTGCACGTGCACAGTAGCCTCAGCAGCCATGGTTCTATACGTGTTGCAGAAAAGTGTGCTTGTGTAATTCTCAGCCAGTCTGATAAGCATTTCAAAGGTTTCTGCAATAAATCAACCAAACATCAATCATTATTTTTAAAGTTAAAAAAGAGAGAAATTAGAGTAACAAAATAAACCACTTATATTAGGACAACTTAACATATATCCCAAATGAATATTTGCATTAGAATTTTTGAGGAGACAAAGTTCTCACAAACTACGACAACTGTTTTTCTATATAGGAAAGCACTTTACAAGTAATGTTACAACACAATTAATAATCCATGTTTTCTTTGCGGTTTACATTAAACACAACAACAAAAAAACACGGGAAATAATCATAAGCTGAGTTATTAAGTTACAAAATACAGCAAATTCCTATTGTACTAGGTGTATAAACTCATTAGCTCTCTCGTTTCACAACTCATTCTGCAAGTTGCAATAAACAGCTGAATGCTCTCAGTAACTCCAAGTCATTCCTCTTACCATCTTAAATGGATGGGCAAAAGTAACATTTAACAATATAAAAAACTCTTCAGTTCTATTAAAACTTCACTCTCAAAGATCAGTTTTTATATCGTGTCTTCCAGAGGAAGCAGATGTTCCAAACACAGATGAGAACATGATTTTTAAAAGTGCTATTTGGTCTAGAAAATGGTATGGTGAAGAACAGCTTTCCTTGGGAACTGATGAACAATCCCTCACTAACCCTCAAGAACTGTATAGTGAATAAAACCTGAATGGATAAACTTGCATTTCATGTTTGTGAAATGTGTTCATTAAGGTGGTAATCCTTCAACACATTGAGTAGTGTTTAATAAAGCATTTTATGTATACTGGAAAAATATCCTCTCCTGACTTGATCTATGACTTGCAGTTAAGAAAAAATGTCAGTTTTCAAAACAGAAAAAGAGTGTTTACATTGAGGAATTATCTATATCTGCCTGAAAAAGTTACAGTTTGGAGAAGGCAATGAAGCAATATATGGATCAAAAAGAAACTTAGCTTAGATTTGAAGAAAGAATAGAATAGAAACACAGAAAGACATATTACAAATATTACCCCATTCTATACACTGAATGGCTACAATTCAGTAACTTTTATTTCAAGTTTTACAAGTTTTCATGTATGTTTTTTCCACATTTATTTTTAAGTAAGACTGTAAAAATAAAGTAACGAAAAGCATAAAGTACAGTTAATATTGTCTAAACAGTTAAATATAGGCAGAATCAAATAGTGTCAAACCATGTCCAAGTAATTTCTGTAGCAACCTGAAGTCTGCTGGTGAGCCACTGACTGAAAAGTATAGTAGAAAAACCAGGATAAATGTAAAAAAGACAAGATTGGCTATCACATCTTTACTAAATACCCATGCGTAAGTGCCTTCTAGAATGATAAAAAATTTGTTCAGTTCAAGTCAGTGAAAGGATTCTTGCTGACTGCAGAGAGTTTGAAATTGCCTGCTTTATGAAAAGATCACATATACTTTGAATTCAGTCTCTTTTCTCTAATAAAAATGAGATCCATGCTTCCAAATCACAATCATTCCTCTGCTATCTGTAAGTCTTAGTTTCGTATTTCACGCCACTCAGAAATTGAATTTGCTGTTATCTTTTCTATTCTTCTAGCATTCACACAAGTAGGAAAAAAGGGGCTGACAGCTGACAGTAAAGAGTTAGAAAGTGCATCCCACTTGTGTGTTTTTCAATTTTCTTTATTGCTATGTCACATACATATGTGAAACTCTCCTTAAGTGAATTTCGCTATAATCATTCATAGATGCCAAATTTCATAGTGATTCAGCAAACGGATTAATTTGTTTCAAAAGTCATACTCCTAAAGTCAGTACCCTTCATGAAAGCTATATTCTCACCAATGGAGACCTATTCAACACAGGAAAGTTGGGTTTATCCTGTGAGTTAATATGCAGAAGGGCCAGCTGAGTACCTCTGCAGCTCCCAACACCTCCACCAGCCCCTCACGCCTCATACTTGAGCTGTTGGAGACCGATTTCCTTCTGCAGCAGCAAATGAAGCACAACAAATCAGACAGGGTGGATTAAATTGATCAAGGTGCCCACTTGAATGCAAGGATGAGATCTCCACCAGCACAGGCATTTTGGACACCCAGCTCCCATGGAGGCACAGGTACATGGGAAACTAAATTACAGCCCTAAATTATTAAATATCTAACTATAATACATCTCATTTTTATTGGGGGAAATAAGGAATGCAAAGAACATGCAGTCCTACTATAGAAACTTTATGAGTCACCTAAGAGAGCTTGATAGAATTTTAATGGTAGATGCCATTTTTTATTTGTCATGTCCAAAAGGTCATGTGTGTTCTGCAGGTCTTTTGTCATATCTTTAGGCTTTTTATAAACATTTTGCATTTTACATGGTACTAGATGACTGTGCTAAGACCACTGAAGTAAATTCTAGATATCTATTTATGACAGACTTGACAACCCTTCATATAAAGTCCTTTAGCAGCCCAGAGGAGCAAAGACAAAAAAAAAAAAAAAAAAAAAAAAAAAAAAAAAAAAAAAAAAAAAAAAAAAAAAAAAAAAAAAAACAACCAAAAAAAACTTGATTCTTAGTTTAGATGGCTTAAAATAATTTTTTATTATTACTTTTCCTAGATGGGAACTATAAAGTCTGTGATCTAAAATGTCTGTTGCAAACCATGGCTTCAGTACCCTACTACCAACTGCACAAAATTATTTGAAAGAATAAATCATGCTGCACATGGACAATCAATAGATTTTTACAGTGTGGTCTAAACAATAACAAATCTTCGATATTGAACGACATTGCTAGTGGCTCAGCAACCCCCACAAGAATGAGTACAATAATCAACTGCATAATTTACTATTTCTGCCTTTCTAAATAGGATGTGATGACACTGGCCACTTGTGTTTACAATTCTGCATCATGTTGTTTAATTGTCATTTTATGATTTCTTACAGGATTTGTTAATCAGTTTTTTTTTTTTACTTGCACATTTTCTACTTTATAACCATGGCTATTTCAGAGATTTGTTTTGCTCTAAGCAAATTTGCTGACAGACAGCAAATCATGTTTACTTTCAATATTGAATAGTTCTTGTGAGTACCTTACAACGGCAATCTATGTCATTTACAACGTTTTCTGATTCTTCAGTGACAAAACAAGTTATACTTGTTCAACACTGCATGCTGTAGAAATGTGTTTATCTTTTAAATCTGTGGGCTGAGACTAACTTAAGCAGCGTTAATTATTCAGCAACATAAAAGAAGTGATAAGTGTTCATTCAGGATAAATCTAATACATATAAAATCTTAAGTATAATTAAGGTGAGCTAGACAAGATTTTATTATTGTTTCCAAATGATTTTTTCATCTTCAGGGTCAGTGTCTCTTATCTCCATAATTGATGAGCTCCTCATATTAACTGCTATACAATCTCCTGTAGATTCTTTGAGCAACCATACTGTTAATAATGTCTAGTGTTTTCCACAGATGACATGTCAATTTTATTTTTCTTTGGTGACAATTAAAACTATTGTTTGTGTACTCCTAAATCAAATTTCAGTATTGAAATTGTCAATATTTTAACCAATAAATTTTTTGAAAGAACAGTAGTATTTCTCTTCCTGATTTTACTAAGAACAAAATACAGGACTAGGAAATTTGTAGATGAGAACATGTTTATTTTATGTAGAACATTTTTTTTTTCAGCTGATAGATATATACATTATTTTTTGATAATAGCATGTTTAACAGTGATTATAAAGTGATGTAACTATCAGGTCATAGCTTTAAATAATTTTTCTCTCTTCCCTTCCTTTAAACTTTCAGTTCCTGAGAGCCATGGGTAGTTCTAAATAAAGAAATTCCAAGGTATGAATCAGTGCAGTGGATAAATGGGTTTAAAATAAAAATCAGAAATATACACATGCCTTGTTTACTAGAAAAAAGAGAACAAAAAAAGAAATCTAGCTTTTATTCCTGGACATTAATCAGATTTAATGAAAATATTGCACAGAATGAAATAGAATTTGGATTACATTTAAAACCAGCCCTGCAATCCTCATCCTTAATAGTTTTGGCTATGTGTCTGTCCTGGTTTTGAAAGGACAGGTATCTGCCAGCAAAAGCTGGAAGTTCCCTTTGAATAGAGAATGCAAACCCCTCCCTCAAATTATTATAAGTTTGCAATTAGGGGCTCTCAGGCAAAGTTTTGGGAATTGGAATAACAGTCCTTTAATGGGAATATTAAAAATACAAATGTAGTAGTACAGAAAATAAAATAAACATACAAATAAAACAAACAAAAAAACCCAGAAAACCCTGACAGAGTCAGGGATGTGACCTGACACCCTGTTGGTCAGGGTGTTAGAAGCAGTCCAGATGAATCCTCATGGAGTAACAGACACAGTCCTGTGGAGTAGAGATGGTCCTGTAGAGAGTTCAGTGGAGGCAAGATGGGTCCAGTCTTCCTCCAGGAATCCAGTGGAAAACAGGATGAATTTACATGCCCACCTCTCCTTTTATCTGGGTAGGAATACTTGGGTCCCCCCCAGCTGGGCGGAGCATCTCCCAATGGGATGATGTAATGTCTCATGTCATTGGTGAGTGTTAATGTCTCATTATCAGAAAATATCAGCTCAAAAACTTGTGCTTGGCCACCCCTTTGTTTTGGTTAAGTACCCAGCAATTTGTTACCTAGCAACTTAATGGAAAAAATTCAACTAACACAAAGGAAACAATATCCAATCTTCAACAGTGTCTTTCTACTATAGGTACCTTAGAAAATTAATTTGAAATAAATTTCTATGGAACCATGCTGTTGTAAAACAACTATATTTTCTTATGTTAACCTTTTCTTTACAGAGATGTTCTATAAATCTGCTAAATGAGAAAATACATGGTTCTAAATGCTGAGCACTACCTTTTGAAGTGCATATGGTACTTAATGCAGATAGTCTAACAACAGTGGTCCAACAAGTTGTGAAGTCTTATAATTTGGCAATAATTCACAGCCTAAATTATATATTATAAATCAATTCACACTTAGGGTAACATATAGAACTCAATAAATTATAACCAGACAGGTTAAAATCCATCCTTGCTTTATGACATTGTATTTAGCAAGATTGTATTCTGCGTTTCACAGCCCAGAGGAGATCTAAAACTGATGGGACTGGAGGATCATAAGGATCAGCCCATAATATACAGGAATCAATAACTAAATCCAAGCAAACCTGGAAAACCTAGCAATATTATAAATGTATTATGATTTGAAAAATCCTATGGGAAAGTATTGCCAGCTGCCATTGATGTTTGGTGATTTTGTAAGTTTTCATTCTGTTTATGGGTAGCACAAATAACCCAGAAGCATCATACTCCCTCTCTTTTAAAGATTTATAACACAATCAAATCTACCTGGCATACATTGTCCTTCTAGAGTCACAATGAATGTCTCACGTGCAAGTTACAGCAAGGTAAGCAAAAGGCATTCAAAAGTTATGAAACAAAAATAATGGGGATGAAATTAATCCACACAGCATTACATTCATAATATCTTTGTTTAAAATACATCCCACAGAGAAATACATATAGGCGGGAAATTCAGTGTAGATAGCTACAATTACAAAGTGACAGATGTAAGGCAAAATCCCTGAATCATTTAGCATATCAGAAAAATGAGCTGGAATAATCATGTCTTCAAGACATATAAATGGATTATAGAAAGAATGAACTCATTAGGGCATTACCTCGGAAGGCTATATGGGAGAGAGATCAATAGGGTAAGTACCAGTCAAATAGATTTGAGACTCACTGAAACTGCTCCTCATTAACACATATTTCAAATTAATCCATTTCATAGATTGCAGACTCACCAATGAAGTCTGTAAGAAAACAGGTATAACAGATTAAACCTGTAGCATACCCAGCTTTCTGTTGTCAAAGGATAGTGATGCACTTCAGGCTTTTATAGCTCAAAGTATCCACAACACACTTGAGAGTTTGTCAAGTCTTGCTTGATCTTGAATTTATTTTAACTGTCTTTGAAAAAAAACACAAACATTCAAGAAACTTGAATTAGAATTGGTTGACCATTGCCTAAATTGTTCTGTGTTAAGTGGCATATTATTGATATACTTAAGGAGTTTCCTACATATACTAAGATTTTGAGTTTGGTTTAGCCATACTGTATTTTTTTTTTTTTTTAGTTGGGGTTTATGTTGGGGCTTTTTGTGGTCTTTTTAGCATCAGGACAGAAGGAAGTTGGCATAGTACCAACCTTTAGTTGGAATATTAACAGGAATTAGCAATCTCACATAATCATACATAATTCAGGCTATAATCATTATTTACACTAAAAAGAACTGTTACACTTTGAAATGAAATAACAAACTGTTTCAAATCCATATGTAAGGTGTGTTCTTTTTTTCCCCCCAATGAAATTGTGAGGACTCATAAGAAATTCATTCCCAAATTAACCAATACATAGAATGTAGAAAATATCTCCCAAAGCTAGGCGAGATGAAATTTCAATCATTTTTGTGGTACATCTTTTCACTGGTTAGTCTGAATTGGTAAGTGTACTTCTCATTCTTGTTTTTCAAGCTACTTACTATCATCACACAGTGTTAATTTTTGCTTACTAATCCTGACACAAACTGTTTTGCTATATGGAATTTGCTTTCTAAATCAACTAATTTTGGGTGTGTTTTTCCTTCCTTCTCCATCTTCTCATCTATGCATTTGAGAAATGGCCCTACAATGGAAAAGGTCAAGTTCAGATGATTTGACATGATTCAAATCTTCTAATTTGCTTGGGGTTTTTTGTGGATTTTTGTTTGTTTGTTTGGGGGCTTTTTTTTGGTTTTTGGGGAGGGGGGGATTTTGTTGTTTTAGTTTT
>WEIU01023508.1:87141-137479 GCA_013389925.1 Aegithalos caudatus
GGGTTTTTTTTTTTTTTTTTTTTTTTTTTTTTTTTTTTTTTTTTTTTTTTTCTGTTGGTTTGGTTTGTTCTTCAATAAAATGTTGGAATAATTTTTTTTATCCAATTCTTCAGAGTTACATTAATTTTTATGACTTAATGGAAATCATCACAATTGATTCAGAAGAGATATTTTTGAAATTTTCAGTGAAACTTACTGCTGTTGATTTTAAAATACCTAGCTTTTGAATTTGCTATTTAACATACTCTGAAGTTGTAACTGGAATGTATTTAATCTTACCTTGACAGATCGCATTTTAATATTGAAAGTCTGTCATATGAATGAAAGAATGAATGAATAATGCAAGGTTATCATTTTATCTAGTTACAAGCAATCATTCCACTTCTTTCTCAAAACTGTTCTTCCTTTTTCTTTTCAGTCTGGTGTTATCCTTTTAATAGTGATGACTATGGAACCATTCATCTTGTCATTTTGGAAGCAACATGAGCAGATTGTTTTCTATGGTGCCAGGAGAAGAAATAACTAACAATTAACAGAGCTCAACCAAACCATTTTTTTTCCCTCTTGGATTCCGCTTATGTTCTCTCTAATTTTCCATTGCTCTCCAGGCAATACTTTCCCAGAGGAAAATATTTCTAAATTCTGAATATATTGCTTACTAACGTGGAACAAAATATGCTCAGAGTTGCAAGCAGAGTACTCCAGGGAATCAGAGCTTTAAAACTGATATCTTATAGCAAAATTGTTTGAAAATATTTTGACATAAAATGCTGTGTATGGTTTGCAAAAGGACATTAAATTGATACTGATTTAAAGTAACCATTTTTACACATTTGCCATAATAAATAAGGACAGCAAGTCATCTCAGATGTATGAAAAGGGATTTATTCAGAATTTACAGCAGGATGATTTTGAGATAGGAGGGCAAGAAAATTAATTATTAGAAGGATAAATTAATTTCACATAATTCCAACTATATATATGTGAGTTAAGAAGCACTTCGAAGGCATGAGTCATCTCTCTGACTTTAGATGACTACTTTAGGTTGAGATGAAGTGCTCACTGGGAGTGCTTGTTCCTCTCCCTTTTACTATAAAGGGATGTGACACTGAAGCCCTAAGATTTTTGCAGGGAACTGGTATTAAGGGAAGTGTCCTTAAACGTAATTCAGTACAGCAATTTATACAAATAAAGAGCTGAGATGATCATGCTTCTATAAAGTGGTCTTAATGATAGATAAATTACAAACTTCTTATGCATTTATGCAAATCTTTTTTCCCTCTTCACACCTGTAATCTGCTTTTCTTCAAATGAAATATATGGTTGGTTCCATGGTGCTGCTGGAGCATTATGTCTATACATGCTAACTTTATAGGAATTAATTACTAGGGAATCACAGAGAGATTACACTTGAAAAGAAAGAACAACCTTAGGAAGATTTCCATAAAGCTATGATGATGATTGACATCAGATGAAGCTTTTGTCTTTCTATTTAAATGTTTAAAACCTGACTTTATTTTTTCCAATTATCCCAGTTTTATGGTGACAATACTCACTCATCTTCAGTAAGATGGGAAGGTTTTATACAAATTAAAGTGAAATGTTAAACAGGTTCTAGCAGATGCAACACTACAGATCAACATTTCTTGCACATTAAACAAGTAAATATATTCATTTTGTATCACTGAATATTTAATCTCACAGGTTTTTTTTGTAAGTGTTGGTTTGGTGAATTCCTGCATCTGATAGTCTGAGGAATTCCACACTAAAAATTAGCAGACTAGTCAGTCAAAGGAATTTAAGGAGATTGTTTACTTGACATATGACTACATGTAATGGGTTTCAAAGATCCTTCAGAGAGCTTGGTAAGGGATTGGATGCATTTCTTATCTTTCAATTCACTTTGCTTAACTTCATATTTACTGAGGAAAAACAAAAACAAAACAAAACAAAACAAAAAAAAAACAAAANCTGAAAGAAATGTCCTTAAGGCTGCATTTCTTAAACAAAGATCCATGCTTTTCATGGAAGATTCAGGAACAATGACTTTTATGACTGCATCTATTGTACTGAAGTTAATTCCATGTTCCTCTGTAAATACTGGATATCAAGGAGGAAAACTGCACATGCCTCTTTATAGCTCTGGTATATTAGTGATTAGTGACCTTATTTCTGTTAGCAATTAGTGATATATGCAAAATACTGCTTAATGCAGGTGATACAAAAAAGTATTTTGGTCTATGCCATGTATTTCAGTACCTATTTTAGCACACTCTAAAAACAGGAATGAAGTATGCACTTCCAAGTTTCAGACAGGTAAGTAGCATTTGAGCATTTGAGCAATGCAGTATTTCTCACTTGACAAGACAGAAACTCAAAGGAAGTGGATAACCAAGCAGCCAAATGTTCTCTTTCACAATTACAAGCAGAAAACAGCACCTGTCAAAGAAACTCCAGTTCTCTAAAATTGGTTAGGAAAGGACATACAGTTTCAGTATATAAAGTGATCTAAATTAAGTGAAATTCAAAAGATATTTGTAGTCTAGGGAAATCTCAGGAAAGAATAATTGCTTCTAAAATGACAAATGTACAGAATATTCTATGTAGCTGCTTTTGATGATAACATCTTTAAATCAAATATCGATAGGGATTGGAACAGTTCACTCTACTTTGATTCATCCTTCCTTATCCAGTATGACTCCTGATTTTAATACAATTGATTTCTACACCAACTTATGGCACTTTCTTTAGAAAATAAGGATTAAATTAATGTATTAAAATTAATACATGTTTAATGATCCATAGTTTTTAGTAGCTTTGGAACCTAGAATGAATGAATAAAAGAATTGTTTAGGTTCCACTGAGACCCCTCCTCTGTCTCCTGCAGGCCATGAATCTCCATGCCCTCCCTCCTTCTGCTGAGGGAGCAGAACAAAGGATGTCCCATATGATTTTTAAGTCCAGCCCTCTGACCTAATAGCAAGAGGGAAGAAGTCAAACCTTGGATTTCTTTATTTAGTCTGGATTTCTTTCTATGGTCTACACATTTTCAAGAAGCAGACTAATCTGAAATTTTTTACATCCTCTTCTTAAAAACCAATACATTTATATATTTTTAATGAGATTATTATCTCATCTATTATTTTCTGGTTTTGTTTTGCATTATGCCTTTTTATGACTCTTAATGTCTAGTCAGAGCTCACTCAATGGACCAGAGAACAACCAATGTTGGATTTAAATGCATATCAATTTTTTACTGTGTAATAACATAAATATGGGTTGAGTATGGGCTGAATATAATTAAATTATTCTCAAAATTTTCATCTTAATGCTCTTTAGACATCACCAAGTTCTTTTCAAATACAGAAAAGATAATTTTCCTTTTTAAATGCTGCTACTTCTTTTCATTTCAGAAAGATTATGAGTATAATCAGTACATTATCTACTTTTACAGTACAGCTTTACTTGCTTTCACCCTGCCGCTGCCGATGCTCTGCTAAGCCCTGCTCTGCAAGCACTGCTGCAACACTGCTGACTCACACATTCTCAAGGCATGTAATGCTCTCCAGGAAGGAGCTGGAGATATTAGCTGATGGAAATATGTGTCTCTTCCAAACTACAAGCCCACAGTAATATCTACCCCATCATGTGATTTGCCCCTTCATGCAATGTGACAAGGGGTATGCATTTCTGGCATCACTCAGGACTGGATCATTACCTCCCCACTCCCTTCACAGTTATGTATCCTAGATTACATAGGATTGGAAGATCTATCACTAAAGAATGAAACCATGTAGAAACACAGGGCTAGGAGGCACTTGGGATGCATTCTAATCCATCTGTTAAACCTAGGGCAAGTTCAATTAGATTTATAACCTTACATTTTAACTTCCTCATCTAAACTACCCTTAAAATATAAACAATAACAGATAAGCCACAACCTTCAAGAAAATCCTTCAAGTGCTTCACCATACTCTCATTTGCTTTTACCAATGAGAACAATTTCTTTTCTTCATCCTTCTTTTATTTATGTGAGATTGGATCCTCTGCAAATAACAGTAGACATCTCTAAAGACCAAATGCATCTCCAAAGCAGATTTGCCTACATCTCAACTAGCAGTAGAGAGGATGATGGCATGATTCATCTGACCTAGTTTAGATGTCCACATGGAAATAAGATGAATCACGCTGCTTTCCCCCTCTATTTATACAGATAAAGAGGGTGATTAGTTCAGAGAAACTGGGAGATGAATCTTACTCCTGAAAACTTTTTCTTTTTATAAAATATTTTCTTTTTATTAAAATGAACAATCTTCTTCCAGTCACAAGGGGGGCACATTCTGCCCCTATGTAGTTGAACTTAATTCTAAATACTACCAAAAGGAAGTCTAAATTGCCCAAATTATGTGCTTAAGTGGACAAGCTGGATGTTTAGGAGTTCTAAATTCAGCTCTGCCTGATAAGCTGCTTCAAAAATTGTTTTGCTAAACTATTTCAGAATTGCACAGCTTCTCTAAGTTATGTTTACTGTGGGAAATACTAAGCTTTATACATCATTTCAACAGAACAACTGCTGAGCCAGTCTTCAGTCTTCAACTCAAATTTATTCCTGCCTCAGTGTAGAATTCAAGTATGTCCCATTTTGAATTCTAGCTCTATTTTCCAGCATATGAAAGAACTCTTGCTGCCTTCCCTCACTGAGAGCATGCTGTTTATTTCACCATTCAACACAGTGGTGAAAATGGTGTCTGTACCTGCCCAAGAACCATATATGAAGTGCCCTTTTCCATCCTGACTGTAAACACTTGCTAACCAATCAAATTAACATTTACAAAAACTTCAGTATCTGCTTAGCGGTAATTTAATCAAGATCTTTCCCAACTTACTCATGTGACATTAAAGATCATAAAGTGACTTAGGAAAGCCAGTTCACTTAGCACCTGTGCTTCTCACATGCCCACATTTTGGATCCATTTCCCCACAGGGAAATTAGATTAGTTTAACCCAACTTGTTACCAGTTTTATTGTTATTGTTTGCTATGTTCTTGCTTTTGGCTTCTAAATAATTCAGCTTTTTATACCCAATACTGAAATTAGTCTAAGAAGTTAAAATGCTCTAGTTTTCTCCTTTTCTGTTTAATAAAAAAATAAAACATTCACCGTTTTTAGTCTTTTGCTACCTTTAGAAATTCAAAGGCAAGTACTAGGGCACTTCAGCATGTGTATATTGACAAAAGAAACCAATCAATGAAAACCGTGTTGAGAACAATTCTGAAGTGAACATGCTTACATCTTACAAAAGGGGTCCTTTACCTGATAATAGACTGATCAACATGGGTGATGGGCTTGAACAAAACTAACTATTTCTAGGGGATCCCAATAGGACATGTGGGAACATTTTGCCCTTTCCTCCTTTTTTTTAATTGCCCTACATGAGAATCTGACTTAGGCCCCTGGAATATCATATATTGTGATATCATCTATTAAAACACATTTCACCTCTGTAATACAAACTAAAAGGTTCATTACTGAGCTTTCATTTTTTTTTTTTTTGTCCAGTTCATATATATCTTTGAATGCATGCATGTGAATACTGATTATAGCAGTTGATATTCACTAAATAATGGCAATACCAAACTCAAAATGCCCAAGACAGCAGATAAAGATCATATCTGCTTATCATACCTGTCACATAAGCATAAAGGATAGTGATTCATCTCAGCCACCACCTCAGCTAAATACCATATTCTCTTTTTCTCAACAGTAGAAAGTTATGGGATGTTTAAGGTATGATTCATCTGACACATTTTAGATGTTTATAGGAAAATGAATTGTGCAAAAATATTTATGTGGGCATGAATCATGACAAAAAAGTGCCTCTCTCCATTTGATACTGAGGGAGCCGATGGTGACAAGCTCATCAATCCACTCTATTATACCAATCATCATTAGTTTGGCTATTTCACAGGTATAGCGAAGTGGTTTAGGTGAGGCTTCTCTCCTCACCAAATGTCAGTGCAGAACCAGCACATTTATCTTGGTTATCTCAGTTACAAATTTACTTATAACTCCTATATCGTTGTCTTGGAAGAGCTGTATCTGAATTCCTGCTGTAGAAAATTAGATCAAACTCTGTTTGCGCCAGAGGTTTATTTGTCCAGAGCTTACTTTCTTGCAAGAAGATAAAATATTTTAAATTATGCATTCATTCTAACTTCCACTGCATGAATGCAACCTATATCATAGAATAAATTTCTGATGAAAGTAACGAAATCTTGAAGAGAATATACAACCTGTACAGATGATGAACAGTATGCCTCTGCAAGCTGGACGTCATGTTCCATTTCTTTTTGATGTCACTCAGTTTAATGTTGACCTAATAGTTGTAAGAAATAAATGTGTATGCATCTTCTTTTATCTATGCATGCTTACCACTGGACATATAATTAATAGCTTACTCCCAGATTTGTTTTAGATCACTCCTACTAGTTCCTTCCAAGAATGCCTGTGTGGTTCTACAGACTACTACTACCCTAGGCTTACTACAGGGACCACTCTAAAAAAACCAGTACAGCTGAAACTGTGTAAGCTTCAGCACTCTACACACTCTTCCAATATTGCTCCTTAAACTTCCCATTCCCTTCATATTTCTAACACTCCATGGCATATAGTAAGGTACCTTGGGTATATTTTGGTGGGTGCAGTGCATCCTTCCTATTATTGCGGATGAAAAAAAAAGTATTAAACACCGCCCCCCCCAAACATGTAAAATCAAGAGTGCACCTACAGCCAAGCAGTACACAAAAAGGATGTGGTCATCCTGCTCCAGAAAGAAGCCCTAAGTGGTGTGGACATGAGCCACACTGTATTATTTGGCTTGCAGTCTGATTTATCTTGAGACCTGTGCAGTTAGCAATGCCAATGCAGCAAACATTCAGTTTTGGGCAATCTTCCTCCTGTAATGTTGAGGGGAGTGCTGGAGTGTTTTCTTCCTCTTGTGTGCCTCTCACTGCTGAATATTGTCCCTAGTTTCAGAATTCCTCACAGGCCTCCCTCACTCCCTACTAATAGAGATCAAACAGACAAAAGAGGTAGAGGAGAGAAAAGCAATAAAAGTGGTGTGCTGTCTATTGCAGACTGGAAGTAGCCTTCCTATTCTTCACTCAATTTACCAAATAACTTTTAATTCCCTGCCAAATACAGTTTGACAAGAAGTTCAAATATTAAACTATTTTCTGAACTGGACACTTTTCTAACAGTGCCAATGTGAACCACACTGTATGAAGAATGGGATAGGAGAAGGAAAACCAAGAGCACCAATCTGCCATGGCCGTTCAAGGAGTGATTTGTTTTTGGTTTTTTTTTTTTTATTTCAGTTCCAATTGTATGTTTCTTTTAAAAGAAAGCCATGGAAATTAGTCCTACTTTAATCCTGAAGGATGAGCGATAATTCCAGCTCTTGAACACAGATTTTTACTCTGAACACAGGATATACAAAAGATGTAAAAAATTTCTCCATAACCATGAAAATCATCTGTCTTTAAAGCAAGAAAACACTCCCTTCTCAAATCCCAAGCAGGAACGATTGTATTTCCAAATTAGCAAATAACATAGTGTGAAAACCAGAGGATGGTGAACAACCTTGATTCTTATCCTCGATTAGAAGGGTAAATTAATTTGACATCATTTCAAACTATATATGTGTGAATTAAGAAGCACTTCTAAGGCATGAGTCATCTCTCTGACTTTAGATTACTACTTTAGGTTAAGAAAACCTAAAGTCTCAGTCTTCTCAGAAAGGTCTCAGTCTTTTGAGACTCTTATAAGGGCCCCACTATTCTCTTCAGTGACCAGAAGTTCATATGGGTAGCTTGTGAATATTTAATATTACAGGAATGTTCTGAGGAATAATTTCCTTCCTCTCTTTATTAGTGGGTCTCAGTGAGATGACATTTACAGCAGAGATACAGAATCCTGCTCTTTCTTGAGACTTATGGCATTGCCCTCAGTAGTTCAAGAAGACTCCTCAAACCAGTATGACTGCTGATGAAGGACTCTCCTTTAAGACAAGAAACTGCCCTCAGAAATTGGTCATTTGACCCAGAGAGAACAGCAATGAAGGCATCCCTTTCTCTTCTAGCTTGCAGATAACGCAAATCAATATACCTTAATATATCTTAATGCTGCTCTAAAATAAAAATGCAACCAGTCACATAGCAGGAGGCTCAAAAACAGCACATATACAAGGAAGAGTAGTTCAGAAATGTGTTTCTGAAGTTTCAATGAGCATTACCTATGTAAAGCTGAGTATCTTTTTAAACAACTATTTCTTAGATTCTCTGACTTATTCCTATCATGAGGATTTTTCTGATTTTTTTTTTCTCCTGACATTTTGCTGCACAGTTTGGTTATATGTGCATAAATTAATTGCCTTTCTGTGTGGCATGAGCCATAATCATGGGTCATTTAGGAAGCATGAAAAAAAAAGAAGTAGCATGGTAAGAGTCATTGTGGATCAACTGAAAATATGGGTCTTAGGAAACTTTCATCTACATGAGAAAAGATAACACCCATACATATTTTTTGTGGAAAAATGCACCATACCATGAACCATTCCACTGAGCAGACCGATGTTTTTGAGCACTCATATTACAGTCATATGTCTTTATAGATGGCACATACAAAAAAGGACTCAGAGGAGTAATGAAAAAAAGGAAAAAAAAAATCTAAAAAAAAGATTTTTTTCTTACCTATTTCAAGTAGAATGTTCCCTGCTTCTTGGGCTTTACTAGCTTTAGCTTTTCTAAACCCACAATAAATAACAACACAACTCTAAAATTGCAAAATTCTGGCTTTATTCTGTCTTCTATCTGTTGATGCAGTTTATGCATCATTTATAACTTACTGCTACAATCTCACCAAATCAATAGTTTTCAATAATAAATAAGTAAACAAATAAGTACTACTGTATGGCTTAGTTTATAAGGGCAGGTAAGACAGCAATGCAGCTCTATTCTTCCTTAACAGTGTTCTTCTGGGATGGGGGAAAAATAAAGTGAATAATATTTTTATATGAATAATAATATTGTAATTTGTAGTATCAAAATAATGTGACAATTACTGCCAAAATATTATTTTTCAAAGTTTAAAACAGGATTATTTCCCCTTACTTTAGCCATACTGAAGTCATACACTTCACCTACCTCATCTATGTGGATAATCAGTGGATAATCAGATTGGCACTTCCTCATATCTTATTCCCGAGGCAAATCTAGGGCTACTGATTAATTAAAAAGATGTTTTAACTGCAAGCCATAGCTCCACTCATGCAATTTATCCTGGATGGGATAAGTTGAACTCTGAAAATCCTTTTCTTTCTTCATGAACTAGGCTGAGCCTAAATGAGGCAATTGAATAGACACTCTTTTAGCTACTTTATGGATGACTAAAATTAGGGAAGATAAATCCCACTCTTAGAGTCTGCAAATTAAATTTGGTTTAGTTCTAGGTGGATTTAGTACTGAGTTTACCTAGCTCATGGGTCTTTAATTGTCACAAAGATAATTTTTACTAATTAATACACTGGCAGGGGAGAGGAAATAAAAAAGGGAATAGTATTTTACTAAAGCATTCTTTACTGTTTGGGAACCTTTAGATGTTAAATATCTTTACATCTACCAGTAATATATTTGTTTTTAACATCAATAATTGTGTGTTGCTTGAGGTACAGGTCAGTTACCATCCATTTAAGAATTTATTAACACCCATTTTCCTGTCCTACAGTAACGATGCAGCACACTGCTATTTCAATACATTTTTTCCTAAAGAATACCATATTGAAATTATTTTTTTTATTCATCTCATAGAAATAGATATACTCCCACAGAATAATTCTCATAGAAAATCAATACTGCAGTGAAAAGCTAGTAGCTGACTTTAGGGGACTTTAAGGTACTTTTACAAGCAAACTACTATTTCCACTGCAGTCCCACTTGACTGAACAAAATCTTTATTTCCAAAAATCCACCTAAAATATTCTAAATACCTGGATCTCCATATGCATTAATATTCCAGATTTTTTTTCTGGGTCTGGCTTCAAGACCAGCTAATTCCCCGAATTCAGGATAAAATCCAGATATGCAGCAATCCCTGTTCCAGAAAATAAATTTCACTTCCATAAGAAGGCCTATGATCAAAACACTCAGGAGAGAAAGACGTCAAAGTAGGAATCCACTAATTATTAAATAATAACACTTCAATTTTTAAAGAATGCTTGTATATGAAGTTGAGCCAGGTCAACAGAAAGATTTCTAAGCAGCATCCAAGCACACTGGAGGTGAATGAAAACCTCTCTGTCCACCAGTGTTCTCTGGTATTTCTAACTTAGCCAGAATCTGAAGAGAACTATGAATTTTACCAACACCTGGGCCAGCAGAGACTTCTCCCTTCAGTGGAAGATGGAGAAAACAACTCACCCAATTCTTCAGAGAATTCTTCTTTTCTGATAATCACTTCTATCTCACTTTAGGAAGATTATTTATTATTTAAAAGCTAAAGTCCTAAAAATATTCTGAGAGTTACTTTTTGAATTATCAGTTGAAAATAACACACAGCATAATACATTGTTAATGTGTAAGTGTAGCCAAGGTTGTGGCATCCATCTCTGTCCCCAAGTGGCTTCCAGTACAGCATGGGACAGAATAAATAGTCCAGTTTCCCTAATCCTCCACAGATAATAGTTTTCAGACCAGAAGAGAAATTACCCAGTAACACTTTCTATGTTCCACTGAGACAAACAATGCTGTGTGGGATCAACTATTTCTGTTTTATCACACAAGCATTTGTTGATGTTTGATCTCAAAGGCCAGAAGGGAGACTGAGCTTAGAATACCATACTGGTCATAGTGATACAAAGTCATTGTTTATTGATGTTACTGGCCCTTGATCTTTTTTGTTGCGCTGTACTACATCTGATCCTTAACTGTGAAACACACAGGAAATTCATTCATGTTGCACACTTATGGAACTCAGTGATTACTTCTTCCCAGGAAGGAAAAACCTGAGCTAGTCAGAGAGATAGTGGATCAAATGCTGACAAAAAAACATACTGCTTCAAATAATGTGCTAAGTACACTTAGCTGAAGGAAATCAATTATTTGGCTTAATAGTGAGAAAATTTTGTTCTATTATTTAGAAAGCAGGAAAGAAATCTACTTTGGAGAAGAGAGTGTGAAAATTTTCAAAGCTGCTGGAGTTTCACCTTACATTTTCATGCTGAATGCATTAAAAATTATGAAATAAACGTATCTAATTCCTTCAGGTAGAAAACAAGTGCAGCCAGATTTTTTATACTCTGTTCAGTGTTATACAGTACACAAAATTTAACTATCAATTCCTTGGAAGTCTCCAAGAAAAGCCAGGGCTATTACAGTATTTTGTGCTGAGATCAATCTAGTGCACTTTGTGAGAACCAGGATCCAAGAGATTTTGGCATAGTGATCTCTAATTTTTGCATGCCACTACCACAGTTAAGTTAAAAGCTGAAACATCATTGAATTGAAGTATTCCTACATATTTATGGATATCCACTTCTTGAGCACCTTCAAGAACCTTTAGAAACTGCAGCACCTGTAGAGTTAGGTACCAGCTAAATAGCATGTGTTCAGATTACAGTTCTGAAGGTAGACAATGAAGTTTTCCCCAGCTTCTGGTATTTGCTATTAAAGATAATTTTATGAATGATTCATCCAAGAATATTAGTGTTCAAATAGAATTTGACTTCCTCCTGNGCCCATTGAGGTTGGTGCTTACCATGTTTGGTGTTTAATTGCTTCTTTAGACTTAGTTTCTTGATCTAATGTTTTCAAGATGATTTGCAGACTTAGAAGCTTTGCTTTCATTCAGTGTCAAGTACTAAAACCCAAACAAAAATTCTAGTTTTCTTACTATGTGATAATAAATAATACAGTGTACAAATCACATGTCACTCATAGTTACTGCAATAATGAGTAATTAAATAGCACTTCGAAATGGTTTATTTAACTGAGTGAACAGGTTAGACTGCTTATGCTATTAAAAGCTATCCAATCAAAGACCAGATCTACTAGATTCTTAGATAGGGGCTAACAGCATAGTATTCTGTAAAAATAACTTCACCAGCTTCTACATCATGCAAAAATGGCTCCATTTCCAAGTAAAGGTCTACTTCTGAGCTGTGTGTGTTTCGTTAACAGAAATACTGTCAGACTCTGTACAAAACTATTGGGTATTATCATCACACTTGCTCATATGATAGGGTATTGTCCAGAATCTGTTTCATAGTACTGCAATATAGTGAAGCTATAGTGGAAAGCTGTATTTTGACATGATAGATTGAAATGTATGTCATGTTATTAAGGACTGAGAACTGAAGATATGGAAATAGAAGTAAAATAGTTAGTATTTCCCACAATAATGTAGAATAGTTAGGATCACTGAGTAGTACTGAGAATTGTGAAGACTCAAGTTCCAGTATCCCCGAAATTATGAGATGCTGACTATCTGTGAAGATTTGGGCAAGTCCTGTAATCCCCTTGGTTAGAAGACACCTCTTAGAGCAGAAAGTGCAAGCATTAACCCAGAACTGCAGTGTCCACCACTAAACCATATCCACAAGTGCCACAGCAACACGTCTTTCAAAAATCCCCAGGGATGGTGACACACCACTTCCCTGGGCAGCCTGTTCCAGTGCTACTTTTCAGTAAGTAAATTTTTCATAATATCGAACATACACCTCTTCTTGCACAACATGAAGCCATTTCCTCTCATCCCATTCCATTATTTTGCAATGTTAGGATAATATACTTACTTATATAGGAGGAGGCTATGAGGATTGTTTTTTTATTTGATCAGCATGTTTTATACATCAGGAGACATAAATATTCTATCTACACTTATGACTAAATGAAGACAGAAAATTTGTCTGAAATATCATTAATATTATATATTTGTTTACATATTCCTGAAATATATAAAAGTATATGATTTGTCATTTGTGACTATCATGTTTTCTATTACTGATTGCTTGCTCTATTACCTTCTATAAGAATGAGGAAAGAAAAGTGGGGGCTATTGCACTACTGACAAACCAGAAAGACTGAACAGTAAAGATAATTTTTACATACATCTAAGAAATACTGCCTGAAAAATTAAATCAGAGACAATTCTGATCTCTAACAAATCAAACATCTTTTTGGAAAGTGAAATGCAGATTATTCACCAATCTCTCTAGATGGACTTATAATAATTTGTTACACAAAACAGAAAGCAACAACACATAGACCTTACAAAAAAAGACAGATGGAAGCACACACTGAGAAAAGTGAAGGCACAAAATGGGAAACATCTAGTAAGAAACATGCCAAGGTAAACAAAGAAAAAGATCAATAAGAACATTAACTGCAAGGGGAAGACAAAGGAAAGCTGTTCCACTATTCAATGGGGAAAAAAGCTATCAAGTCATGGCACCAAGAAAACTTCAACATTTAGTGCATTTACTGCTTCAGTCTTCACCGATAGAGTTAGATTTAATCAGGCAGATAATGTAAATAACACAAACAACCATGCATTTAAGATAGAAGAAAGGAAGCAGGTTAGAGAAAACACCCATTAGTTAGTTGGCTTTAAATAATTCAGAAATTATGAAATTCAGGGAGTACAGAGCAATTGCTAAGGCAATTTCAGAGGCACTTCAAAACCTCATGGATGATGAATGGGATTCTGGAAGACTGTGAAAAAACCAAACGAGTCACCTACCTATCCTTGAAAAAGGGAAAGTAGAAAAAGCTGGAAAATTGTATGTATTAGTCAGACTACTCCTCATTTCTAGAAAAACACTGAAATATATCAGCAAACAAAAAACTGCAAGCATCAGCAGAAGGCATGATGAGTAAGAGCTATACAATTTTTTAAAGCCAATTTCTATGGGGGGGGCAAAGGGGGAGTAAAACAAGATTTTACTTGTTTAATAGGAAAAAGCAAGCTTTAGTGAAGCTTCTGATACATAAGGTTCTCTCAGTTTGCATAAGCTGACTTAAAATGGTCTAAATTAAGTTACTCTTAATTAGCAAAACCAGTTGGACAGTTATATTCAGAGAGATGAAAATTGTTCCCTGTCAAACAATATACGAGATGAAAATGGTTCCCTCATAATCATTAATATACTGATTTTTGATTCCCGGGAATCTACTGTTGGCCTAATCAGTATTGTCCTTAATAAGCAATATTGGCATTGTTTTAGTAAATGTGAAGTTATGAAATGCAAAGGTATTGCCAAGCTGAAGCTAACAGTAAGCATTTTTGTTGACAGAACTAAAATTCAAAATGACCAGAACCTGTTGGATACATGTTCTGCAAAACAGAATTAATTTCCCCAAAGAGAAATGAAAAATACTTCACTCAGGCAGAAGTAGTCAATGGCACAAATCCAGAGTCTAGAATAACTGCCAACAAGAAATAAAATATCTGAGGGCTTTTGTGCCCATATTTTGTTCAATATGAAGTTGAACAGGAGTCCTCTATGCCATGTAGGAAAGGAAGAGACTGGACAACTAGTGCATTAAAAAAAAAAGAAAACATAGCCTGTAAAAAATGTAAATGATCTTTCTGCTGTAGCTGGCTTTGAGACACATTTCCCTGCAACATTAAATTTAATTTTGGAACTAGAATCCCCAAAGTATCTGGATTTTCTAGAAGAAATAAAGGGCAAAAACAAAAAAAACCCCATCCGAGACAATGATTTAAATATGACTTGTAATGAAATATACAAGTAATATAAGTTAAATCCAGCCTAAACAGGAAAGGCATGATAGAAGGTAACTGCAGAGAGGAACAGAAAAAATATTCTTCATGTCTGTTGTGGGTAGTGCAAGTAGTAAAATGCTTTAACTTTGGAAAGGAAGATTAATTTAGGCATAAAGAAAAGCTTACTAGAAGTGATAGCTATGGTCTGGAACAGATTGTCTTGGGAGAGCGCAGAGTAAACATCAGTGAGATTTTAAAATTCAAGTTAGACAAAATCTGTTTAGTTTTGTCCTTTGTCATTTGCAACCTAAAACATTTTGAGAGATTCTGTCTTGACATTTCCCGGACTTCATAGGTTTCTGAATTCTTGAGCTGGTTACAATACTTGGTACAATCCTGACAAATCAGGAGAGAAGTCTGGTATTTCACAAGAGTATGTTAAGGTGGGAAAGGAGATGCTATGAGGAAATGCTGACTGTTGGCTACAAAGGCAAGAGATGAGAAGTTGAGGTTGACAGGTGACCTAGCAAACAGCCCAGCAAATACAGAATCAAGGGTCTACCTGAGTTCAGCTGTCTGATAGCTAGGATGCCTGATAAATTAACATTTCAGCATGGATAATCATAGACAGGGAGCAGCTTGGTAGACAGATCAATACTAAAGAGGGAGAAAAAAAGTCACGAGATCTTGGGTCAAAGACGCAAGAGAATTTGGTAGGCCTGTAGAAAATGAGACTAGAAACAGGTTAACTCAAGGACAGTTACTGATTTTTATGATGAAAGGGGTTTTTTCTATCAGTATATGCCAGTGGAAGTGTGAACTGCTACTGCATTAGAATTTTCCAGTGAAATTGCACCACCTACCAAAATACTGAAAAGCAGTTTTCTGTAATGGAATGAGATCTCACCAAGTCACAAGGGACTGTGTTAAAATTTAAAGAAAGAAAAGAAAAACAACTACTAAATACATGTTCATGTGACAATGAAGTGATTAATATTTTTAAGTACAGGAGTATCAGTTAAGTGTGAGTAAAGAAATGAGAAAGATCTTTTGACTGTTCATGTTTGATCCTCTTTTTTTACTCATGTCATTTTCATGTGAAGATAATTACGGGGGTGATTGGGCCACATTTCACCCAGATTTTTTGCTCCCTTTCCTTAGTGGTTCTGTATTGCTTACCTGTCCCAGAATTTCAGCTGGAAAAACTAAATCTGAAGATGATTGTTGCCAGCAGGGAGTTCAGCAGCTGTGAGCAATGCAGCTGGGCACAGACATGGATGCTGGCAGCACAAGGGTCAGGAGGAGCTGAGCAGTCCTGCTGAAGGTCCTGGGTGAGCCATCAATCAGCACAGGCAGAGCATGCATTCAGAGGAATAGAGAAGCCCTCTGATTTGTTAAGTAGTTTCACAAGAAATAAGGTCTCAGGACAGAACATGCTGTAGGATTCAGTGTGGATAAGGTTTGGGAGACTGTAGGTAGAGCTGGAGTCTCAGACAAGATGGAATTTGGGGTGGTCTAAGAGAGGGAATTATAAAGAGTTGTGGGGCTTTGACTTACAGAAACCTAGTCTTCAGAGTTAGCAGGAGAGGGAGACTTATGTGAGACTTAATGAACCTTTGCACTGAGAAATCTTCAAGGTTCTTGTGCAGCTGTGGCAATAGTTCAATTCTGGGCAGAAAAACTATGATTTGGCATATGAAAGGCTTTGAGTCAGGACAATAATGAGTTATAAAAACTTCTTCCTACCTCTAAACATCATAACCTGATTTTGAGTGATCACACACACAGCTCGTCCTCAAGTTGGGACAAAACTGCTGTGCATGCTTTTACCTCCTTTCCACATTCTTTTACTTTTTAACTTTTTATGGTTTTTAATAGGGGATATGATAGCTTTACCTCACACAGAATTCTGAATGTCACTCCCAGAAAGATGCCTCAATTTCAAAAGCTTCTGTCCTGAACTTTTAACTGACAAGGACTATTTCTGTCCACTTAGATCATCAGTGTAAACATCAAGATACAAGTTAGTTGCATAGCCTCTGTTTATAGAAAGAAATATAGTGAAACATACTCCTGCATGAATCCTCCCACTTTAAAATGTACAACTAATATGAAATAGATCAGTCATGATCAAGTTCATTTCTTTCCTCCACTGTAAAAGTTATTACCTGAGCTGTAGAAAACTATGCTGAAAACATCTATAATTAGATGAGCTGAATCACAGCCCTTTGCATTATAAAACCTCTTTTTGAAATGTGATAGAACCGTACATGTACATTGGTAGTCAAGCTATGTACCTAAAAAGTGGTTGAATTCTTGACAGAATCAAATAGGTCGATTTTTGTGGTTGTGACAAAAATTAAGTATCATTAAGATTCTTGCAGTCTGAGTACATAGTCAAGGATCACACTTTTTTCTTAAGCCAAATTTATTATTATCTTCCTATTTTGATGTGAACATAGAACTTGTTATTACCTATAATTGCATGCCTGTGAGTGTCTCCTAGGTCTTGATAAAATATGGAAGGCAATCTTGCACAAACAAGTCACCACTTTCAGACTTGGATACCTACAAGTTATATTACAGAGGCTGATATGTAAAATTTTCCCTTTACTCTTTGTTACATTAATACAATTCATTTTCACTCACACAGCCAATAAATGAATCCCTGCAAGACCTTAGGAGTACAGAACAACTTCTACTATCACACAGAAAAGCCAATGATGTAAGTACACTTTGCACGGGAAGCTGCTCTGGTTTGCATTCCAATAGCAGCAGCCAATGCTCCATCATGCATTTGTTACTACAGTATTGGATTGAAATTTCCCTCATTAATTAAAAAGACAATGCTGTTTGTTGTATCACTGTCATTTGGAACTACTGCTCTGCTGTGCTTTGTGGAATCAGTTGTGTATGCAAATAGTTCATGGAAGGGTGACAACTCCTTTGTGAGGTTAAGAGTTCTACACCTGTCCCTTGCTCATCAGAAAACACCAAAGCAATTATCAGAATTGTTAATGAAAGCCTGCTGCAATATTTAGTTAAACTACTTTACCAGACATATTCCATTTATTACTTACAGTGTATTTAAAAAAAAAACTCCACAAGATTATACAGTCTCTCACCTGCAATTATTGTTCTATATCAGTAATTTTAAAGGAAACATCTTGAATTCACAAAATTGCATTTCTAGAACTTCTCTACAACAGGCAAGTCATTAAGCATAGGTGATATTTTCAAACAGAATTTTCAATATCGCATTTTGGAGGGGGGTGTTTCATATTGAAAGATCCTTTAAATATGTATTCTCCTTTCCTCACTTCTCTGTCTCACGCAGTCATGTTCTTGATGCCAAGACATAACAAGCATACTAACAATAAATATAACCCAATAAATTATTAAGAACGTCACTACCTTACTTTTTAAATGCCTCAAATACCTCAATTTGCTTTGGAAGTAATATTCAAAGCATGACAAAATTAGCTCTAAAAAAAACCATTACTGAAAAACCAGAGTATGTATTCACCGCAAACTTTTTCATATTCATGTAATTTGATTAGCAGACAAAACATGCTTGAATATAAAGCTTGAATATAAATGCTAGAAGCATTTACTGTTACCAAGGATGCCCATAACAAAGTACTCATACTACTTCAGAGACTTCAAAGTGCTCCTTAGCTCTTCTAAGATGGGGAGTGGGAAGATGACTGGGATGATTGATGGTTTAGTGATAGAAATGGCAATGTTAGATTAATGGTTGGACTAGATGATCTTAATGATCTACTTCAGCCCTAACAATTCCAAGATTTTATGATCAAGGTCAAATTATCATGAACTGGGGAAAAAAAACACACACACACAAAAAAAACCAAAAACAAACAAAAAAAACCCAAAACAAAACAAAAAAAACCCACAAAACAAAACAAAANGGTGAAGAGGGCTCTGTCTCCAGAGCCCATACAAATTGCTGGAATTCTGCTGACTAAATGGACTTTGGACTAGACAATAAAACTGCTTTTATGTTCTATATCTATCGGTATACTATCTGTATACACTGAATTTGCAGGATGCACACATCACATAGAGGTATACTGTCAGAAGACCAAATTTTCTTCCAGGAATATATTTCAAAATTATTTTGAAAGTTCAAAGAGAGCAAAATTGTATGCATTAAACTAGTTTTTATGGTCACCAAAAGAAAAAAAAAAATCATTATACATATGTATGTATGTATGTATGTAGGTATAGGTATAATAGTATTTAATCCACTGGCATGTCCTTGAACAACATTATTACTTCAAAATTGGACATATGGTTCTTTTACTTTAAATTCTTGTATCACAGCTGCTTTATCAATGTCATGATTATTAATTTTCTAGCGCGGGTGGTGCAGAACTCAGAGCAGCCTGATAGACAACAACTATGAGAAAATATACATTCACTTCCTTCTCTGCTACCCAGAGCAAATTAAAGGAACTTACTGTATAAAAAGTAATTTAGAATCTGGACATATATATATATATTATTATTATTTTGAACAAATATTTTACTATATATATCTTTTGAATGATGAGAAACTTTTGTGGTTTTTGAGCTTTGTTAGCAAGAGGGAATTTTTTTACGTACTTGGAAAGAAAACAGATTACTAATTTAATAGAAAAGGAAAATAAAATAGATGAAAAATTCTATTTAATTTAATGTAATACTGTTATTTTATTCCCTTTCATTCCTCTCAAAAAACCAACTTTTTAGTTTTACAACATCTGAACATATTGCTTGCTGTATGGACACTCAGCGGAAACAGAGCTTGTAATACTTAAGTAATATACCACCACTATGATGGGCACATGAAGTCTTATGATGTCTTGTATATATGCTGGTTATATCAAATTTTTCATTTATATTATAAATACTGTCCTTGTGTGAAAACTGCTATGCAGTTTTCTTAAAGAGACAGCATAGAAGCTTGCAGTTGTTTTCCTCAGAATAACTCCCCTTTATCTCCTGTTAACAGATGGGATCTAACATTCCTTGGGCAATGAGAGGTAGGTGGGTCTAGAAGTGTTGATCTGTTGGGCTTTCTAGATAATTCTGGGTTTAAGTCTTTCTGTATTTCTCTCTTCTGTCTCAACCCATCATTCTCTCTTTTAATTAAAAGTGGTGTTTTGTTTGTTTTTCTTTTTGTCTTGGTACTTAGAATCATCAACCGGTGCTTAATTCACAAAACCACTGCTTCATGCAGCAGAGCTAGATAAGTAACGTCCTACTGCCCTGCTTCTGAAGTGGGCACCCTGATGACTGCAGGCTCAGGTTAGAAAGGCTGAGTACATCAGATATAAAGCTCATATGGTTAATTTGGCATCTCTTTGGCATCTCTGTTATTCAACATTGTTTAAATTCCATATTGTTACCGTGCATAACACTTCGGATATCTACGCAGCATATATTCTGGTATCTTTACCAGATCTGTACAAACTGAATGATCTGTATGAACTAAATATTTTTAAGTGTCCAGCAACTACAGGCACATGACAAAAAATGTGCAACCATTCTGAGCACATTTCAAAACAATGTAAAAAATCAGAGTCACTTTTTGTCTCATCTTTTTCATCAAAGTTTACCAGTCATGGTGCAATTAATCTAAGGAAAGACAGATTCTTCAGTACAAGTGTGTATTTCAGATACAAATTCTAGATTTTTGATTTACAGAGGCATCCAATACTGTTCCAGTGGAGTAAATCTGGACTATGGTTCATTTTTTCCATAGACTATAAAAGGAGTGGGAACTACTTATACTATAAACATAAAAGATACAATGAAGAAACTCTAGATTAAGTTCCTGAACGTGATTTTTTTCTATTGCCTACTGTAAGGCAAATTTTCTTGTCAACACTAGGACACCTGCACTTTAGTGCCTCCAGATGTTGGAAGCCTTGTTAAATACTTAGTGATGAAATGTGCTACTGTACACAAAGTCTAAAACCTTGCCTGAAGTTTCTTTAACTACAACATATTCCATTTTCCAGGGGTCGTTATGTGCAGAATAAAATTATTTTAGAGGAATTACAGGTTGAATCTAATAAAATAACCCAACACACTGATACATTAAAATCTGGATAAAATATGTAGAAGCTCAAAAAGCAGTTTATGACAGTAAAATAAATTAATTCATTCCAAATGTTACACTACAGTAGGTTATATGTTTCTGCCAGATGTTTCTCTTTACACAAACTTTATTATGCCGCAAAGGGCAATTTGTTTTAATGAGAATATTTTTTGAGGATAATATTTATTCTGGAAAGCAGTACTTCTCTAGCTCCACATTCTAATGAGAACAATTTCCTTTGATTCACTGGTGTTACCATTAATATGTTGACTCAGTCAAAACACCAATTAGCTGCACGCACAGTGCAAGAGTGAGAAAGCAAGAAAATGCTGATTAGGGTCCCAATCCTGAAAACTCTTGATTAATAGCATTAACTTAGCAGTTCTTTGCATGAACTGATTGCATGATTAGGAGCTTTAAAGAAGCAAAATTACTAAGTAACTTGGAATAAATTCCAAGTATAGGATCACTTTCTCTTCTTCTGCATGTGAATATACTTCTCAAGTCTACTGGGCAGCTATTTTTTAAAGCTATTTTTCTTCAACATGTATTCAATATTCATTTTTCTCTTACATCTGCTACATAATACTTAGGTAGGTCTTCAGAATTAGAATGTGAATTCTGGTATTGACAAAATTCAAATACACATATACAAATGCTCTCATATGTTAACCTGTATCTCACTCTTTCAAGCTGCTACCAAAAAATATAACTTAAATTATGTGCTGAAAAGTTGAAATCTAAAAAAAGGGACTTTGATTAAGAAAATAAAATTGTTTGAATTTGGCTTTAGCTTGCAGGGGTTTTTACATCTTCCAGCTACTTAGGACATCACAGATTTTCTCACAAAAATATAAGGCAGTATTAGATCTAGAAAGACTCAGATGTTCAAGCAAGTAAAAGGAAGCCTAGTTTATCTTTCAGTGCACAAATGGGTCCCTTGAATTTCTTTATGTGTGTATGTATGTATTTCTGTATTTTATGACGTGTCTATCTGAAACTGGGATCACAGGAAATTTATACAACACATGGATCATGCATAACTCAGAATTGTTCATTTCTTGAATTAGCAAGGCAAATATTTTTTTTTTCTCTGCAGAGTAACTTCTACAGATAAAGATCAGTTATACAATTACATATTGAAAATACATTACCTTTCAGTGAGTACTGTAACTCATCATGTCAATTTTAACAACTTAATTTCTAAAGATTTGCCTTCTGATGTTGATTGCAAAATTATAGTGTCCTCTGGCCCCACATCTGAACCATAAAAAAATCTGGTGGAGAACAGATTTTAGAAAACTGCATACAAGCAGGAATTGAAGTGATACAGAATAGATTCTTCAATTTTTCATTTTAAATTACAGTAACAAGCAACAAATAAAACAAATCTGCTGACTTAATGATGGTTTTTGTACACAGTAGCTCTGAGTAGTATGTAGTAAGTAGCTGTAATAAGTTAATGAAGTTTAAGAGTTTTACAGTAAACTCATTAATTAAATATTATTATAAATGAGACTTTTGGTTTCATTTCTCTGGGTTATTTTAGAAAAAAATTCATTTACATAGCTCAGAAACAATCAGCTTACTACATTTTAAAAATGGAGATCTATTTAGCATAAATGACATTTTTAAATTTGTTAACAGGAATATGACTAATTTTATTAAAAAATGCTTGTTTTCAGGGACCACTGGGGTTTACGTATTTTTTAATTTAGAGGGGGAAAATAAATCATAGAATTAAAGGGGCCTTGGAAAGGGGCCTCAGGTTCTTTGAGTGCAACCATTCACCTAGCCACTGCCATGTCCCTGAGTGCTGCATCTACGTCTTCTAAATACCTACAGGGACAGTGATTCTACCTTCTTTCCTGAGCAGTCTGTTCCACTGTTTAATGACCCTTTCTGTGCAAAATTTTTTCCTGATGTCCAATTTAAACCTCCCCTCATGCAATTTGAGGCTCTTTTCTCTCCTATTATTTTTACTTGGCAGAAGAGGCCAACCTCCATCTGGCTACAGCCTCCTTTCAGACAGCTGTAGAGAGTGATGTCTTTCAGCTGTCTCCTTTACTTCTGACTGAAAAACTCAACCTCCTTCAGCTGTTACTCTCAGGACTTGTTCTCCAGACTGTTCACCACTTTCATTGCCTCTCTCTGGACTTGCTCCAGCACCTCAATGTCTGTCCTGTAGTGAGCAGAGAATTGGAGGTGTGTCCTCAGCAGCGCTGACTACAAGGGGGCAATCAATGTCTTGGTGCTGCTGGCCACACTACTGATGATACAGGCCAGGATGCCATTGGCCTTCTTGGTCACCTGGACACACTGCTGGATCATGTCCAGACATTGTTAAACAGTACCCACAAGTCCTCTACTGCTGGGCAGAAAAGGGCACCCTGCCCCCAGCCTGTGGTGCTGCCAGGGGTTGTGACCAATGTGTAGGATCCGGCACTTCCCATTGTTGCACCTCAAACCATTGGCCTCAGCCCACTGATCCATCCTATCCCCATCCCTTTGCAGAGCCTTCCTACCCCCAGCAGGTCAACACTCCTGTCAAACCTGGTGTCATCTACAAACTGAGGGTGCACTTGATCCCCCATCGCTGATAAAGGGCTGGCCCCAATACTGAGCTGTGGGGAATCCCACTGACCACTGTCCATCACCTCTGTGTAACTCCACTCACCAACACTCTCTAGGCCCAGCCACCCACTAAGATTTTTATTCAGTGAAAACTGCACCCATCCAAGCCAAGAGCAGTCATGTTTAAAAGCTGTATGGACATCAATTGATATATTATTCCTTCTCACGTTACTTCTCTGTGCATTTTTAATAACTAATTATCTCATTGCAGAAGTAGAAAAAAAAAGGTATTTTAAAGACATTAAATGCAATTGCTATTTATTTTAATTTCTGATGCCTTATGTCTATTTTGATTTTTAAATTACCGTGCATACACATTGCTTAAGGTAATAACCCTAAGCCCATGAATGAAATTCAGAAAGAACTATACATGCAGAAAACTGATAGTAATCAAGAAAGGTAATAAGACCCAAGTGCCAGAAAGGTTTTCAGTCATTTGATACATATGTATAACAGTGTAGCTAGCAAATACATTGTGTATTACTTTGAAGTGAGGTTAAGCTAGTAATACTGATGGCTTTATCAAGTGCACTGCTGTTGGTTTTCAAGGCCACTTCCTGTAGAATGGAAAGAATACCAGGAATATGTTAAAGATGAAACAACTAGACTTGGAAATAGGCATGATTTCTACTTTTGCCTTTGCAATTCAAAGATGAAACAAAAAGAAAATCCCTATGAGTCATGCTGTACGACTGACCCATAATCAACTGGTTAATCACTGTATCTAGTGATTTCCCCACTGTATCATACGCTTGACTGCCTTAACGAGAAAACTACCAGTGTATTCTTGTAAAACTTCGCACTGTAAGTATTTCTGGTAAATTCAGACTTGAATTTCCTGGATACTTATCATTCCTAGAAATACTCCTCAATATTGGTGATATCTGCAAGAGGGGTTATTCAGCATTACTTCCTAGAAAACTGGTGTCCATTTCAACAAATGTTTTTCAATATTAATGAAAATATTATAGAAATAAATTTAGATTCAAGCATTTTAAAGCATCAAACCATCTGACATAACTGTACAGATGTTAATGTTGAAAAAGAGGCACAATTTCAATAAAACTGTTCTTACTCTTGGCTGTGCTTGAGATTTTATTGTGAAGTTTTTTTAGTTTCCTTTCTCCTTTTATATCCAAATTAACCTCTCTCAAACCCACTGAATTGTTTATAACCTAATATATTCTAACTTTAATATTATTAATTATATAAAAGTTGATTTAAAATAAACCGATTTGTCTTCCCCTGTGCTCTTTCTTAGTAGATAAGTTATTCATTACTTGTTATTATTATTCTGTCCCATTCCAACTGTGCAGCCTGAGATATAATTGCAGGGGGAAAACCCCACAAATACATGTATTTACACATGCAGAAAAAGACAAATACTACAAAATATACAGTGCTAATCTATATGCAGATATATTATATCCATACATGGATGCAAACCTAGCTTGTATCGAGAAAGAACTGCTTTGAATGAATACAGGGTGAGTGATACCTTCTGGTTACTTTGTACATTGTAGACTGTTAGGGCTCAGCAGAAAATTACCAATATTCTGAATTGCATCCAAAAGGGATAAGGACATCTACACAGATCTATTCCCCTATTCTTTCTTTTTTAATCACTGACACTAATAACATTCTGGTGATCTGATTAAATAATTAAAATATCATTTTACTTAGTGCATAGGGGGTTTTTGCTAAACTAACTGCTCCTACACTTCATTTTGCAATTTGTTTCTAAGGGAGGGTATTCTTGTCATCATTAAAGATTAAATTTAGACTGACAGAATTAATAATGATCATTTCCCTCCTGTCCCCTTCAGTTTTTGAAGATCAGTTCCACCTTAACTTTCTCTCTTAATCCTCCAGTGCCTACACACTCTTTCTTAATTTTCTTTTTTTTTTTTTTTTTTTTTAATAAATTACAGTTGTAACAAGCTGTTTTTAAATTCACTGAGTCTACTCATGTTTTTACAGTTTGCAAATTTATGTCTAACTTGGTTTAAGTCCAGCTGCATTATGCTAGGCCATAATGCAGGCTGTAAGAGAGAAAAGCAGTGTGAGGAGTTTGCCTCATCAACCAAAGCCAGGCATCAGGCAGCCAGCCCTGCAGAGACAGCGGCGCCTTGTCAGCTGCCATTCCTCACTGCACAGCTGAAATAGTGTTCACTGGCAGATAAACATGAGCATCATTTGAGAAGAAAGTGCAAGTCATGGATGGATGTGGATGATGTGGATCTCAGCCTCCTGTTTCAGTACCTGTTTTCTACCCAGACTGCAGAGCTGTGTCTCTCCTGAGATTTGGAATAGATCCTGATGTGCCAACCTGATAGTGTTTGCTCACGACCTTCCTTTTTCTTTTTTTTTTTTTTTCCCAATATTGATTTTGTTTTTTTAAATCACTTAAGCACTTGGCTACTTAAGAGTCATTAATCATTCATTTAATCTATCTTATTTATTAATAAGCTTACTTTCTCTCTAGTCCTCCATTTTCCCTTGATATACTTGTAAAAATTGTATTGACTGTAACTGCTCCAGATGCCACTAATCAGTTATGTTTTGCTATTCTTACCTTTCCCTGAATTATAAATGACCCTAAGTCCATTCAAATGTACCCCAAGAAATTACTTGTAATTAAGGCAACACCACTTGGTTTCTTTCTTGCACAGCCTCATATTTACATATTAAATAAAAGGGTGAAAGATTGCACAAGCAGTAATTGCTTTACTGCTTGTTATCTACTTGATGGTCACTTAGAAAGATACTTGGCTGCAGCCTGGGTGGCTGAGAGCAGCAAATACAGATGGTTGAAAAGGCCTGTGAGAAATGACTGTGGAACTATAAAAACTAAGACAGGCCAAAATGTGACACTGAAATACAATTTTGTTCACTTTTGATCCACTTTCACTGCCGTTTCTTTTTAGATCCATTTATAGATCCATTCTTCAAGAAAGCTATACATAAATGAGCAGAATCTTCTAACAAAAAAAATCACAGAATTACAGTGATTTTTAAGTACAATAACATATGTAAGTGATTAAAAAGCATAAAGAAATTCATGCAGATTTCAAGTCTGCAGGTTTAAATGTATGATGATTACAGGAATTAAGATGTAGTTTACACAGTAGTTCTTCTTTGAAGTATATTCTTTCATCTGGAAAACTTTGGGCACCACACACACCTCTTCACACGAGATATGAAAACTTTATTCTTCCATTTTTAAGAGATATTTGCAGCAGCTTGCAAGACAGTAAAATCATTACTTGCTCTTTGGAGAAAACACACAACACTGAACTGGAAGGGCAGTAAGGGGAAGTTGGCTCTCACTTTGCCCTGATAATTGCACACATCTAATGAAAAATACTTTCGTATAATCTCATGTCAACCTTGCACAGATTAGCAAAAAATTTAACAGATTTCATGTGCAGAAAAAAGCATATAAATGTTTCACATCCAGCTTCAGAAGTAATAGCTCTACTAAAACATAATCTACCAGAAATACCCATTCTATTTCTTATGAACATAAGAAATCATAACATCACGGTAGAAAATACAATTGTATTTGTCACCTCCTAATTGATAGATAAAACCCAAATGATTTTAAAATGTAGGGAATGATGCTGGTGTGGCATGAAATCTTGGCCTTAAATTTGGACTAGAAAGTTGACTTCAGAGAATCTAGAAATTCATAGTTGACCTCTACTTAGTGACACTTAACAAAAAAGATAGCTGAGTAACATCTATTCTAAATCCACATTAATATGTCAGAACCAGATATTGTCATTACAAAGTCTTAATGATCCCACAGTATCCACAAATGTACTAGGAGACACAGGTTCTTTTCAAAAGTAAAAAAAAAAAAAAATCAGTATTTTCATCTACCTTGAGTTACAAATATAAAATTAATAATGAAAAGAGAGAGGCAAGTTTTGTCTTTGTTCATAGAGCTTATGTATCATGTAAAAAATTTAGATGATTGCTGGCATCAGTGCTAACTCTAGTCTGTTCTTTAAGGTAAGTAGGAATACTTCCCACTGAGACTGACTGCCTATGCCAATGCAGTAATAATCTTTAAAAGGAAAAAATATTGTCAATAAAAATAATTGGCTGATTGATTTGGGATGGCTTTTTTTTCTGCTGCACTTAGCTAATATGCTTAACTCTAGGGCTGATTTTATTTATCATAACAACAAAATACTAATTGAAACCAGCTGAGAGATTTGATACTGTCTGATTCATATAAGAATTAACTGTACATTTCTTTGGTGTTTTAGTATATAGATGTGAATCACCTGACTCTTTGTTCTTTTAAAAACTAGCTTTGTGCTGTATTTAATAATCCTATAATCACTCTTATACAGATTATTTCACGTTGAGCATCATTCTTACATAGACTTTGGTATGTTAATATACTTTGTTTCTGCTACGAATTTAACCTGTAAGAGGTGAGAACTACCTAAATATATACCATTATCCATGGATACTTCTTGGTGTGCAGAATTATCGTGCTAAGTCTGTTCTACTGGGACAGATTAGCCCTAGAGTCAGTAATGCCCTGGAGCTGCAGTGCCTTTGCAAAGGCATGTGAAGATGTGAGGATTCACTGTATCCTGTGTCCTCTTGCTAGGGCTTCAAAGCCATGTTTTATCTTTGACAGTGCAAGCATAAAGGACATCTTTTTGATAATCATTTCTGATATCAAATTTATCTTTTATTTTATGTGATTTGTTTAAAATTTTCTTCAAAGCCATGAGATCATTTTAGTGGTAAGATACAACTTAATGTACTACATGAGAGAAAGAACACCAAAGTAACATCTCTAACCAATAGAGAAGCTGTCTAAGAAGCTACAAAATCAGTACAATGCAACTGTGGGCAGCAATATAGGATTGACACTGAGAGGATGCATAAGGATGGCAATTAGACAGGGTTCAAACAGGTGCAAAGATGAGACAAAACAAAAATAACAGCACAAAGATTTAGAGATTTTCTGTAGGTGTATGAAAGCAAAGACAGAATTAAGAATGTAAACAAGAGATGAGATAGGCAGGTAGAAATCTTATATTACTATTACATATGTAGAGAAAATCTGCCATTCTCTTCCACTTTTCCTTCATGAAACACAAGTACAAAGCATCATCCTTTCTAGAAAACAGATCAAATAAAACCACCTCAAAATAGTGTTTCTAATGGTCTGAATAATTCAAAGTTTGAGAAAATCAGGCTGATTTACTCCCATAACCCCAAGCTAATGCTCTTTCCAGGCACATTATGGCAGAGGGTCTGCCCATACTGCAAGGTGTGCCTGTGCAGACTGATGGGACCAAGCACCACATCTGAGTTCAAGGAATTCACAAATGCATGTAGCTGCAGTCACTACAGATTGGTCCATGACATAGCACAGGGCTCTGGACATCACACAATAAACCAAAATCATGACTGATAAATGCCTGATGACAAGTTAACAGCAAAAAGGAGATACTTTGTCACACAAACACCCAAAATGTTACCAGTAACTGAAAACTAATTCTAGTCATCCTTCATATTTCTATAATGAAAATTCTGTAGTTTTATCTTTAGCAATTCATTTATGTATTAAAAAAAAACTCCCTGAAAGAGCTAACAGCCAACTGCTTTCATGGTCACAGTACACTCCTCTTGTTTGTCCAATGCAATCAGCCTACAACAGCCCAAATCAATCAGTTATCTTACAATTTAGCTATTTATACCTGTTTTTAAAATGTTTTGTTATATATAGTTTTCTATTAACCACAAATATAATGAATTTCTACAGCTTTGCAATTTCAGAAGACAAACATCTGTTGTCTTGCAAGCGACTGAATTGCCCACCCATACAGGTTCCCCTGCAGTGAAACACTCTTGCAATAGGATGTAAAGGAACAACTTGATAATAAGCTAACTCTTTACAAGTTACTATCATCAACATTTTCAAAGCAGGACTTTTTTCTAAAAGACAAAGTCACAAGTCGTTACTGGATATTCTCACGGTTAACCACAATGCTGTGAATTTTCCTACTACCCCTGGGTATTAGACAAAAATCTTTGCTTACTCAAGGAATTCCATGCTCAATAGAAAATCTAAAGAACAAAAGAACTAAAAAAAAAAACAGCCCAATGAAGTTCAAAAGGTGCAAAGAAATGCTTAGGGATTCTACAATATTACAAGAATGTCTCTGATGATCTACATGAAGCATGACAGGTATAATCCAAGCTGCGACAGGAAAGATTAGTAAAAATCCTATCACAAAGACATGCAAAACACCAAACTATGTTGCTATTAAAACATCACTTTTAGATATGTATGCAACAAAATTTCAAAAGAAGTAAATTTTGCTGGGGGAATTTCTACTGCATTTTGTATTATATTGCAATATTGCTGGGGGAATTTCTACTGCATTTCGTATTATATTGCATCATTGATGAAGAACATGAGGAGTGGAATGGAATAACAGTAATACCTTATATGTAACGAAATATAACTAATGAACTCTAGATTGAAATTCAGAAAAAGACTGCTTTTGTTCTTTCATCTGCCACTGATCAGTGGCTTAAAGGAAATAAAGCCTTTCTTTCTGTGAGATTTAAAGGAAATAAATTTACTACTTGTTCTTTGTTTCTCTTTGTCATTTACTTATACTGTGAACTTTTTAAGATGGAGACTTTCTATGTTATATCTCTGCACAGCACTAGTAGCATAGGAATCTTGGAGAAATACGTACTTCAATGTGATCCAGTAGCAATTTTAGTCATAATGAGCTCTTATATTTATTTTCCATCATTGCTTACTCTTAGAGCTTTAGACACTTTTTACATACTTCCTCGCTTGTCCTGACAGTTTTCTGGATAGCCACACTTTGATATTCACATATCCTAGGTCTGAAGTGTCCTGAGACAAGAACACAGCTGTTCCCCTCTTACACTCCTAAGTAACCTACGGTCAAATTAAATTACATCTTCCTCCACCTAAAGGTCTGAAAGAACCCTCATTACTGAGTCTTCACTGCAGCTACCTACAGCTCCTGCAAAGTGGTGCTAGTTAGACATAATTTTGTTTAATGCCAATATTTAACACCATTTTCCTAGCAAGTAAGACAATTCTAATCTAGATGTTCAACTTGATATAGTTTGAACACAAATACTTCATCTCAGGTGGATGTTCTTTTCAGGGTACATGCAACAACTGCCTGCTCCTTTTGAGAGTTTCTGGCCAAAGAAGCCATAAAGACACAAATAACACATAGTAAGGGTGGTCATGTTAAGAGCAAAGTGTGCCAGTGGCATACCTGATAAGGATAAAAGGAGTGTAAAAATATTTTTCCAGTTGGGTGGATAAGGAAAGGGAGACAAAATACAGACAGACATAAATCCAGGCCAATTAGTATTAGCAAACAATAACCAGGAACAAATCTGGTGAGTCACACTAATTGATGAGCTACCAAAGAACTGTACTTTTCAAGAGATGAGGATGCAAACACAGGGGCCCTGCATCTTGGAAGGGTTAGGTGAGACTGTGCCAACTGGCAGGCGGTGAGTGGGGTAGAAGCAGGAGGAAACAGATAGAGGGGTAGGCAGAAAGGGGTATAAACAAGACAATTGCATTGCTAATCAGTGTTGGACAGAGGCAGTAGGGGTTTTTTATCTTACAGCCACTGTGAATTGTGTACATATAAAAATAAGCTTGAGGTATTTGGGTGAGTGAGGGACTCAGAGCTGGTGGCTGGAGTAGGACTTGGGTTACAGCCCATGTGCCTGGTGTTGGCTGATGGGGTAGTGTGAGTGTTTCTGAAGGGGCCTCAGGTCCTGGCAGAGGTGTCTCAGACAGGCAGAATCCATGCTGGTATTTAATGTGGACTATGTGTTGGACGAGTGCAAGTGCTGTGTGTTTGCAGCGAGCACCCAGCTGCACCAGCAGCCGGTGGGGCAGGCAGAGGTGCCAGTTGTGTAAAGGGACCATGCTGGTACCCCAGGGATGTCACAAATGTCCATGTACTTGTGAACTTGGAGAGCACTGTGTGTGCTCTGCTGGTGGCCTCCTGGGGCAGCCTGTGTGATCAGCCGTGTCAGTGTCCTCTCTGCGTGCCTGTGTCCCCTCATCCATGTGTCCCTGTGACACAGACTCAGCTTCACTAGTGCTTCAACCTGCACACCTAACAACCCTTAGCAGCCCTAACACACATCACACTGCTGCAGACAATCCAGCAGCAGTCCCTTTGGCATTGGAGACAAAGGCAGAAATGCAACAATCCTTGTTCCAATAGAGAGCAAGAAAAAAGAAACCTGACTTTTAATTTGTCCCAGGGACAGTAAGCTGAATGGGAGGAAACTTAAACTCTCATTTACTTTCTATGCACAGATTCATGTAAAATGCCCAAGCACTCAATATGTAGAAACTGATGTCTGCCTCTGGCCTCATGATTTCTTTTCTATATGATCGACAAAAAAGAATTTTTCAGGTTATCAACACAGTAAATTTTTCCACTCAGACTGGAATGAAATCTAGCTACCAGCAATCCCTTTTTTTTTTTTTTTTTTTTTTTTTTTTGGCAATCATTTGAATTTTGCAATTCTCGTTTGCACTTAATGTTTACTGTATATTAATTACTACTCAGGAAAATGATAAAAAAATTAGTAAGCAAAATCCATTTTAAGTTACAAGTTACAACATAACAAAGTGGATTTTTACCTGCTTATAATTTGCTGGGAGAGGAAGGGATAATAGACATTCATCTTTTAGCATAAATTAAATAAATCAAATCATATATACATGTAAAGTAAGGTTTAAAATTCAGGTAAATATATTTGATGCTCAGCATCTGAACTTTCAGAAACTTCAAAAATGTTAAGAGAAAAACCATGTAAAATAGTATCTCACAATGTGTTTTTAGAACATCACCATCTGTTGTTTCACCTTGTCTAAGGGATGAGAAAGTACATATTATGTATTGTATATTGTCATAAGCCAATTAAGGTAGGTAAACTCATCTTAGACTTAAAAATTCAAATATGAAAATGTATAATAAATGTTCTTCTTCACCATCTTTAACAATAATTTTTTTCAGTTCCCTCAAAGAGACAGTACTTTAGAAAAGAAAAATGGGGGTTTCTTCATTTCAGCCTTGGGAAAGAAATCATTGAAGCTGTACCATTTATCATCCTGGAAGGTACTGTATGTATTTCAGGTAACGGTGAAAATACCATGTTTTGTTTGATAATGCTGTAACTTTTAATTTGCTTCACTCTGCTTAAGATGGTGACTTGGATAAAGTCAAATAAAAGAACAGAGGAAAAGGAGAATTGAATAAGATATACCATCCTACAACAGCCCAGGTTGGAAGGGATCTTGAAAGATTAAGTGGTTCAGCCTTTTGTGGGAAAGGGAGCCTAGATCAGATTATCACACAACCTGTCCAACTGAATCATGAAATCCTTCAATGATGGGTACTCATCTGTAAAAAAAAGTACATTTACTTCATTGTAAAAACTTTATTTCCTATACTGAGACGAAAGCACTCCAAATGCTACTTAGAGCCATTTCCTCATGTCACCTCCATGTAGCTTTTTATGGAGAACCTGTGTCCTCTCTGTAGCTGCCCTTTTAAGTACTGCTACACTGGACTTCGGCTAGGGTTAAAAGCCCACCCATTTAATTGACAATACATAAAAAAAAAATCAGCCCTCCTACTTTGTTTATCTTGAATAATTTCTCTCAAAAGTGATTGAGAGATGCCAGATAAAGGAACTCTAACCATCTTTGCAGTCCTTATGAGGAGCTGAACACTGCCAACACTATCAGCTGCACCTGGAAACCTCCAATAACTCTGTTCAGGTGGATTAGCTTTACTACCTGTCTTGCTTCCATCAACTCTTACATGAGCCGGCTAAATTCATTGGCTTGGAAGGATTAAAATTTCAACAAACTGAGCATTTAAATACAACCTTGCATATATTTCCCCTTTGGAATGGATTTAAGGACTTAATGGATTTAAAATCTTGGCATGCCATGCCATAATCTCTGCAAACATCAAGTACCATGTTGTTTCTGTACTACAACCTCCTCTAAACACTTCCAAAGTAATATAAGACAACACATACCCCCTCATTATCTCTAGATGTTGAGCTGTTGTAACTGACATATAATAAGAGATATATATGTTGAGATATATTTCTTTGAAGAGTTTTAACTAAGAATGAGACTGCAGTGCCCTACCAGGAAATACTCTAAATTTGCAGCTCTCAACTCACACTGATCTCCTTTTACACTTTAGACATCTACAAGACTGAGTCTAAAGAGATCCCAATATATAACCATAAATTCAGAGTATAATTGCTGATCTCTTTCAAGTTTGGTCACTTGATTCTTTTTTGCTACTACTACTTAATACAAAAAATGCCTTAAAAAAGTCACACAAACTAGCACACTAGGTACACTAGTGTGTGACTAGCAAACTAGCAAAAAAAAAGTCACACACTCCTAAACTAGCAACAGATGTAACTCATCTCCATTTACCTCAAGAAATTAGAAATTAAATTTATTATTTCACTTCTTGCCAAAATTATTGTTGTCCCATTAAATAGAAATCTTCATGAAAAACATAATCCAGATGTTCCAGGATGGAACTGGATTTGTATTTTTTCTCATTGAATGCATGTACTCTGAAAATAATATCATTCCTAGGAACAGAACCTCACACTTCCCTTTCCAAACAAAACAATGTATTCACACTGAAAGCAGCTTTTTACTTAGCTGTACTAGGTTAGATCCCATGTATAACAGCCAGACGGAAACAAAAAAGAAAAACATATTAAAAGTACTTATCTCCAGTATAATTCAGACCAGGGATGAGAGACCTCTTCTAGGATGTAAAGAAAATACACTGAAACAGCTTATAGTCTTGAACGCAATTAACTTCTCTGTTTCTCCAGCTGGAACTGAAAGAAATGATGTCTCTGCCTTAAGATGGAGAAACAGGCAGTAATGATGGGATACTTAGTTAAAAATTGCTTCATATCACAGAATCACGGAATGGTTGAGGTTGGAAGGGACCTCTTGAGTTCAGCAGGCCTGATTCCCCACCTCAAGTAGGGCCACCCAGATTCAGTTGCACAAGACCATGTCCAGGTGACTCTCATATTCTCCAAGGATGAACACTCCATAACCTCTCTGGGCAGCCTGTGTTGATGTTTGGCCACCCAACACAACAAAATGTTTCCAGATTTTCAGAGGAAATCTTCTGTGTTTCAGTATGTGCCCATTGTCTCTTTTCCTGTCACTGGACGCCACTGGAAAGAGCCTAACCCTCTCCTCTTCGCACCCTCCCTTTGGGTATTTACAGACATGGTGAGATCCCCCTGAACCTTCCATTTCCAGGCTGAACAGTCTCAGCTCTCTCAGCCTTTCCTCATATGAAAGATGCTCCAGTCTCTTAGTTTTCCTTGTGGCATTTTGCTGCAGTCTCTCCAATATATGCATGTCTCTCTTGTACTAAAGAGCCCCTACTGGACACAGTACTCTAGGTTTGGATTCATCTATGCTGAGAGGAGCAGCCAAAACAGGATATTGGTCTTATTAGTAAAGAACGAGGAGAAGAAGGAATTGAACACCTCAGGATATTCCATGTCCTTTGTCACCATGACCACTGCTCATTCAGCAGCAGATACTGGTTTTCCCTTGTTTGCATTTGGCTGTTTTGGCTGAATTCATGGTCTCCTTTATGGTTACCTTTGACATTCTTCCATAGTTCCAACTTCAAGCAGGCTTCGGCTTTGCTAACTTCATCCCTGTAAGACTGGACAGCAATTCTGTGCTCCTCATGGGTCATGTGTCCGTGATTTCACATTCTGGATACTTCCTTCTTAAATCTGACTTTTGCTAGCAACTACTCTTAGCTTCTTTTTCCTATCTTCCGGACCAGGGGGATGGACACATCTTAAACTTGATCCTTAAATATCAACTAGTTTTCCTGGCTCCTCCACCCTTAGGGACCTCATCCCACAGGACTCATTCAAGAAGACCCCTGAAGAGGTCAAAGTCCCTCCTGAATTCCAGACTTGTGATCTTGCCTTTTGCCCTGCTCTGTCCTCTCAGGGTCTTGAATTCCAGTATCTCATGGTCACTGCAGCTGAGGCTGCCTTGTCATCCCATCCCCAATGAGCCCTTCTCTCTTCCCGAGTATGAGGTCTAGTTACGCACTTCTCTATCACTTGTGTCTGGTCATCAGTCCTCTCGAAGAATCTTCTAGATTTCTTATGTCCTGCTGCATTGTCCCTCCAGCAGATACTGGGATGGATGAAATTCCCCATAAGGAGTAGGCCTGCATGAGTGAGGTTGCTTCAGGCTGTCTTCAAAACTCCTCATATGTGGAGTAAGACAGGTGCTTTCCTTTCCTTAGAATAGGCACTTCTTCAGTTACAGACTTAATTTGTGCTAACAAGCAATTACCAGCCAAAATCCAAAAGTGCCTAATGAATTTGTCAAGACAGAGAATGTTAGAAGCGAGACAGACTGAAGCATTGACAAAGATTTGGGAACACTGCTGGTGCCCAAGACCCAAATAAACAATGTTCAGGTGGCCTGGAATTATTGTGAATCTTGAGGAATGTTGCATTTCAGACTCCTTCTAGTAAATGTTACTTTAAAAAAAAAAAAAACACTGGTATTGCAGAACTTTCTGTATTATAGCATATTAATCTGTATATTTAAAGCAACTTCAAGCATTTATACCAATGCAATCTGTCTCTGCCCCACAAGTACTTTGTATTTAAAAGTCACTATTCATTTTTATCATAATCAGGGTTTTTTCAGTTTTTAAAACAAATATTAAGACTAATTTTCCATAAAATGTAAATGATTATGTACTTTTCGTTTGTTGAATAATAGGAGAAATTAAAATGAGAAAGTATTCCTTATTGTGAAATTAATGATCATGAAAATACTATAGAATGTGCATCAATAAAACCATTATTCTGTAATAACTAAGAAACCAACTGCAGTGTCATCCATTTTATTTTGTTCTGCTGCCATTAAATTAGCAGGAAAGAGAATTAAATAAGGTATAATATTTTCCTTTTAAAAAACAGTTGATTTAAGAAGAGACATATAAATGTAGTGGAAAAGTGCCTGACTTCTTTAACTTTTGACTTATTGTTTTCTTATTAAACCAATTATTCCTGCACCATCTAAATCCTTCCAAAATAATTTCCCACTGGCTGAAGCAAAAGGTACTGCAGGGAGCAAAATCAGCCAATTTTTTAAAAGCTACCTTCATTGAAAACCTACACAACTTGCTACAGAATTCAAGCAGATGCTTTCAGGTTCTAAGATTAAAGAAACTTTGTATTAATGTCTTCCAGTGGCCTTATTCACAAATCCTGACGCCCTTTAGCTTCACTGGAGCCTGAGGTCAGCAAGAATGTGATACAAAAAAATTATGGTTATTAATCACCAACAAGTAAATCTATGAGCTTGTAGCAAACTTAGAATAGGATTTGTATTGCAGTCTAATCCATTATTTTTTACAATGCAGCAAATTGAAAGGCTTTTGTCTTCATGGACTTTTGAAGTGTACTTTCTGTAACATAAAAAAAATAAATACTGTGTAAACACGTTGCATACTGAAAAATAAAAAGTGAGTAGTGTCACTAAACAATATATGGATCTGACTGACTCTAAAAAGAATTATCATCAAAATCTTTTAGAAGTATACATGTGAAAGCCTGCAATGAACTGAAATTTTTTACAGAGATCCTCATAATATAAGCATTCCTTTCCTCTCCTACACTTAGCCTTAGGCAATGAACCGCAGATCAGGCTGAGTAACAAAAAAGAAAAATTGTAGCTTATTCTCATTATAAGAAAACTTTTAATCAGTTTGCTTGGTAATAAAATTTGTTTGTTTCTAGATGCATTTTCAATATTTGGAAAATAAAGACAAGGCGAAGGAAAAGTAACGGCACGAAAAAGAATGTGAAGGATGCTGTTTACTATGGTACAGTTGTGTGTAGAAACTAAAAAGTTGTTACTTACTAAAAGGATGGCCATGAATACTAACTATCATTCACAGTAGCCAAGTGGCCAGTCATGAAATGGATCACTTACTTTTTAAATGAATTTACTTATTTGACTTTGTGATAGAAAATGAATATGGGAACTAGTTTATGTAAATCCCTTTATGTTTTCACAGGGTTACCAAAAATAATTCAGAACATAATACATTCCCTACTTTCTGAGTCTGCCTAACTGTGAGTGCCTATTCATGCAGCACCCTCTTTTCTCTGGAGGCTCTTTTGCTATTTCATTACAATCCACCGCATTTGCTTATTTCTGAGAGTTTTACACTTTTCTCCTTCCTAGAATGGCAGTTCAATGCATCTTTAGGTAGATGGGCATCCAAATCCCACCTAAGATGCCTAGGGAAGCTCCAGAAACTTGCATCATCTGCAGGGTAACAGGTATTACCTAAATTTTCTATAATAATTTTGATACCAGAAATAGGTGTCAACTCCTAGGCCAACCAAAGGAAAATTAATCTTTCTGGAACCAGAACAGAGAGACTGTGTTTTTTCAGCTGAAGAAAGAATCTAATGTATGTAGATTTAACTGTTTCTTAAAAAATAAACAGAACATCTTCCATGCATCAACTCCTATTCACCCATAACTGCAGTTGGGATGTGGCATGTCCCTGTGCTGGCAATTACACCAATACCAGGGAGATGGGGGAAAACTGGGATGCACCACAACAATAACAATCTCAAAAAAATCGGGGAAATATCTTATAAAATTTGATTTTTCTCAAAGTTTAGCAAACCAGCATGTTTATAATGAACAATTAAAAACTCCATGACAAACTGATGCTATCCCAAAGTAATCACTTAAACTAATTAAAAAGATCACTATATAAACAAATTACTATTTTTAATTAAACAAAATTTAAATTCAGGCTTGCAATTATCATAATCATAAATAATTTCTCCAATAAAAAAAAAAAAACAAATAAGATATTAAAATCCAAACCAATGTATGTTTTATCTTAAGCATCAAGGAAATTTTGAAGATACAGCTTAATTTAAAATCACAGATAGAGAGGCTTTATAACTCAACTGAAGATTAAGTATTTGTACAGCCACTGAGAGTTTTGAGGATCAAAATAATAAAGAGCATTTAAACTAATTTCAACTGTGTTTCCACCAAATGAGAATTACATCTCCATCTTTCAAATCTGTAACATTTTGCTACTTTGAGCTGAAGCCTTTCTTGTTTTCCTTTTTTTTCAGCAATCACTATGTAGAAAGCGAGAAAGAAAAAAAAAAAAAAAAAGATTCCTAGGGTTTTTTTTCTTCATTTTAGTCATCTGCTATATGCAGAGCTTTTGTTTTATTTGAATTTCCTAAAACTCCCCTCTCAAAAATTAGAAACCATCTGTAACAAAGAAGAAAAGCTCAGGGGAAGGAAATGAGAGAACTAATGTTTGTGTGACATTCAGTGCTCCTAAGTCTCTTCGGATTTTTTTTGAAAGTGGATCAAAGACCTTCCCAGATATTTTGTACAATAAATTCTTCTAACATCAAAGTACTATTAGATGTCACTATTTCCATCTAGTTTTCCTCTAGATGAAAAATCTCATTGGTTTCAAAGTTTATTTTTGCTGCTCAAGAATGAATTGTAGTCAGGTAAGTGTTACATGAAATACCTCAAATTCCCTTAATTACTTTATAATTCATTTGACAACCTGACTTGAGGCAAAATCTTTGTATTTGTTTTATTTCATACTGCACTGAAAAAAACCCTTAATTTATGACACAAATAAGACCACCAACATGAACTAAAAAATAACTTTGTTGAATAATTCTTGCCAAGTGAGAAGCACTCTCAATGTTATTGTCCACATATATACACTTCCTAATGCAAGTTGTTTTTCTAGTGAACTCCACAAACCAAGTCCTAAACCGAAGTTTTACTGTCATTACTGCTTTTAAAGAGCTTCCAGGTGAAGACAGTCTTTCAAGTTTCTTAAGATAATGAGGTCTCTTTAACACCAAGAAATACAAGAGCAGGTATATACAGTAAAATCTTTTCCCTGAGCTAACAGTTGAGACCAATTACCTTTGTCAGTAACTGACAGAAATTGATCTACTGTGATCTCAACACTAATTATGCCTAAGGGAGTCACTGTTCCGATAAATTACTACTTACCTTCTGTGGAGCCTAAATAATGTGACCAGAGTTTTCTGAATAGCACTGACTTTTCATAACAGTATCACGCATCTGTTTCAAAGTATAAAGATAAGACCACCTGCTAGTGTCCTTATCTATTTCTTTATTTGAAGACCTGCTAGTGACGGGCTTTGGAAAACATGAGAAGAGCTACACAGTGATACAAGAGGTGATGATTTTTCATTCTTTAAGTTATCTGCTGAAAAGTTAACCATATATCATTGCTACACAATATTGTCTAAGTCTCTATTACGACGATAAAATGAGGTTGTAGCTGCCTGAACTGTGAATTTTGGATTGCTTTAATAGTTTCTAAAACTTTCAACTCTAATCTTAATTTATTCCAAAGAGTAAGACTTCAATTCTGGGAGAGCAAATATGCTTGAGGAAAGATGCTCAAGAGCAAGCAAAGTCACACTGTAACTGATGCTTCAACAATTTACGGTAATATGACCTCAGGTCCAAAATGTCAATCTTTACCTAAAAAACAGAGAATGAAGTATTGAAAACTGTGATTCTTTGACCTCATATCATAAAATCTAGATGTTACAAACAACTTCCATAAGATGCAAGTATCAGTACTAGTTAGTGTACACTCTATTTTGTGGGGTTTTTTTGTTTTGTGGGTTTTTTTTTAAATCTAGATATAGATCATAGATCACTGAAAGGTTACGGCTGGAAGGGACCTTAAAGGGATCTAGTTTCATCCTCCCTGCCATGTGCAGGGATGCCATTCACTGTGTCAAGTCACTCAGCCACATCCAGCCTGGCTGCCTCTGAACAGTTTCAGAGGTGGAGTATGACAACTTCTCTGGGCAACCTGATCCAGTGCTGCATCGCCCTCTGAGTAAAGATTTTTTTTCCTAAATCCAATTTAAAACTGCCCTCTTTTAATTTCAAACGATTGCCTGTTGTCCTGTCCATTGCAGTCAACATATCTCAAGTGTGAATTAAGAAAAACAGTGAGCTGAATATCACTTAAGCACACAAAGGTCAAATTTCACAGCTACTGAATACTCCTTTTGTGCTGTTCATATTTTGCCTCTCCACACCATAATACAGAATCTTTCTAAAGTTCTTAAAACAGGTGATAATTTACATCATACATAGTAACAGATTTCCTCTGCATTTATTTTATTTCATTTGGATTTGATTCTGTCCTGGGGAAAAGAAATTGGATCTCTAATAAAGTAGCCCAAGAGGTTATGTTCAGTTCTCTAAAGCACTGAGTGACAAAAGATGATGTTTTAGGAGTAAATTGCATGAGACTGCAGGTGTAACATGAGCCTGTAATGCCCTTTCTGAAGGCACAGCTAATGGTCAGACAGGGTACTATAGAAGCCTCTAAACTGGCACTTTCTGTATTTTGCTAGCAAATCTTATGCAGTATCTGCTAAATCTTCTGACTCTCTCTTTTCACATATTGCTGGATGTGTAAAACTGTGGCTCTCCTCTCTGTGGCAACCATGTAATTATCTTTCAACTACAGCAAATCAAAGTTACTTATACAGCTACTTGCAGTGATGTCCTAACAGCTTCTGCCCTCTCTGATGACTTTGCTTTTGAGTATTTTAAAGCAATAATGTAAGAAAAAGTATTTGATTACAGGAAAAAGCGGTCTTCTATCTTAACCATTACCAAGGAGAATGGTATCCCTTGCAGCTCCATAACATGAACTGTGGTAGCAACGCACTGTTAACTTATTTTTCTTCTTTCTGATACCTCTGGAGATGAGAACTTAAAACTTGTGAATAAATAATTAAGACAAGAAAAAGCACTTGAAGTAAAAATGAAGTAAATACCCCTCTTGGATCACTAAAATTAACTAGAATCTCTAAGTTCCTGTGCCATGACTAACTCCATTTAATAGAACAAAAGATAAAATCTTTGCTGATACAATTTGCAGCTGACATAAAATTGTCAGGAATACAAATAATGGTGTGGTGAAGCCAATCATACAGCTAAATCTGGATCTTTCAGTAATATGCAGACATTTGCAGAGATGAAATATAGCTGCCAAATGCAGTGTTCAAAGGAATAAAAGGCAGGTAATGCAATATCTTTAAATAATCTGATACTGAGGGACCTAGAAATATTGGCATACAGAGAGCTGAGATCAAATTGCTTTTATGACAGTGCATTTATAAAGGATAACTCAGTCCTTGGGATCATATCATGTCAGAATTGAAGCACCCACATATAAACCATATATGCACCCACATAAAATCTTGTGCCACCTTTTTGCAAAGAATGCAGAAAAGCTAGAAATCATTCAGAAAACAACAACAACATCAAATCAATTGTATAATCTACACTTTATGCCAAGAGATTTAAGAAGTTCACCCAAATTAAGAAGTCAAGTCAATAAATAACATGATAACGAGTAATACATTTCCACATGGTTTTCCATATTTTTACAGCTTTAGCTGCACATGAATAGTGACTACTATGCCTCCTGAAATCCTCGGATATAAGGGTCAAGGACATTTGCACTAAGTTGTCACGGTAACTCACTACAGACCAAACACATTCATTACCAGCACAGTAACAACAGGTTATTTATTTATGTATATACACATGTAACAAATGTCAAGCACCTGAAAATGATGCTGAAAGTACAGAATCTTCAAAATGGCCTGCAGAAATTTTCCAGGCAAAAGCATGCCTTCGGAAGTACCTTACCCCGACCTGAATGGGTAAGAGATGTCTGAGAGTAAGTGACTGAAAACAAGAATGAGTGAATGAAAGCTCACATTAGGCAACATAGTATGAGAAATAAGGTACAACTTTTCCAGGACTGAGGACACTAATTACTGATGTAATGTACCTAAATCAAAATAACAAGGATAACAAATCCTTTATAATTTGAATATTTTTATTCAAGAATGAAATCTCTTTATAAGATATGGTAAAGATCAAAAAGCTCCACATCAATGCAGAAATTACTAGGTGAATCTGATGCTAAGTATATTGAAGTTATTAACATTAGATTAATACACTAGATTAGATTAGATTAAACATTAAACACTGACTTCTAAAAGCTCTCTGTATACATTCATTAGATTAATAGATCCTTTAGTAATATCAAAATGTTTCCAAAATCCTTTACGTATATCTGAATGTTTATACACTGTTCAAAGGAACTGCATCTCAATGCTCTCAAAACCAGACAGATATGTGCCTGTATTTCATATTTTTTATGCTCCTTGTTTTCTGCTGTAATTTGGCATAAGATTTCAATAAAAATTAGGAATTTCCTAAAAATTCTATGAATGGTGCCGTAACGTGAACTGAAACTACACTTCTTCCAGGTCAAGACTGTGTGGTGGGTAACCCAAAGCGTTATCTATTCCAGCCGGTCCCTGGGGCCAGCTCACCCTGCCCTGGCACCCCCAGAGCCGACACGAGTGCAGCAGCACCAGCTCCAGCAGGGTCTGCCAGGCAACAGGAGGAGGCAGCCAGCAGGAGCGCTGGCCCCACACACGCCAGCACTTCTCATCCGCCACTTGAACTCCTCTGTAATCTCCCACATTCCCAAAAGGGTTTGCTCACATCCTTTCCCTTTGTCTCCCCGAGAGCACAGCCACCTGCAAAGGTCACCGTCTGGGGGGGAGGGTTTGATGCCATTTTCCATCTCCCACACACAGAGTTGCCCATGGTGGATGTCATCTTGGAAAGGGTATTTCTGCCATTTTGGGTGTTTCTTTCTTCTCGGGTATATTTTGAGATTTAGGAATTTTGTATCTAGGGTTTATTTAGTGTTATTTTTTCCTGTTGCCATTTTACTTGTTAGTAAATTGTTACTTGTTCGACTATATTTACTTGTATTTTGTTTCTCTTTATTGGTGGAAAAGGATTGCTTAAAACAAAGGGGAAGAACTCATTTTTGAGTGTTCCCATTTAAAGTGATTTAAACAGAGAGAAATGATTCTTTGCAAGAAGACCACAGGACAGGGAAAAAAATACCACCAAAACAAACAGAAAAAAATGCAACCAACCAACCAACAAATCACTACAACAAGCAAAGTGTGACAAAATAACTTCAGAAGTAATCTCTTAGAAGTTGCATTTAATACTGGTAACCTATGAGAGATTTTATGTGCATATACAAGAATAAACATGTTTTGATTAAATATATACAAACAGGCAACCTTAATCATCAATTCCAGAACCTTAATTGACAATACAAGGAATTACATGTTTCTTATATTGGCTGTGTCCAAATCTTGATACTAATCACAAAGTTGACAAATAAATTGGGGGTTCAAGGCTAAGATGTGAAACATATAATTCAGGTACCTGATAGTCTCTCCTGACAAGTTCCATTTTTCTCTGCAGTGTTTAACAGTGACAGAAACCTCTGCTTCAACCATTGTCAGACATACAAAAATAAGATAACAGATCAATTGGGTAGAGGTTACTCTGCACAGATGACAGTAACACATTGTTTCAGTATCTTGAGGTCGTCACTCTTTCTGCGTGTAGTATTGACAGGCATTTAAGGACTAGGTCACAGTACCCAATTAAACTGATTTTATTCATACTTTTTTTCCTTCGAATCTCCTTTTAAGTTTCAAAAGCAATTTTCTTTTATTTTTTTAATCATTGGCAAAATTTTATTTGCTTTATCAGCAGATAAAGGGGTTTTTTGACAGTGTGAACATATTTATTAAAATCATCTTTATGAAAACCTACTTGTCACTTTTTTTTTTTAAGTGAGATACTTGAGATCAATTTGTAAGTATAAATATAGCTTTATGAACTTCCTATTTAGTTACCATTATTCTAGTTGGCTAGACTGTATTTGCTGAGTATCGTGCTTCAACATTAATTGTGAATGATACTGAAATCATAAAACAGATGAGTTCTGACATAGAATTGGGATGTCACAATTATGCAATATTTATACACCCACAACTATATTATAAAGAAGCTAATAAACAGAAAATCCACATACATTATCAAAACCTTACAGGCTATAAAAATACCTAATTATTATTAAGAAGACCTCAAGTATATGTTCTTGCTATTATGTACCTGGAGAATCTCTTAACATTCCCTTACGTGAGTGCAAATACTTTCAGTTCCATCCTTTGCTTTATTCTCATTGAGAGATCACATCCTTGGACTATAAATAAAATGTGTAATTTCATCCTACTTGAGCCATGTCCAGTGCTTCAGCTAACTGCAGTGAAGAGAACATGCACAAAAGAAAACACTACAGGTCCTATACATGCTAATATTTAGAAGACCCATAACAGCTGCTACTTGCTTTCCTTTTATACACACTGTAGAGGTGACAGAAAACCAAAGGACTTCTCATGATTCTTTTTCCTCACTTTCAGTGAGATGCAAGGTTTTTATTCTTCCAGCTCTTTGGCACATTCTGCAGGGTAAATTTACCATTACACAGATCCTACCATCTTAAGAGCCTCAAGAATCACCTAAGTCATCATTCTGTACTGACAAATAATTAGATCACTATAAACAGTTTAATATTTAAAAAAATGTTAAGTGAATAAATAGAATATACCAGGCTTCCAAGAACTTACCAGAAAAAACAAGCTGATTGTTCCCTTAATTTTCTCGGCCATAACTGGTTCTTCACTTCTGAAGCAGAGTGCCATTGCTAATGAACTACTTTTTCATTAGGATTAAGATTTAATCACTTTTATGGTAGGATTCCACTGAAATTACTGAAACTCTGAGCTGTGGTTTATCACATGCCATTTCCCTAATCTTTCTGAACAATGTCAGGCTCACCTTTGGATTGAGGATTGTTTTAAAAGCCTTTATGAAATACAAAGCATATGACTCCTATACTTCAGCAGTGATTCCTTCAAACAATAATGAACTGCTCTGCAAGCAGTTTGCTATTAAATGGCTTTGTGAAACCTTCACATTTGCTCAGCACATTCTTTTGTAAAGTCTAGGAGACTTATTCAATTGACCAACATGTTGCTTGGTAGCAGCTTGATCATTTGATTCTTACTGGGAAGATTAGAAGTAGAGCATTTCATCATTGTACTCCATTTCTACCACAGTGAGTCAAGAGAGCAAAGGCAGAAAAGAAAATACCTAATCTTAAATTCGCATTAACACAATTCCTAATCAGATGCAGCTTCTGCTAAAAATCCCACATAAAAGCTCTTTGCTTTAGATATCACAGGCAAAAAGAAAGCTCACTTCAGCACAATATTAAAACACAGCTTCAAACCTTTTGTGGTTAAAGAAAAAAGAAACCAACAATCCCCAAAGGCCAATATTAGTAGCTAAACTTTCCAAGAATTCTAATTATTATGTGCTGGTATAATAGTGTTTTATTAAAAAGAGACTATAAACAGATTGATCGAAGAGGCAAAACTGTAATTTTGAGAACTTCAAAACTACAGGTATCTGTGACCCTGTAAGTTTCATCTCTACTAATGAATTAAACACGGCTGTGTACTTTGTCATGGAACCAGCATGCTGGCTTCCAGCAGTACATGTTCCTGAAGCATAGTAACTGCAGAAGTATACACAGAAAGTTTTTGATATTGTGCTGGAGGACTAACATGCAGTTATGTTCTGACAGTTGTCAATCATAGGAATGGTCAATTCCAGAATGCAGGCATTTGCCTGGATAGTCTGTTACTGATTAATTAGTAAAAATATGGCTTGTATTTTCATAGACATGAAGTTCTTAGCTGGACCTTGACCCTTCCACAGGTCAGTAGTGACAAGTGGAAAGGCATTCATAAACATACAGTGCTGATCAATGCAGAGAAAATGCTTTAGCATCTTTAACCTAGACCAGGAAATATTAGAAAGTTAGGTCGCTGACTTTGGAAAGGTGATTCACAGGAATGGCGGTAAGTGACTTAAGACCGCACTTGTGGGAAATGGATTTGTAGAGAATTTCCAAAGCCTGACAGAAAGCTCACACAGTATCCATCTGTGTGCACCTTGAGATAAAATATGCTGACCTAGAAAGGCCATGGAATATGACAGACATTGTTGAGAGAGAAATGAAACTAGAAACAAGTTTAAAATTATGAGCTTGTAAATAGACTAGGTATTTTAGAGAAATGGAACTATGAAAGATGTACTGTAGTAGGACCCATGAGGGGTATTTTTAGATGACTAGCTTAAAAGCATTAACAGCATTGTGTGGCAAAGGCTGTTAGGCCAAAAAATGCTTATAATGTATTATAATTAGGAAATAGTTTGGTTTCTGATTTTGATAGCGTGAATTGTAACATCTGTACCATCTCACTCTTCACATGAGACTGAAAATGGAATAAAAGTCTTTAAAACGTCTCAGGAGCCCCGTCTCTGGGTCAGAAAAAAGGATAAAATAATAAAACCCACACAAACAGGACTAGGTGTAAACCTCTGTGCTGTACAATGATTTATTAAATATTGATTTAATCTTTTAGTAAGGCTGGCTAGATAAGCTCTGCTGCTGTTCAATGCACAATACAACTTATCTACAGTAAATGTTGGAAAATGCTGAACACAAAATTTATTTGGACTTCCAATCTTGTGTGGAGCTTCTGTGCCATAGTCAAAATTCTCTATTAAGTATGTCTAGTAGTCACAACTGTCACTCAACATAATCAAAAATCAGATTCTTAAATTCAGAATTAAGGTGATTAACTCCTAAAATGTCACTAGTGGTGACTGTAGCAATGTACAAAACCTCAATTTTTTCAGGGAAGAAGCACTGTAGCATTAACTCCCTGTGCTCTAGAAAGTAAGAAACTTAGATATTCAAATTCTTAGATATAATTTTCAAGGAAAATTATAGTTTTTAATGTGTAAAGACATCAAAATTTGTCAGCTGTGGTAACTGGTCATTTTTTATTTGGAGACAGTGCATTAGAGTTTCAAATTCTCATTTCAGAGAAATATACAACTTAAAGTATAGGGCTAACCTTAAATATAGTAACAAAAATATACCAAAAGGAAACAGTTCATTTCTGACCACTAAGAGAAAAATGTACATGTGTACTCTTACCCAAGAAAATTATTCATAGGCCATACACAGGATATAGTCAGTGGGATGAAATATAATTCCTTTCGTGAATAATACATAAGGAGGTAAGGACAAATACATCAAAGCATGAGATTAGCAATCCAAATGAATTCTAATGTGCCATCATAGCTTTTTTTTCCATTAATAAGCATATACTGACCTGGGATATAACAAAAAGAAGTCATGCTTTGACAGATATTTTTACCAGACATAATTTTGTTAGTTCAAAATAATATCTGGCTTAACAGTTATGAGCACCTACAACACTGCAAATCAGCATATAAATACAAGAGAATATATTATTCACCACAACCATCCTTTGAATGTTTTTAAGTGTACTTCAAAGTATATCTTTTAAAAAATATATTAATATAGGATGTTCTTTGTAAACACATCACACAATGCTTGCAAATCAAAAACATTTTTTTAACATGATCTATCACTACCATGTTCTGGTTTTAAAATCTTTAGCGAAACCATTAGGAAGTGTAAATTTTGGTAAGTGTACACAGGATTGACTTTCATGTGAATTCATGAAACATTTCCTTGGTGAATACAGCAACCTTAAAGAAGAGAAATTTAATTCTAAATTTCTAAAATGTATCCTTCAAAAACTATGTAAATTTTAAAATCATATTAACCTTATTATCTCCTGTTTTAAACATAGTTTAATCTTAAATTACACTGAACTTTCCCAATTAGCATATATCAAATGTAATCACTCATGAATAGAAATAAAATGAAACTTGCTTTTCACCATAGTTCTTACAGGTGTGAAACTTACAGCAAAGTATTAATACTTTCTCCCAGAAATATACTTTCTTTCCTTTTTTGCACATACGGTGATAAAATGTTTTTCCATCCTAAGACACTCATACAAAGATGTTGGTGGAGAGCCCCTTCACTTTATGCTCTGGAAAGTGTTTTATTGCAGGTGCGGGAGGGGAGGGAACCCCAAACCTTCATTTTAATGCTCCCCTCTCTGGTGGTGTAGAGGCTGAATAGTATAATTAGACTCTGCTGCTTTGCCAAGGGAAGAATTTTATGAGCTTTAAAGGATATTGCTCAGATCACCAAGATGTGCAAGGTCAGTATCTGGCATGTGATCCTTCCCATAAAGCTCTGTTGACGAAACTGAGCTATCACCTTAGAATAAATAATCCTGCCCAAGTGACAAACTAATGGGGTTCTTCACTTACTATGTTCTGTTTTGCAATAAAAATATATAATGAAAGTACAGACATGTTCTTATATGAACCTTTCACACAATTATATAAAACTTTACAACATTTCAAGAACATACATTCTTTTATTTGTAAAAACCCCATAACTAAAAAAAAACCAATCAAAACTAACAAAAAGAAACAAACAAAATCCAAGCATCTAGGGAAGCAATAACATATTAAAATGTTGAAGCACAGTGCTATATGCCACTCACTGTAGTAGCACAGGATTAAGCATTTCTACAAAAATATCCAGGATTCTCTTTACACTTTGATATGAAGTGTTTGTTTCTCAAAAGAGTCCTGCATTGCACTGATAACTCCCTAAACTATTTGATGCAAGGCTACTTTCATGACTTGCCCTTAAAGAATTCCCTCAGGGAATCTATAACCTATGATCCCATATAAAAAGAACAGATTAACTTATTTTTCAAACCAGAAGGTAGAAATTGCAAATCAATCTATAAATAAAATGGTATTTTATACTCAGAAACCTAGAACATTTGAAATTTCAATGTTTTCTCCATCTTTTATATTAACAGACCTTCAGTTGTGGATTTCTCAGAAAACTCATGGTACTTGAGTCAGTACAAAGGTATGGAAACTGTTTCTCATATTATATTCTATGCAGTTCTAGAATACATATTAGTACTTGATCACACTTTCATTGACTGGTAATAGCAGCCAGCTTTTCTGGAACAGGAGTATCCTGTAAATCACTGAAAACTCCTACAGTGGATTTCCAACAGAAGACAAGTGTGAATGGAGAAATCAGCAACAGTTTGCAGTTCTGGATTGATTTCCTTATAGCTCATGAAACTCTTCTTGATTAAAAGGAAAACAAGGTTCTCCTTTATTCTGATTCAACACCTGAAAATCCTCATATTTTTTATCAAATTTCATATTATTTACAGCTACAATCTGCCACCTTCACACCGTCCTCATTTCTCTGCAGTGTTTTCTGGAAAGCTACGCTACTTCTCTCTCATCTTAAAAGCTATTTGGTCACACTATCATGAGTTTCAGATATCCTCTCAGTCTAGATTCATTCTCACAGCAGCAGGAAAATATTGTAAAAAATGTAACTTGTCACACCTAATTGAGCACGTTTTCATTAACATGCAGCACCAGTTCTATCTTCTGTTATATATAACAGAAGATAGAACTTATCTTATATATAAGATCATGCACAGTATCTTTTCTAATGCCTATTAAACTATAAAAAGTTAGGAAAAACTTTGATGAATTTTGAGGTAATGAGTTCCAGTTGCCACTTTTCTATCAGTTCAAGTACTGCTTTCTTTGACTACCATCTCAAGAAAAAATGTTTTTTAAATGTTTTT
>WEIU01023509.1:15158-35573 GCA_013389925.1 Aegithalos caudatus
ATTTAATCTCCCCACGGGCAGTCCCCCGCCCCGTCGGACCGGCAGCGTGCGTGGGGGATGTGTATGTGTGGGGGGGGCTCTGCTCGCTTTACCGCCCTCCCTCTCCCCGTCCCCGGTCCCTCACGGCCGGGCGGAGCGGGGCGGGGCGGGGGGAAACGGGCCGGGCGGGCGGGGGCCGCTTACCGTGGTGCCACACCTCGGGGTGCCCGTGAAAGTACGATCCGATGCCGTGGCCGATGAAGAAGGGGCAGACCTGAAAGCCGCCTTGCCATGCCACGGAGCTGCGGGGGCAAGGAGGACGTGTCAGGGTGCGTGCCCCACTACCACCCCCGCTAGACGGCCCCAGCCCCTGCTACTGCCTTGCTACCGACACTGGGTCGCCACTTTGCGACCGTTCCGAAAGACAGTCATTGAAGCGAGCGTGGCTGAGCCATTGTTAGGTTTCAGAGTTAACATGCCTGCCAACAGAGGCTGGTAGCTCCCGTGCCAGCCCTGCTGTCTAGGTAAAACGGCAGTGTGTTGTCTCCCCGCTTGTTGGAGGGTAACCTTTTCCACAAGCACGCTGGGAACTCATGTTAAGATGGCACATCTGAAGTTGCCAAGTCGGGCAGCCAAAGCCTCAGCACAGCACCAAACCACAACCTCTGCCGAGTTCTCTGGAAGTGCAGAGTCTGTGCTGGGCTGCATACCCGGGGCCTGCACTGGGCTTCCTGCAGAAGATGCTTCTGCTGCCAACAGGGAGAGTTAAGAGCCCTACTACTCCACTTTCATAATACTTCAAACATTTAGTATAAAAACTATTGAAAGTTCAGAAAATACATTTATGCTAAATAACAATGTATTTCTAGTGAACCTATCGCCACGGAGGCAAAGCCAAATCGTAACAATTACAGTGTTTCAGTTCTGTCTGCGAGATCTGTCCTGCCTTGCATGACCTGCCTCAGGGAGAAGCATCTCTAAGAACTGCCTGCAGGACTATGGCTGGGCACTGATCCCTACCCATGGTAGGAAAGCAAATTCCTATCCCAGTTCCCCAAAACTGGAGGACTTGGGAGATACATGGAGTATCCTCTGGCTGCTGGCCCACTCCATGTCTGCAGGCTTTAGTTCCAGGCTCTCCCCGTACTCAAGCAGTGGTGGAAGCAGTGGTGGATGGAGTGATTTGAGGCAGCTCAGCCAGGAGGCCTGCCTGTATCCAAACCAGAAAAATGCAGAGATTCAGGAAGATCTGGAGATGGATTAGAAGTGACAAGACAGTTACCCTTGTCCCTGCATATCATCCCCATCCTATTTCTAAAATCAAACAGGAGCAAGACAGGAAGGCACTCAGCCTGAAGAGAATTTGCCTATAACATTAAAAGCTTCATTTACTTATTTGAATGAAGGTAGGCACTGAAGAACTTCGGGTTTGTCTGTGTTTACATCTTAGGAATTGCTCTCTCACAGTTTCACTACAGGTGGAAAGCTGAAAAAGTTAACAAACTCAACGAAAGTAAAGCTGTTGCAGAAATTAAAGCCTGGTAAGCTCCGTGGGGTAGCTTTTATTCAGGTGCAAAGTGGCCTCAGCTTGCTGTACAAAGTAATCCCCTTTGCACACCAGGCTCCACAGACTCTGCAGTGATGGCTCCAGTGCCCATGGGTCATTGCCCCAGAATTTAATGCCATTCAGTCGAGGGACATGCTAGTAGAGTTGGTTGATGCTGCAGTGTTCAGACCTTAGAACATGTTTTAACAGAATTCGTATATTACCTTTTACCTACCCATTGCTCTGATATAAAGACTGATCACATTTCTTCATTAGCTCTGGAGAAGAATGGAAATTTCAGGTTGCTACCCCCTAACTAACTCCAAAGTACTGGCAAAGAGGATTACCAATAAGGCTAGAAATTGGGGTTTCATTTGTTTGCACTCAAACTCCAGGCTTTATAAATTATTTATATACACATAAACTTTATACATCAATTATTTTGGGGAAAAAAAAAAAAAAAAGGATTATGCAATGAGAAGTCCTACTAGAGATGGAAAATACTTTCTCCCCTGCCTTTCTATCATGTCCCCCATATCTGGGTCAGAGACTTGGCCTGCTGGCTATGATGCTGCTGAAGGACAAGCAAGAAGTACAGAGAATGGAGATGAAGTAGAAAGCCAGATTCCCCAGAAACATACACAAAATTCAAGAACTCCAGTGACCAAGTCCAGGGCAATGCAGATGATGATTCCCCTATGAGTGAAGGGATTCTCTGCAGAGAGATCAGAGAAGCCATCCATGCAACATGTTGATAAGGTTTCTTTTCATCTTCTTCTGACAGTCTTCTTGCAAAATCATAAACAATCACACTAACTGTTCAGCTTTGCTGATGTCCTTACATGGCATCCCTGACCACTAACAGAGCATGGTCATGTTTTGTATTACAACAGGATTTTTTCTGAAAGAAAAAATCCATATTCTGTAGCAAGACAGAAATAGTTTCTCTCAGTGCAGCCATTCTTCTAAGCACCATGGCTACATACTTTCCAGTGAGCAGGGGAAGCTCCAGCCTCAGCATTCAGCTTCTGCCAAAGAGGGTGGCAGGAGCAGCAGGAGCTGCATGTTGGGCACCAAGCACACAAGCACGGGGGCACACAGAAGGCAGTGTTTTAACAATATCCTGTCCTCATGCAGTCAAAGAAATGAGTCACATGCATCTCAATGGTGAATTCTACCACTTTCTCGACAAACAGCTTGAAAACAACTCCATTAGCATCAGTACTTCAGTGGTTACTGTGTGTGATCAAAAGAGGGGATCCTGGAGCTCACAGGGCTTTGACATCTACACTGACAGACACCATGCCCCTCCTTCTTTCCTCTGGTTTACATATAGAGCCTTGGTATTCTCTATATAAAACGTAACATGGTCAACAGACCTGAAGGGACACACTGAAAATAAACTGCAGGTGTTAAACTCAGCCATTTCAATCTGGTTTTAGTATTTGCATGAGTTTCAGAAGATCCTATGAGGTGTTTCTCTCCACAACTAGCTTTACTTTGGAGTATTTAATAAATCCTAGTGAGCTCTTACCTCCTTGTGGAGTTACAATAAAACACCTAGCTTTCATAACAAAACAAAGCTGCTAATCCTAGCTACAACTTGCAGAAGTAATCCTGTAAATGTACATGTTGGCTGTAACTTTGAAACAGCTCTGAGAAGAGCGAATTGAACTACTGGTCTTGGTTAGCCTCCCTGGTTGTCCAGGACTCCAGGCAGTGGAATCTGACTAAAAAATCAAGATGCCAGGGAGTGGAGCATTTTTGCCAATCTTTGCTGACAACAGCTCAACATTTTGGTCTCACTGTCTCCCTGCCCATCTCAGGACCTGTCAGTGGTGGCCTTTCATTGTTGCTTTCCCATAAGACAACCTTACAAGATTGCAGCCCCATCTTCATCAGATGCTTCTTGCAGGCAGAGTAAGCTTAGACAGTTGGAAGAGCCCTGATTGCAAGAGGGAAAGCAATGAAGGCAGGAGGCAGAGGTTGGCATGACCGAGCCGGGCTGCTTGGCATCTGCTGCGGGAAAGGATGTGTCAGGCTGCCAGTTCCCCTTGGATGGGGAACATCCCAGCAAATCATTTTCAGAGCAAATGCTGGGGCAGCAGAAGTAGACCTCACAAGACAGTATCAAGAGAAAAAAAAAGGTTCTTCATAATAATCATTGTTAAAAATACACATTGACAATATTTATTATCCCACATATTGATATTTGTTGCATATTTGGGCAGAGGTGAATTGAGCAGGACTAAAAAGAATTATTTAGTGAGCCCGGTACTTGATTTTATGTTTTGCTGCCATGTGTTCCAGCCCAGTGGCTGCAGAGTCAAGACTAGCTGCAGTGCTGCTTTCCCTTTGTTGATGGCAAAGCCAGGCCAAGTGTCTGGCATTGGGATGGACTGGCAGTGACCCAGCTGGTAAAGGAACATCACTAAGGGCCAAGCTGTCCTCCTGAAGCCACTGTCAGAGCCTGTCATACGGTGGTGTCATGCTTCCGAGAGAGGAGACAGGAGAGATGGGTGTCACTTGCCATCTGAGCATCCTCTTCCCATGTTGCCAGACAACAACTAATTCTCTGAAAGGAGGGATAAGTGTGGAGACACGCATCGCTGTCCTGACAGCAGCCTAACAGGGAAATTGCCACAAAGGAGGAACAGGCAGTACTGACTCTCTAGAAAGCTTTCCCCGATACTCAAGCTTCCCCTCAAAGGAGCTCTTGGGTGATAAATCCCTCCTGTTAAGCTGAAAAGCAGGTTGAAAGAATTTCCTTAGGGGGCTTCCCTGTGCAGATACCCTATAGGAGCACCTAGAGGAGCATTTTCTTTTATTTTTTACTAAATTTTGTCACTTAATCCTCAAGGTAGGTCTGGTCTAGTATTCTTAGCACTCCCTGAAGAAAAAAAAGTGAAACAATCCCATTTTCAGCACTGATAGCTACTGCTTCTCTGGGCTCTGTGGTGGCACATGGGAAGAAAGAATTTGACTGATTGGACAAGATGGCACAGACTGCTTTGCTGCCAAGGATGAGCATCCTGGTGAACTGATCCTCAGCCAGGATGCTTCTCCCACAGTGCCAGCTTCTCTTACCAGGGATGAAACTTTATCCAAAACAGTCCTGCAGAGCAGCATGACATGAATGGCTGAAGTTGTTAAACAAATTTGTCTTACACTTCTTGGCAGTGACTATATTTGAGAAACACTGAAACTGGTAACAGCCCCATGATAATTGTGTTCTTATGTAGGAATCTGATTTTTTAAAAAATTAGAAATAATCATGTTTGTCTTAGCTATATTATTAGCAAAATGGCCTCTAAATGGCACACTTGTTTTTATTTAAGTATTGAAACCAGACTCATCCTAAACTATATTTATTTGTGATAAAAATACCCATTTTCAATAGTACCATAGTATCTAATTTGAGAAATGACAAAATTCTACAGGGAAAATATTCAAGTGGGCTTTTTTTTCTGAAATAGTAATCCTAGACTGAGGGAATACACAAGTTCAGGGATTCCCTATAATGACAATAAATGTTGAGATATAATTAGTAATATTTTTGAAAGCCAACAATTGTTTTTTGAAAGAAAGGTACATTTTAGTTTCAAACTGGAACACAAATTACTGTATTTTTCTTACAATAGTGCTGAACTTTTATTTGAGGTTCCCTGTTTCTGAAAGCAGACATGATGGATTGAAATAAAAGATAATTTATTGCAATGCTTACTTTCAAGTGCAGAGAGAAGCAGTGTAATTGTAATTTACAGTAGCTGTCAAGGAAAATCTATCACAGATGACATTAAAATGACTTATTTTGCCTGAGCCACTTATTGTTTAAATGTGCATAATCTGATAGAAACAGATTTTTTTTTTAAAATCTGCTTTATATTTTTCTAAATTAATATCAAAACATATGCTTATGAGTTAACCATTTAAAACCATTTATTAATACTTTCATCACTATTATTTTTTTGCAGGAGTTGAAATTTGGTTTATTAAACAACATCACTTTTAAGTTCTTTAGCTCTCTATACTCATAACACTTTCATGCATTTAGACTCACTGTCTAAAAACCAAATTTCAAACTAGATATATTTTTGTCTGAAAACATGAAAAAATGGTAAAAGAAAATGGATCATAGGAACCAATTCCATTTACACTGGAACTGACCAATAGTTTTGATATGCCTTCCAGTAGAAAGAGATTAGCCAAGACCCAAATTTTTCTAAGCAAAGTAACTCACAACTCCATGCAATCTTTCATTTGCAACTTGTATCTGGTGGGAGAAGGAACAGCTATCAATGAAATACTCAGTGTCAGCTACTGAGCTTCCATAACAAAGACTATATTACAATATTGACTACAAACATACTCTGAGATATAGTTATTCTGAAACCTACTGTAGAAAGGAAACATTCTCATTATTTGTGCATAAGATACATTCTGCATATGACTGGAGCACCCAAAATTGATGAAAGAAACCTAGACACATTTCCGTTCTGATGGACCCAAATGTTTTCAGCTTGTAGGTGCTTGTTCTCAGGCATTTATAATATCTAACTCTTGTGAAACTTGAGATTTTGATGTGTATATATATGTATTATATGTCTGTCTGCAAGCAAACGTTAAATGACAAATAACCTGAAACACACAGCTTCACCAAGCCAAGGTGAGCTTTCAGCAGAGGGAGTGTTAAAGCAGTTCTAAACAAATCAGCACATTTAAATCGTCAACGTGATAAAATCTTGAGAAATAAAGTTAATGACCTGCTATTTCATATGCAGTTTTGAACAGCTACTAGCTTCAATTAATCTGCTTTGCAAAGGGGACACTAACTATATATTTACATTTTGCAAGTAAACTGACCTCTGTAACAACACAGCAAAAATCCAATGTCATATTCAACTCTGTTTTTTTTCTTCTTCTTCTTTTTTTTTTTTTCCTTTTTTTTTTAAACAACTAGAATTAATGTCGTGAATCTGTAATGAAATGCATTATTCTGCACGGAGATTTATCAGATTTTCCAACTGAATGCCATGCTTTGCTAGCACTAGCTGGAGTTCACCTGCATGTTGGTGTGGCGTGTGGCTCTTTTTTGTAAAGAGTTAAGTTGAACACAAAAAAAGGGAACAAAGGTCAGCACCCAGCCGCCACTTGAATGTGAGATTTTTCTTTTTATTCCCCTTGATGTATACTAGGCTCTGTGTTATTAGTCTTAATGATGGAAAATTGTAGTGTTGATACAAATCTTTTTTTCAAAGTAGTAGGCGGGAGCTCCATTTGTTAGTAAGTTTTTTTGTGACTAAAAGCCATGGACAGTACATTTATGTAGCAGTAAAAGGCCTAGATGCTCTTTCCATAGCAGAGCTAATTATTCCTACTGTGACCTTACTGATCTACCCTGTTCCTAGTACATCTCATCTGCACGCCTGTTCCTCTGTGTAGATGGTGTCAGAGAATATGAAAAACCCTATAATGAAACCATTTTCATGATGGAGAAAGGCTACTGGAGTTGCACTTGCTACAAAGAGGCTCAATTATATGAGTAATTGTGATAATTTTCTACATTCATAGCCTTCAATGGGGAAAAAAGAATGAGAGCCACAAAAGAAAATTACTTTAACAAGAAAGTACAGAGAGTAAAAATGGAAGAAGAGACAAAAAGGGGGAAAAAATAACCAGAAAAAAAAAAGTTTAAAAAATAGATCTGGAGGGAGGAATAGCAAGACAGGAAGAACAACAGAAATGCTCAAAAAGCCTATGTGCAGCTGTGTTGCACAATTAAATTGAATTTTTTTTCTGCAGTTGATGAATGTGACTACTGCAAATGTGCCTCTGTAGTTAGCTATCATTTGTTGTTCCGTGACAGGAAAAGGATAATTACCTCTCAGAGAGAATCAAAGGCTGACATGCCCTTTAGACACAGCCATGAATGCAGAGCTCGATAGAATGCTTGAATAAGAATCCAGTGTTCTGTGCCCCCTTCTACTCAAGAATAAATTTTGTTAAAATGCAAGAGCACCACCAGTAAATTTGTTGAACCCTAGGTGTTCAAAAATATGAGGTGCATCTATCGACTCATCCCATTTGCAAAAATAAAACTACATTTTGAATTCACTTCTATTATATTCATGGACAGTAAGATAGTGAGATATGCATTAAATTTCTTTTCCCAGTAGGGGTCTGATTCAACATTTCCTATGAAAGAACAGAAAGACACTATCCTTTTTCTCCAGGCTAGTTAGCCTATAATTTAAAACTGTCAAAAACACAATTTTATACAAAGTCTTCAATAAAAGCTTCTCAGATATAACCCAAAGAGGTTTTACTAAAGTTTGATTCAGACTCTGTTACAATATTTTTAAAGCTATAAATACATCTAACTGATATTTTGCCGTTCTCTTTTTTTCTTAAAGTATTTGAAGATTTACAAAGAAAAAAAAAAAAAGGCAGCATCCTTTCAAGGTGACTAAGCCTTGCAGCTTTTAAGTAATCAGAATGAATTCAATAGCTTGTTGGGACCATTAGCAGTCCGAAGAAGTATTGCTTAATGAAATGTATATGATGTATGTCTATTTCTTTCTTTTGGCAAACATTTAAAAATAATCTTCAAAAAACTAAGATGCATTTTTATTTAAATCCATCAGCAGAAGAGTCAGGACTGCATTTATGTGAAGGCTAGAAGAGATGCAAAATAGGGAAAAATCTCTGAATGTCAGCTCTTTTTTCCCCTGTGACGTTTGCAGGCACTGCTCTTTGTAAGAACAGAAGATCTCCGAGTTAAATATTTTCGTAGGTTTTAAACAAAGAGCTTATTTATGTTGACTAATTCCTTTGTAACATTCAATGAAAACAATGGTTTCTAACTGTCTTACACTGTTAGACAGATGTGGTGTAGTGTCACACTGAAATAAAAAATAAACAAAAGACCACTGCAAATTACATCTATTAATTTAAATCTACTTTATGAATATCTTTGTCTTTTTCTACATTTATCTTTGCTGACCTTAGTGTAATTCACTTTAAAAAAATACCTCTTACCCAAAGAACAACATTATAGCTTGGCAGTTCACATACTGATATCAGACTGAAATGATGGTTTTGAATCATAAAACATGTCATCAGCTTTATACCAAACCACCAATAACCTTTGTCCCGTTTGCCAGCCCTCCTTTTACTTGTCAATATAAGGCTTACCTGATTGTGTTTCCAATTACAGAGAAGGGAGCCCCTGGTCTGCAAGCTGCAATTGCTTCATCTCTACATTTCCTGGCAACCTCCACTAACTTTTCACCACATTTATCCACATTGCCCACCAAAAAGGTTTCAGAAGTGTCACCATGGTAGCCATTGTAATACACCTAAACATATGCAGAAATGTAAAGACATTTTCTCATTTTGCATCCAGAAACAAACCGTCATCTTAATTAAATCCATTCTTTCTAGGAACAAGCTATATATTGCAACAGATGGACAGGTAAGTCATATTTGCAAGACTGGAAAAGCAAAACATTGCAGAGGAAAAAAAAAAGCTTGAAAGATTTCAAGGTGCCTAGGGGTTGCCAATGTTGCCAATTAAAAATTCAAGAAAAGCAGAAGCTGTGCATCAGTGCCCAGCAGTGCACCAGGCAGTGACACTGCTCAGCCACAGGACACGAGGATAACTGGGCTGCTTGTGAGAAGATGGGTGGGGGCCATGGATGGGCTGAAGAAGGCCTTGGGGGAGGCTGGGTGTCCACCCATCCTGCAGCCAGGGACCTGCTGGTGCCCCTGAGGGGCAGGGACTGAGCCCCAGCTCTGGGCAAGCGGGAACCTGTTGGTGGCTGGCAGGAAGGTGAATGTCTGCAGTCCCTGCTGGAGCTCTGAGGTGAGGGCCAGACCCTGCTACCAACAGCCAGACTGAACCCCACAGAAAACATGGACCAAATCCATTGTCAGTGTTGCCATGGATCTCATCTTTAAGCTACAATGTGGCATTAACATTGGATTTTACTTCTGATTTCCAGAGATGAATTTTGAGAGAATAAATGTATTACTATGGCATTGAAAAATTTATGTTCTAAAAATGAAACATGCTGTTGAATTAATTACATATTGGTTTTCTTCTTTTCTTTTTGATGTTTCATAGGTTTTAAATGTTAGCACCCTGAAATTCTCTGCTGAGCACAAGAAATCCTGGCTATGCACTATGGAGCCCTGCAACACACCATTAAAATGGGGTTTGCAGCTCTGCACATGGCAGGCAGGCCCATAATTGTAAGACCAAGTGATATTTCCTTACAAAAAGACAAATTATAATGGTGCACAGTTTTGATCTTCTAAAACATTTTTTCTCCCCCAAACAGTGGGCAACTATCCTTCTACAACTAATTACTCACCGAGCTCCAACCACTGAACTTTTGCCACTGGCAAGCTATTTGTGAAAGACAGACTCACATTCTTTTTGGTTGATTCTCAACTAAAAAACCCCCCCACAACCCCAAAAATCCCAAGCTACAGACAGTTTATCCCAAGGCCAGGTTTGTCTTCAGGCTGAGATATAAAGAGAATGCAGGCCATTAGGAGCAAGGGGTATTTTAAAGAAAAGTGAGTGCCAGCAAGGGCCCAACTGTGTTGCCACCGCTCTGGCAAAAAGGAGCTGCAATCCCCTGCTCTACACCTCTGCCAGTTCAGTCTACCACAAAATCTTTTTTTATTTTTTTATTTAAGGCCCATTGGACAGGTTTTAAAGCAGATAGTTCACACTTAAACTGAACTAGTTTGTTTTTAGCTCTTGCAAGTAAAACACAAAAACCCCCAACATTAAACATCATCATCATCATCACCATCATCCTGGAAAACCAAACACAGATTTTAAAAATAGGAGAGTTAAAAAAAGCCCCAACAAACAACAAAAACAAAACTCAACAACAAGCCAAATAATAATATTTATTGCAGCCCATCAGCTGCAATTATATATTTCTGATGTTAATAAACTACAACCACAGCAACTGTAAAATATTATTTCCTTAAAATTCAGTGAAAGAACCAAGTCATAGGAAACATTAACCTGGTAACAATAGGCTGAAAATTGCACTATGCTGAGGATCCAGTAATGGATAACACTATTGTCTCTATACTACAACACATTTTCAAGTCTACATGTTTGAAGCCTAAAAAATTTGTATTTCATCTATGAAATGCTACCATCTTAATTGTGCTAAAATGGATTTCTTTTTTGTTCAGATAATTTGTACATAGTTCTAGGTATTTACACTTAACAACCTGAGTATTATTTAATTACAGAACCTGTACACAATTATAAGCAATTTGTTGTGCAATATTTACTTTGATTTTTATTCTGTCCAGCTGTGATACGTCCCAGTTTTGCCCGCTAAAAATAAGCTAAGAGATCAGTTAATAATGCTGAAAAATAGTATTTTTTCCTCAGCTGTTTTGGACTAAGCAAATATCACACACAGCACAGTTCAGTTTCAAATGATAAAAGAAATCTTACAAAGACAGTCATCAATTCCCATCCTTGTAAAAATCTTGACATTCATAGAAATGTCAAGATTTATTTTCTTTTATGAGAGTAAATTAAAAGCAAATAAATATATGTCTGCAAAAAGGCCAGTAACAGTCAGACATTTGTCAAGCAGAGTGGACAAGGTATGCACACTATGTTAAGATAAAAATGTCTCCTTTAGTTTATCATGCAAAGTATCTGTGATATGAGTCTATACTTTTTTTTACTTTAAGGTCTCATTATTATCCTGACAGACTGAACAAAAAGTAAAATGAACGTTAAGGAGGTCCAAAGAAATATGATTTAAATCCTTAGTTGTCGCAAACTGATTTAGTTTAATAAACTTAGCAAAGCGACACCAGCTCACCAAAGTTAAAACAAAGGCCAAAAATAAAGTTTAAAAATGCTAGATTGCACTGTGCAAACCTGATAGTCAGAATTCTAAGATTTGAAAGTATGGACATGGGAAAGAATTAAAAAAGATCAAAAACCCAAGCCAAACCAAATCCAGTTCTGGATCACATGTGAGTATATAATGGGAAAAAGGTCATTGACCCTAATTTTAATAGAAAAAATATTTTAGAAAGCTTGAATCTCATGCTTCTGAGGTAGGTCTCCTGAAGATTTCTTCACTCTGCCAGTATGAAAATAGTTTCAAGTTACCACTAGGTTCTTTAATGATTTAAAAAGCTTGTTTTTATGAGATTCTACTCCCTTGTATGCGACGTTATTGCAAAATAATGGTCGGATTCAAAAAACATTGTGTTCGTACTAGAAATAAACAGCACTTCAGGAAAATAAAAACATGCACAGCAAAAAAGAAAAAAAGTTCTGCAAGACACATTTTTTTTTTTTTTTAATAAATGAAATAAGAATTAGTCCTCCAGTTCCTGTGCTTTCTTGCTCCTAGGAAAACGCAGCCTGTGTTTATTTAAATAGCTGTAATTGATGATTCCCTGGAAATATTAAGTCACAGTTATAGCACACTATTTCTGTTTCTGCTCAAAAGGTTCAGGGTTTCTATACCAGAAATGGAACACAACACTACCTTCAGGGATTTTAATAAATGTAGGGAACACTGCTAGCAAAAGAGTTGCTGTCCAAATAGACTGACATACCCAGGCCAATGCAGCCTCTAATGACAGAGTAAGATAATGTCAGGCCCCACTCAAAATCAGCAGGAAGAGGAAGATCAATCTTGGCAGAGTGAAGGAAAAATGCTGGCTTTCTTCATGTTAGCTCATCTCATACATATCTATCTTCAGCTGCTGCCCAGTACCGTGGTGCTCTGCATTAACTACACAGTGGATCAATAACAATTACACCTTCTCAAAAACATGACACATAGCAGGATTGGGTTGACATTTCACTTAGGCCAACATTGATCTCAGTGCATCTGATTCCAGTCCTAAATTCAAGTCAGGCCCGGGTCTAGCTGGAATAAACACACAGTTAAAAACAAAAAAGGAAACCAGCTGCTTGTGCCTTGGCTCAGAAGTAAACACCACATCCATCTGTGCATCCCCCATCTCCAATCCACTATTCTTCCTGTTGCTACTAGTGATTCTAAAGTTGATCAAAGATTATTTTTTATATGAATTACTCACCGTGACATCAATGTTGATAATATCTCCATCCTGAAGAGGTCGACTGAAACATAAACAGAAAAAAAAATAATGGTGACAGACAGTTCCCAACAAAGGGAATATAAGAATAAACACCTAATGACACATACATAAAAAATCAAGGGGTAGATATTTTGTGAGGGAGGAAGGCAGAAGCAAACAGAATAACCATTTTTAATGTTCAGCTCTGACTATTTAGAGAACAAGTGTAGCTGAATATAAAATAATGAGAAACAACTACCAGAAAAACATATCAACACCTGAAAATTCTACCATTATATTTATTCTTTTTCTCTCACTAGGGTTCATATTTCACTTTGTGAGTAGCTGAATGTATTGAGAATATAAAAAAAATCCCACATAAATTCAAATATATTTATTCTTTAGCCTATACTTATTTTGCTGTATGAACAAAAAATCAGACCATATTGTTGTTTTTTTTTCCCACACACACTAAACTCAAAATGCAATATGCTATTTTTCTTTAAGTGTCTGGACAAACAGGATAATTTTTTTTTCCTATTTCACATATATTTCTATAACAGCTATCAGCATCATAGGGCAATGTTCTGCATCTACAATCCATTTAAGAATGACATTTAGTTAAGATGAAGTATATTGAATATCAAATACAATTTATTAATTTCAGTTTAAAATTTTAATTTCAGGTTGTAAAATGTATATTATTGAGGAAATACCTGTCAGGGATACCATGACATACCACGTTGTTTACAGAAGTACAAACAGATTTTGGAAAACCTCCATAGCCCAGAGGTGATGGATAGGCATTCTGTCTGATTATTTCATGATGAACAATGGAATCTATTTCTTCAGTTGTCATGCCAACCTAAAATATCAAACATAACATCCTGTTAAAAAAGCAAGGAGAGTTTCTCATATTTACTGAATGTGATTGCAGCCAAGCTTCAATGAAATATTGGATGTTTCAAATAGGCTGCTTTGATACAAAACACTATATTGTCTGATATACTTTCTTGATGTATGAACTTTTTTTTTGAAAAAAGGATTTAAAATAAAGCATGCAGTAGAAATGAGCACTCAAAGGTTCCTAGAAAACCTAAAATCCTGTCTACTTCATTTCTGTTCTTTTTTCCATATGTACTTTCTCAAAGACACCAATTTCCATGGCATCGTTTCAGTAGCTGCTACAGAAATGTCTTGTTTAAATGCCTTCAGTCCCTTAAAACACAACATTACTTTTCCCTTTTATTTGTAAAAGAAAGTATATTAAGTCTTCTAATTGACCAGTACACTCACCATAATGTATTTGAGCATTTTAAGAAATTGTTTTCAGGTATTCCTAAATTTTATAAAACATTGAAATATTTAGATTCAAATTTTAAGGATATTTTACTTAAAGTTGCCATAGTCTGGATGATCATAATGAATCTACAAATACTGACCCATTGTTTTTAGAAATCTTCATTTTTATGCTTTATGTTTTCTAGATTCATCTTTTCCTCAAGATTTTACATATTAAAAAAAACCTTCTCATAAATCATTCAGCCATTTTCTGGGTATCCATGGAATGCAAAGTGCACATGCTTAAATTAACATTATTCTTGCTTTTCTTTTGGATCAGCTCTGTTGCTGGAATGGTTACAGCTGAAATTTGGTAGGGAAACCCCTCTAATTGAGAAGTACTTTTGAGAATTCCTCTGTAAATTGATTTTGCTTTGAATGAGTTCCGAGCCTTTGAAAATCATACTTTGTACAGATCTGAGTATCGTTCTTAGCACGCTGAAGGAAATATCACAGTGGCTGTGATTCTGGAGTAACATGTGAAATACAGGTAGGCTGTGGTGCAGGACAGTTACATATTGAGATAGTGTGTGGCCATGCACAGTCAATACAGAAGAGTGCACTTGTGTACCGTGCTGAGGATAAAACCAGGTCTATTTACTCAGCTGACTTTTGTTCAGCACAGAAACGTTGTTGGGCAGGTGAGGAGCAATGAACGTGGGTTCGAGACCAGGATTTGGGATTACTGCCCGTGCCCCCTGCCCTGCAGCAGCCATGGCAGCCTCAGTGCTGGGATGGCAGCCGCAGCCTTGGCAGGCTGTCTGGAGTGGATATGGCAGCTGTTGGGTCTGGATAAACACAGGTTTGTTGCTCCTGCCTTTGCTCAAACATCTTCATCTTTAGCCCACGGACAAAGTGAACTGCTACGTACTCAGCTGGCTGCTGTCTACTGCTGCTCTGCTCAAGCAATTTGATGTGGTTTTTGGTTACTCAGCAGACAGCTCTCTGGTCTCTGCATGGCTTACACTCTGTGAAAGTTCTGCTTTTAACAGTATGCGCTTTACTTTTAAAGATACTTTTGCTGGCTAGGCAAGTTTGGGGTGGCACCTGCTGTGCCCCAATCCCTTATTTGGAACAGGGCAATTCAACGGTATATAATAAAATATTTTCATGTCATAGAATCTGCAGTTTTATTCCCAAATCTGTAACTCAAAGCCAGGAAAGCTATCATATATAATACTGTATTGTAATTTGAAATCCCACAGGCAGTAATGGCAACATCAAAACCATGTTCAAACTATATCTCTCTGTATCCATGGATTATAATGCACCTTTGTTATATTGGTGGATCTTACTGCCACTAGCTAAAGCACTGGCAAGAGCCAGTTTGGAGGACTGTGTGCAAGGCGGGTTCCACAGGATAACAGGAACAGGTGGAGGGATGGACTCTTCAGGTAAAATAGGAATGCAGAGTTCAGGTTATGAGAACAGGCTAAAAGAGCTTGGTTTGTTTAGTCTGGTGCACAGCTCTATTCCTGCATGAAGGGGAAAACTCAAGGAAAGGCAAGAACCTGTTTAAATTAAAGAGCAGTGTTGGCACAAGAATGGGTATAAACCTACCACATGCAGCAACAGGCTGGAAAGCAGAAGATGCTCACTGTCAATGAGGAAGGGTTTTAGAGCATCCTCCCAGTCAGAGGAGTCTTGAACAAACACATACTTGTGAAAAACACCACCAGTCTGTGACTGACCTGGGCCATAATCTCAGCATTGCAACTGCAAATGCCACCTTTTTCTCAGTATACAGGTCCTGGTTATGTACCTTTTTTTCTCCAAAACATTCATTACGTGTGTGGAGTATTTTGCTATTATGTATGATGTGGCACATAATATGAACTGCGTCATAAACAACACCATACTGCATACATGTGTATTTACATGATAACAAGCAAAGAGCATTTGTAAAATGCTCATTCAAAACCCACACTGAACCCTGAACATTTGGAAACATGTACATGCCTTTAACTATAAATGAATAAGTTTTATTGTACTGAGAAATAATTGAACATTAAAAAGTTAAACATGCACAAAGCTATGTAAGATTAAAGCTTCAGGCAACTTTGTTATTTGCCATCCCAGGTCCAGAACTAAACCTTTGTGAAAGCGTGATGATAGCTGAAAGAAAAATCCCCTTTTAAGTCAATGGCATTGACCTACAGTCCCCATCTATCTCTGCATCTCATAGCTACTCAACCCATTTCACCTTATCCAATATGCTATTACATGAAATACCAAGGCAAGGCTGAAAAAACATTTCTTCATCTGCAAAACCTGGTAGTAGGCTCCTCCCTCTACATTTTTTCTTAGGAGGTATCCTAAAAAAGCATACTGTAGGAACATTTCTGGAAATCATGAGGCTTTATTATCAATGCACTCTGGAAAATTATGTAGAATTTGGCAGCTGTTTTTCCAATGGCAGGTCTACAAGTTGTATTGAATCCTACAGAGCTGTGAGGACTGAAGGATGAAGGGAATGGAGAAGGCAGAACAAGTGTGGGCTTGAACACATGCAGAGCTGGAAAGCATGACATATGAGGTAGATGGGCCACAAAATGAAAGGAAAAAATGTAGCATGTGCCTGAGGAGAAACTCACATGATTTGACACAATCTGAAGAGAGGGAGACTACAAACACAGAGATATTACACCTGAGCTAGTAATAGTGCACTATGTAGGTTCAAAGTACAGAAATAATGAAACTGGCATAATCATGAACTGAATCAAAAGTTAATAAATCCTTAATTTTCAGTATCAAACTTAACATTGGATTCACATTGTAGGAAAGTTAAAAGGAAAAAAAAGTAGGAACAAACCCCAAATAAGTGAAAGCATAAAAGACACCCAAGCTGTTATGGGACTTGTGTAATTGTTACCTTCAAGCCCTTTCCAGCCAGAAGCAGGACATGACGGGCCAACTGACAAGCTTGACGAAGCCCTTGAATCTGATCTTCATTCTTAATTTCTATGTCGTCTCCCCAGTCTGGTACAATGCCTGTCGTCACATAGTCTGGCTTCTTTATGTGCTTGGAGAAAAAGGATTGAAAATGAAGATCAGAAAACTGAGCATGACAATGGGATCATTTTCTCAGATACTGCCTCCTGCTTCATGGCAGCTTGCCCTTTCTGTCGTAGTATCGACCTTCCTAAGCCATCAGGGCAAACCCTCAAGGCTGCCTCAGTATTTCTTCCACTGCCCTTTTGAACTTAACATTGCCTGTTACTACTGACTTACACAGTCTGTTAGCCTTCCAGTGCTGAAACCCCAGATATTGCTGCTGACTTCCAGCACAGACAGTCTCAAGTTAGGAAACTGGCAGAAAGACTTAAAAACTCTTCATTTTTTTTTGCAAAGAGGGTTATTTTCTACAAAAGGCATGTAAACACTGGAAGTGATGGAACAAAATTAGTCTCAGAATTAACTTGATCAAATCCCATTTCTCATTCAAACAGAACTCCTATTGAGAAATCCATGAGATTGCTTTTTGACTAAGAACTTTAGGATTTAACTTATTTTAATTTAGAGGCTTTTACACATTAATCTAGTTCATATGCTGTGCCCAAATTTCTCCACCTACAACATAACACAAAAGTATCCCAATTTTCTATGTCAAGGGAAGTGTAATAAACCTAATTTTTTCCACACAAGAACTTCTCAGCCCTAGTGCTAGGTGAAATTTAATATCTGATTTTTCAAAATCCACAACAATTTAACAACGTTTATAAGCATGAAAGCTAATGAGAACAGTAATGTCTTGCACAGAGCTGGAAATGTACTTTCTCTCAGAGGGTCTTGGGCCGTTTCACTGGCTGCAGAAGAATCCCTTTGCCCATGACAGCCAGGCTGATTTTCTGCCATGCTGGCTGTGGTGAGTTTTGCACTGACTTCACAAAATACAGAGTCAAGCTGGCAGGCAGGAAACAAAGTAGGCATTTTGGCTGTACATAAAACAACCGTACAACAACAGGGTGTTGGAGTAACAAAGAGGGGGGGGGGGCAACAAATGAACTCTATCAGGACTTTAAATGGGAAGACTACTGTTACTGTTACAGGTATTTTATGTTTAATCCCATAAAAATGGTGAAACTATCTTCAGTAAACTTATGTCAACAGGATTTCAGATTCCTATTTCCTTAAAATGAATGCTATATCAACCTTAACAATGTCCTGTTGCAGTAGTTTGGGCCTTAGTTAAAAAACAAAACAAAACAAAACAATGTCATTTGTTGGATTAGCAACTCCATACACAGCATCACCCTCGCTTTCCCCTTGGAGGGCACTTAGCTATTAACTGAGACGTGATCCTACTGACCTCTAAGGACTGCGAGGGGAGAAGCCCAAAGCAGCCTACATACAAATGTCTATGTGAACAGCTTCGCACCAACATCTTAAAAAACACTTATTTCAATGGGATTTCTGGCATGCTCTGAATAAAAGTAATAACTTTGCCCTCAAGTTTTCCAAGTTCATAGACATGGAGTGATTTTTAGACATCTGAGAACTTTGATCTAGGAAGACAACTTTTCATTATGACAATATATTTCTTCCTCTTTATTCTAAGAGAAGTATCTAAACACAGAAAACAAAGTTTTTAAATTCTATGATTTTTAAGCTTTTGAAAATATATAAAACATGCAATCACATGTTCTCCCTGCACACAGAGCTTCCACAGACTCTTAGGGCTAAGAGACTCAATTTCCATCATTCTTACCTGCTTTCCTATCTAACAACTTTTTTAGTGTATCTGGCCCATAGAAATGCCCTATATTTGGCATAGAAAATCTAGATTAAAATGAAAAAAAATTGTAAAAAGTACTAATACACATCTTGTGAAGCACTTTTTAGAAAGGGTACTTTGGTTTCTTTTGGCTAAAGGAGAGATACTAAACAGTTAATCCGTATGCTGTAATTAAACAGGGGAAAAAAAAAAAAAAGGAAAAAAGGAAACCAGAAGTGGAGCACATGTTAAATTTGCATTTGCATCAAAGAGTCCCTTTTGGCTCCAAAGTAAATAAAAACAAAAATATATGTTGCAAGAAAAAGAGCACTCAGGCACAAAAAAGACAAGTTTAAAACATGCAGTGGGGTTGCAGGACAGCTAACAGCAGGTATTGTATGTTCTCTTTTGGACATAAACAAATAATAAAACCATCAGCAAAATATAAGCATTTTTGTAATTAGCTTGCTAGAGATTTATACAGAATGGGACTCAGATACTATGAGTGATTCCTGCTGACTTCTGGTAAGACTGTCAACAATTGCTCCACACAAGAATCTGGACCCAAAATTGTCGAGAGATAATTATACCCACATTTATTCTACTATAACTGAACAAGCCCCAGGTTTGAACTGCCTCATAACTAAATACATCACTGTGTTTAACATGGTAGACAGCTGAACATCAGATCTCCTATTTCAAATAACAGACCAAGCAACAGGACAGTGATCCAATCCCCAGCTGTTGGACAACAAATACACTTGATCATGACTGCAATCAAACTCTACACTGGCTGAAGAACAGATTAGGTAACAGAAATTGCAGTACCTTAGGAACTTGGTGAGCTGGAGAAACCATGGCTGGCCAAACTATACTATAAGCAGCATTTCTTTGTCCCTGAAAGAAGAAGCATCTTTGCTGATGATTGCTTGAGTGCCTGTGCAGGTAGTTACGATTGCACAAAGAAAAGATCATGTGGCAGCCAGTCACAGAACCTGTTAACAGATAAATCAAAAATCATTACCAATTTTTTCTATTTCCACGTTACAAAATGGAAAGTATGCAAAAAGAAGGACACAATGTAGAACAAAGCACAGAACTCATGTAGCTGCTGAGGGTAATTCAAATCTTGTACTGTTTAAGAAAGAGCAGAAAGAACAAGAATAAATGAAAACAAAAAAAGTTCCCAAACAATACTTTGAAGCTTTACAAAATACCAAATCTCTTCTGGTTTGATGCATTAAAAAGCAGTGTGGGTAAATTCCCCACCATTTACAGACAGGAGTGATGCTCTAACTGGCCTCTGCTTGGAGCAATTTGCACGGCTGCACTGCTCAAGGCTTGGCAAAGCAGTTAATAAGGCACAATAGCAAGAAAAGACAAAAAAAGACGACAATGTTATTTCGTACAATATTTTCAGCTGTATTTTTTGCAGAATTGGTCACAGATTTGAGCATAACAAAGGTAATGTTGCTCTTTGTCTTGTTGCTCAAGACACAAAGAACAGTTCATTTTGTTCAGGGGACAAGAGAAGAAACTTCAGGAGGTATTTTTAATCTTGGCCAGAAGTAATTGAAGGGATTAAAATTTGAAATTTATTTGGAGTATTTGAATCAGATTTTAATTTAATTCATAATTTTGGGAATCTGGGATGAAAATTTCACAGCTCAAATTTAGTTGTTGGGCAGTGACACATTTTTCCCCCATTTAAAAAAAAAAAAAA
>WEIU01023509.1:35591-57748 GCA_013389925.1 Aegithalos caudatus
AAAAAAAGAAAGGCAGTTAAGGCCCAAAGGCTCTCAGAGACATCAAAACCAAAATAATGCACTACAAGAGACAATGCTAGCATCAAAACCAGGAAATTCAAAAGGATTGACACTGCCCAATTACATTACAATCACACACAGTGTGCATCTCCACTACTCAAATGTTCTACAATATAAACATAGGGTTTTTTCTGAAACATAAGTTTCACTTAACAGTTGAACTGCTTCTGAAAAATGTCATTATGTATACAAATACAAGAGCAATCTTGTGGCAAGTAATCCAGATGAATAATTATTCTTCAGTAAAAAGTTTTTGTTTAAAAAGAAGTAAGTAAACATTTTTATATCACAGAAATTAAGAAATTAATCTACTGCATATTTTGTAACCATGTAAAAATATTTATTTCCAGAAGAGTTGCTTTCATATCTTGCATGTTTTTATTCTATTGCTCCTTCCTTCCTCCTTTCCTTTCCTTTCCTTTCCTTTCCTTTCCTTTCCTTTCCTTTCCTTTCCTTTCCTTTCCTTTCCTTTCCTTTCCTTTCTTTTTCTTGTTCATATTGTGTTACCCTTTCCTTTCCTTTCCTTTCCTTTCTTTATCATGTTCAGATGGAGAAATTATCCTTCCACATGTGCAATCATTCAAAGACAGCCCTTTTACAGTATTCCATGAAACACAGAACATTTGAGTTATGCACTGTTTTGGAGCCCCAAACCCAGACTGAATGAAATAGTTGCATCAGGTTTGCATTAGAAATGTTCCCAACTGTCTCTTTGCACTGGTCAGGGCTACATTTAGGTACTAATATCTAAAAAGTTAAAACCTATGTGTAGAAACTTTTATTCAAGCAAATTTTTACTGGGTTTTTTTCTGTTGTCGTTGTTGGGTTTTTTGTTTGTTTTGTTTTGGGATTTTTGCTTGTTTGTTTTGGTTTGGGTTTTGTTTTGGTTTTTGTTGTTATTTGTTTGTTTTACTTGTTGATAATCAACAAAGTGGAGCTGAAGGGTGAGGTTCACCTCAAGCTCCCAGTATAACCTAAGTACCCAGTGGAAGCTGCCTGCTTCAAAACAGAAGAAAGTGTCTCCAAGTGGAGCTGCCCAGTTAACAGTGGGCTGGATTGATTTGGTAGTTTATTAACTAGAATTTAAACAGCAGACTCACAATCTACTTTCCTAGAGTCTCTTTCACAAGGAAAAAAAAAATCATTGTCTAATTAACAAAAACCATCCAAACATATGAAGAAAAAAGAAAGGGTCACCTAAACTGCAACAGTAAGCACGTCCAAGGAACCCAAAGCATCCTACAAACTCCCTGTCTGGTTTGTATACATTTCTGGAGTTTGGAAGCACAGAATCTGCTGAGGCAGCAACTCCTGGGCCATCAGAAGTAGCAATCACTCTGACAGCATAAGTAAAGTTGCCTCTTACAAAGTGAAGTTGAAGTACCTTGCTCTTAGCACAGTGAAAGGTACTACAAATATATCAAAATCCCACACTCACTGATGAGATTAGCTAAAGTCCACATGGACATCAATACATGAACATTCATTTTAAATGCTCTCCTTTATGCCCAGAATGCTCCCTGGGCACCTTGTCTACTGTGTCACAATTTAATTGGGGAAGAAAAGGTGCAAGTGTGCTTGTCAATTATTCCCAATGCGCTCCCCCAAACACACACTCTTAAACACATTAAATCATATTCATGGTACATGTCTATCCACTAGCTCACATTCAGAAGGGATACCTTTTTATTCGGAATAAAATTTTTACCTCTATTCTCTCAAAGATACACTGCAAGTGTTGTCACAAAATAACAAGATAATAAGGTACTGTAGCCTGTTGTTATTCTACTAACTACTCATTATAAACCAGATGCATACAAAAATATCTACTGCTTGAACAGACGAAATGCGACAAGCAAATAAGTATCACCATTCTAAAATACAATTCCTAAATTATATCACAAGAATTATAAACACAGGACAACTAAACCTTTATTTGAAACATAAAAAATTGTAAGAGAAAACATTCTCCTACAAAGTAAAAATAAAATTAAATAAAATGGCATTAAAATACAATGAAGTTACTGGCCTATAATGAAAATCTGGACTCTATCCACACACTTCCTTCCTTCAGAAGGCCTTCTAATGCCTCCACAGCTCCTTTTATTTTTCAAGCTCCCATGTTCCCAGCTAATTCGATATAGCAACATCATCAATCACCTGAGACAGGAACAACTGTCTGTATTCTCCAAGTCTGGCTCAGAGATTCCCTCCTCCCCACCCCTGACACCCATCAAAGCTTTTCTCAGTGCCTTTATTTACTTCTGCAACACCGGTGCTCAAGCTCATCCTTTTGTTAAGCTCGTGTGTACTAATTACTGTAAAATAGTTCATAAACACGGCATTCACGCATCTTCCAGGAGAAACCGCAGCCACCCAGAGCATGGCATGTCAAGCTGGGTAGGCTGGTAACAGACCAGCACGGCCAGCGTACAAAGTTGACCCTTTATGTGTTTATTCCTTACCCTAACAGCAAAGCTACCTCACCTGCCACGAGCGACAGAGTATTTACTATCAGCTGCACTAAGGGGAGTTAGCAGCAGTGCTAAGGAATCACATCAGCAGCACAGAAGATGACTGACAAGAGCTCTGCTGAGCCCCCGGTGAGTCCCGCTGTGCCAGCAGGCGCGGCCTGCCGCAGCCGCGGAGTCCTCCGCGCACCTTCCACACCTTCGGAGCCATTAACATCAATATGCACTGCGAGCTCTTCTGAATTCATCCGGTGTAGAAATTACGTTTCTTTTCCTTTTAAACGAGCCAGTCAGAAGGGCTGAATATGGCATTCAAGAATTATGATGGGTGGGAGCATTTTTAAGTGACTGATTTTGCAGCACAGTGTGCCCTATATTTATTAGCCTTTTACTCTAGGGCTATTTTAATTGTTATCTGTTCATGCATGTTACACTATATAATGAAATGCTCCCATTTCACTCCTAGAGTGAAGAGTTTTTTATGTGTATCTCTATTAATGACCCTTAATTAAGTTGATTTTAGTAATTTAAATGTGATTTTCCTTTGGTCAAGAAGTATTTTTAACGGGAGATGTTGAAAATGAACTCTCACATAAGCCCTTTTCTAATGCTTCTTGTTTAACAGTTACAGCAATTTATAAAGCTCTGTTTCCAGTGAATGAAGTGTGGGGTAGCTGGGCAAAAAACTGCTCATTTACGTGATTCATCAAATGTGATTGTTAGCAACCAGTTTTTGGGTATTTATTCATGAAAGATTTCAATTTTCCAAGCAATTAAGAAAAATATTACCAATGGATAAACTTCATGATGGTTCTGAGCTACAATAAATACAAGGGTGCATTTTAAAAGAGACAAGAAATAAATTAACATATTTTAAAATAATTTAGTCATAGTATCAACTGAAGCAGAGTACCAAAATTATTTAGGATTACAAGAATTAACATCCAAAACTATTTAGGAAATAAAATCAACTTGCTCTTGATAAAGTTAACAACATCAAAAACATCGTTCTGACAACTTTTTTCAAAATATGTGATTTAATCTTTCTTTTTAAACTGAAAAAAGAATGACTCTAGGGATTTTCTTAATATATACTCACTTGGAGGTAAAACACTAGAGATCTTTCATTTGGCTTGTCAAGTAATTTTAATACTCTAGCATAATTTAGGTTCTTGTGCAAATACTCGTTTTGCTGAAACTTCTGAGGATTAAAGTTTAAAATGAGGTATTAAAAATCACAAAGGGTAACAATATGTGGAATCCAGCCAATGCAACTAGGTAAGAATACTTAGCTTCTTACTGCTAATTACCAAATGTTCCCATTTTTCAATCCAAAATAATGGCTGTGGTTTGAAAGACCTTTACTTGTAAATGTAACTCTAACTGTCTAATAAAACACTGACTTTGTAACCCCCCTGTGCAAAGGTATGTTCAAGCTTCAAAAATAGGATGGGAAAGATTAAAGGTCCTTTCCAGCTCTGTGTAACCTGTGTAGCAGAAGAGCAGCTCACATTTCACATGCAATAACCTGCACATTTGCTAAAAAAAGAGAAAAAGAAAAAAAAAGGAAAAAACCTCCAAGAACAACATAGGGAAATGCCTGAGGCAGAAGTTGAAACTGATTGGGCAAAGTAGAAAGACAAGAGCCCTTGAAATTAAACAAAAGCAAATTCATTCTGTTGACAGATGTTGATTACATCAAAGCCCTGAAAGAACTTTTTTTTGTTTCTCATTTTTTTCCCTTTTTTGCAACAAATACCTCCACATTTTCTGTACATTACGGATATAACGTATCTTAATCAACATAATCCAACACATGATAATTCTCAAATTTGGTAAAAGTATATTGTAAGAAGGTCTTAATGACAGGCTTCTCCAAACAAGAGTGTATTCACATGGTCATGTCTGCATACCCGTGCTGGTCACGCCATCATCAGCCCCTTACTTCCAGGGGTTAACTGCTCTGGCAGCCAAATAAAATACAGAGAGCGCTGTGTAATTATGGAGACAGTCAAAGGGCAGACTCTATTTTGAAATCTATTTGCACAGACAAGGTCTTCCAATTTCGCTTACAGGAAACAAGCTGGTAAAGGGGGTCTCCTCCTCTCCAGATGCTTTCCACACGTTTTACCCACATCAGGAAATCGTGGACATGGACACCATGCAGCACTGTTTCCTGGATTGCAGAACTATGTCATTACAAGGAGAAGAGCAAGACCGTGCTTGTGAGAAATATTTCCTCCTAATTGGATGTATTAGGGGAAAGCAAAACCCATAAGGACTACTGAAAATGTGACTAGCAGCAATCTGTAAACAGGACGCAGCCACAGCTGTCACGATGGTACTGGAAAAGAGAAAGCAGAAATGAAAGGGTAAAACCACTCTGTTTTTAATAGCGTGATTGGGGAAATGAAATATTCATCAGGATAGATGTGACTTCGGTTACAAGAGCAACACATCGGTGAAAACTTCAACAACAGCATGCTTATGACCCTACCCTGATAAACCAAAACACAGGCCAGTATCTTGCAAACATTATATTCTAATTGGGATTGTTTTATTTAATTTTTCTGGAAATTAACGACAGAATTTGTTTAGTTAATAGAGGCATTAACAGAACTGTTCTTGTTACTCTCCTAAGAGGCAATGAGGCAAAGCAATGGTCAAACAGGGACTGACTCCAAGGGAGAGCAGTCAGCCCCTCTGCCAGCATCACTGTGACTCCTCCATGTCACTTTGGCCCTCAGTTAAGCTCCTTGCTAATTACAATTCTGCCCTTACTTCATGCAGAGTGGAACTGGGCAATTTGTTGGCTATATGCCAACACAAAGGAGTTCGTAAATTTAAAAACTATATGGAAACAGACTCTTGTTTGGCTTTACTTACTATGATTTAGTCTAGACTAACAGACTAAAATGATGAATCAGTGCCTTCTGAAATAGTGCTGTGCTTCTAATTCATTATTCAGTCAAACTTAGGGCCAACAAAATTGCTGTTCTGCAAGTTGGTAAACTGGGAAACCACAGAGAATCAAAACCCCTTCTATCTACAGGAAGGATGACAGCCTAAGGGTACTTCATCCCAATAATAACAACATTCAAGTACTGGTGCCCAGGTCATGACAAGCCATGACCCTCCCCATAGCTCCTTCAGGAAGCTGGCTCGATGCCACCTTTTATCAGCAGCAACTGACAGTGCAACTTTAACAAACAAGAAGAAAAAATTAGTATTATATCCTTAAAATCTCTTTTGACCATTTGAGCAGTTCTGTGTATATATACACACACACAGAGTCACACAGAAGCAGAAATAAATTAACTGATTGAGTAAAATTCTGGTATCATTAAAGAGTACTTCCCCCTTTTATTACAGGATTTAAAAAACAAAGAGTACAATCTATAGCTGAGTGATATTCATTAATATACCAAAGGAAATGAATTGTCTATTACAGAACATGGGATCAAGCTGTACAGATATTGGGAACAGGGCATTGCAGTCCTCCAACAGAGCCTTCCATCCCAGTGTTATTTCTACTACATTTTCTCTCTCTGACAGAAAAACGCAAGAAGAAAATAAAAAGACAGTGTTGTCTAAAGCAATATCACTGCAAAATGAGATAAGTCCAGTACAAAAGCTGGACAAAGCAATATTAAGGGTTTCAATCACAGTTACTATCAAGGGAATTGAGGCTCCAGATCACAGCATCTGGCAAGTTTCAACCTCTCTGACTAGCAGGAGAAACATTCCTCTTATGTTACTGCATTCCTTTATTGAGTAAATTAATTTATCATAAAATGAATAAATTAGAATGAGAAACATATCTGTTCAGGCTTCCATATTTAAATACATTTCCCAAGCACTTTCTATCTTTCTTTGTGTTTTTTTAAAGATCAGAGAAATTACTTTTGCTTGAAGGATTGCTTATTGTATTAATGATTTTGATTTTGTAGGGAAGTAACAACTATTGGAACAAGTTAGTTTAAAAATAGCAGTTGTTTCAGATTAAAATAATAAGCTATTCAAGTAGTCCTTACACACAGCACAATACCAAATCTTGTTGTTTATATGCACCCACCCACAGCTCTAACATTCATTGAACCCTACCGGGTTAAAATCTTTTCAGGTGGTCTATGAAACAACTGTTTTTCAACTGGCATGTTTATGTCCTTTATACATGCCTGACACAACACGAAATGTTAAAAATAAATCCGGCTTTAACCTCTTAAATTTCCACCTGAAATGGAAAAACTATGTCTGGATCACCTTAAAATCCATTCCCCACCTTTTCAGTAGGCAAGCAACATTGCTGAAATAAGATTAATCTTTGCATAGGAAATTTAGGAATGCTCCTGAACATTGTATTGGGATGTTTTGTGTAGCTTGACACAGGGGGAGAGAATAGGCAGTCAGCCTTCTTCCTGAAATAAGTATTGTCCATACACCTGCAGCCAAATCTCTAAGGACATAAGATGATTTCTGGATCACAGGTCAGTTTTATCTCAAAATTAAGGAAAAAAGTGCACATGGCCAGCAACTTTGGGATGAATAACTTAATAAAATAAGATTACATTACTACTCATTCAATAAAATTAACAGTTAGTAGTATTTCTTGCCTTGTGTTAAAAGTTGTTAATTACTTGTATTGCCTTGTTTTCACATGAAAACAGAAGTTATTCTAAAACAATAAGTCTTTACTGAGAAAACATATCCTTTGCTAGAGTGACAAGACTAAGGTTGGGGAATTACATCTTATAATCCAGATTTTAAAATATATGAGCAGAGAGGTCTAGGAGTTTACAGCTTTTTCTGCTAAACTGCTGTGGTGGTGGTAGAAATAAGCTCTTATTTTTATTTCAAGAAAATGCTCTCCACAAGAAGATGTTCTAATCAAGAGCTTGCTGCAGATAACTTGTAGCATCCTGATTAAAACATTTATATTTAAACCTGTCAGTCATTACTATGTGCTATTAATGCGTAACTTGGAAGCTTGTTCATAAATATGTGACATTCGGGTCACTGAGTGAATTATAATGATAGAATTATGGATCAAATTTGGAAGAGTACAGTATAATATTTGGGAGATGTTTAAAATGTTTTTTAAACACCTTTCACTTCTCCCCTTGCTTAACATTTACAAAGACCTCTCTTTAGCATAAAAATCCCTGTTTATCAAACAGTGATACAGGAAGAAGTTGTTTACATTTTCAGAAGTACCAACATACATCACTTATGACAAAAAAAACCAAGCACTCCATAAGAAATGCTCAATCACTGTCAATCATACCCACTAAAATATACATAAACCAAAGTATGTGGTATGAACTGTATTAGATTCAAACTGAACACAGAATTACAACCATAACAAACAAAACCCAAATAATTACTAGTGACTCACAGGCCTATTTACACATCTCACCAAACTATTGGAAAGGTAGGTAACCATAGAAACCTGTCAGCCTAAATTCAGCACTTCAAAATTTGTATTTAGTTTAAAATGCTGACAATTCTGTTTCTATTTGACAAAATCCATATTTTTAAAGGCTTCAGTTGTTGCTCTGGTACTTAAATAAATGCTTAAAAATATTTCATCTGTTGGTTACTAATAATTTGCCTTTTATATTTCATTTTAACCAAGTAAAAATTGCAGTTTACTCTCGGTAATATAAAATGTTAATATATTTTAATATTGCAAATTAATTTCTAACATTCCTTTAATGACTGAAATTAAGTAACAGTATGAAACAAACACTTCTGCACTTACTATTAAATGTTTTGCGTATAGACTTTTTTAAGCTGCGCACTAGCAGAAAAAAGAAATTACTCAAATTAACTGTTAAAGCTGAAATGCTAATAGCCTTTTCAACTTATAGTTCTTTTTCACTGACAATTGCAATTTGCATGGCTTAAAATTTAATACTATCATTAGTACTAATGTCCTATATTTTACTTCATAATCTAAATGAGTAAAATATTATTTTTGTAGTTCACAGGCTCTTATACTTAGGCTGTAATGCTCAGTGTGTATTTCATTATGTAGATGAGCAATGGAAGTTGTCTAACATGATTTAAATGGGTCAACAGTATTTTCCTATTCACATTAATCATTCAGACAGCCACGCACACACACAAAAATAGCCTTGAAAACTAACCTAGGAAATCTCTTTTTATCACTGACTCTTCCCACCACTCCAACAGCAGCAAACACACGCTCCAGGAGACGGGAGCCTCGGGAACGGGGAAGCCAAGGCCGGGCGCTGCTCCCCTCGCCCGGGCACAGCTCCCGCCGCCGCCGGCCCCGCTCCCTGGGCTGCCCGCGGCCCCGTGCCAAGAATGATTCTCGTCCTGCGAAGTTCAATCGGAGCTGTGTGTTGACAAACTGAGCAAATCTGAATCGGCAAAATTCATTCTTGGCACGGGGACACACAACTGCGCTGAAAGCGAAGGCGCGCTGCCCGCTCCGCTGCGCTGGCAGCCAGCTTCTTCTGGCGTAAACACACTTGTCAGAGCTCCGCTGAAGTCAAAGGACACAGGATGAGGCCATTTATTGCCAATTGTTTATAAAACACATCAAAATCAAGGGTTCTGTTCTCAAGCCATGTAACTACCATCTATGGCCCACTTCATATATGGCATATTGCAAATAAAAAGGCAGTTTATAAAACCATCGTCCTTCTGTAGAAAGGGAAGCTGCTCTAATAAGTGCTAAAGGGGAAGAAAACAGAATGAAAGCAGAAAGCAACAGAATGATTGTGTACCAAACATTCAGACTCATTTATTCAAAAAATATATTATTAAGGTAAAAAAAGAAGAAAAAAAAAAGAATACCTCATTTCTGAACTATCTTCACTAGGTTATTCACTCACTTTGTATGGTTTATTAGACTATTCTGTCTGATTTTCTAAGCTAGACAGAGTAAACAAGGAGTCTTTCAAAGAATTTAGGTCTCAAACTCCTTTGTCTAGACTGAAAAGGGTTTACACAGTCTTTTCTGCACAGATAGTAAATCTGTAAGAAGAAATGAATGTTCTGCTTTCCACAAGATCACGATAATCTAACTTGCCAACAAACTATGACAGGCAATTCTTCTGAGCATGTTTAGCTACTTTGTCTGCAAAACTGGGCAGTAATCTATGAAATTCTCTACAGGGACATGCATTTAATCAATTACAAATTTGTAAACTCAACTCAGAACTTCTAGATTCAGTCAATTACACACCAAGAATCCTGCTGCATATTTTTTTCACATGGAAAACGTGAAGTCTATCTCAATCTACATGCATAGCCTGCTGAAAAGTGACGTGACTGTGAATTTGAGTCTTACACTCCTGGCCACAGCTCCATAAATATCAAGGCTCCTGATCTGCATTCAGGAGGCAAAGAGCTACAATAAAGTTGACTCTGACATGGGTTTTCCCCTGGCAATGGCACAGTCACTGGAAGCCTTATGCCCATGCCTGGACCATGCTCGCTCATCCTGCAGTGGTTGGCAGTCCATCGTCACTGCTTGTCACACCAGAGAGGGCACGAGAGAACTGCTGCCTTTCCCCAGACATCCCAGCACATCATCTTCATCTGGTTGAACTTTCAGCTGACAACATCCCACCAACCTGTTTGCAACACCCATCTGGTTTCCACAGCTGGGGATACTGTTGCAGCAAGCCCTGCCAAAGTCTTTCCATCAGCTACCTCATTCTATACCTGATTTTGTGAAGCAGCTTTTACAGAAGAGTTATTTGGACAAATCAGCCTCCAAATGAACAAAAACAAGACTGTCTTTTAGAAACAGACACTTCTGCAGCCTTTGGTTTGCTCTACAATTACTTTCTTGACAGAAAACATATTAGTTAAGGAGAGTACTCTACAACTCAACTTAGACAACATAATGGTACTACTCAGAAAACTGCTGGGATAGTTATACCAGCAAAATAATTCTTGCTGGTACAACTTGATGTTTTTGAGCAACTGATTTAAGCTTTCCCAGAAGAGAACTATTCTCATGAGATGAGCTTCTGCTGATTTAGCAGGGTGTGTTAGAGCGTGAATAAATCTTTATAAACCCAGTCACGACCCACTACTGTATTTACTTTTTTAAAGAACACCCATTTCCACCATGACTCATAGGAATTGTGTTAATAATAATCAGTGCAGAACAACTAGAAAGGGCTCAGAGAGGTCCAACCTGCCCAGCCACCTCACAGGTGTTAGTTCTAAAAGCACGTGGCAATGACATTAAGCCTTGTCATCACCTGCCATTTCATCCACGAGGCAGGAGTGTGATTCGATGCCCAGATCTGCACAAATGAGTACTGGCAACACCTCCTCTCAGTGTCAGCCCAGCATGTCTTTGTGAGATGCCTATCCCCTTTGTCCAGTGAAAAAGGAACTCAACTCAGCAGCTCTAAATGAGTTTGCAAGCACACTCAAGAGCTGAGGTGTCAAGCAGAATACAAGCAGATCTGCAGTGACTGCACCATTTTTGACATAAAGCATCTCCATTTTACATGGAGGGAAGCTTCTGTCCAACTCCATCTTCACCTGTGTCTATCAGTAAATCTGAGACTGAACAGCTGGAATTTATATGAGGAACAAACTTGCCATTTTCTTTCAATGTTATGCCCCATCTGTTGACTTTCTTTTCAAAAAAATACATAAGGCAGGATGTAATTTAAATTTATGTACAAGAAAGCATGAAACAGATAATCTGAGAAGTGTACAAATTTCTACAGAGAACATCTGATATGCTCTAAGTATTAACGTATAAATTCAGATCATGTTAATTACTGCAATAGCTTTTCATGGTTCAAAATGAGCTTGATCTAAAATGAATTGTAGCTTTAAATAAGTTTTAACAATTAATACCCAAACATAAACATCTTTAAAATGTGAAAGCTGGAGACTTTATAGAGCTGGTTAGAGTGGCTGGTTATTTATAATCTGAACTCAAAAGAGAACAGCAAGACTTTCAAAAACACCCATGGAAGTTTTCTCAAGCTGCAAGCTAGGGAGTATGTTTGCCAAAAGACCTCCAAGGAGCTCTGAAGAGCCCTTTATTCTCCCTTCTCAGGCTTCTATGCAGCAGGGCAGCTTGTTGAACACTTGGTTTTTAACATTCTCCTTTTTCTTCAGAAATTACGAATTACTGATCTAGAAAAGACATAATTTCTAAAAGGACAATGAACAAACTTTCCACATCTTGTTTCTATGTCCTAAAACATTTCCAATGTTTTTCACTCAAATAATATTTTAAATATTAAATACCTTGAGGGAATAAAAAAAAAAAATCAAACTTTCCTTGTCTTCCAAGGATCAGGCAGTTATCATGCAGATAAAGCCCTTTGCCAGTGAACAGTTCAGTTGGTAACACTTACCAATCCCTTCTCCTAGATAATTTTAGAAACATAGCAATATAACATAGTAACTGTGACAAAATAAAGAATTCTGATGCTTGTTATTATACTAAACATAGCCACATGCTATATTTTCCTGACTGAATTGCATCCAATAAACTACAGGACCTTACCCTGTGGTATGCAAATTTTCATGCATGCTCTCTTGCATTTTACTCCCGCAATTAAAACATGCACTACTCTGGTTACATGACACATCTTACGAAGTGAAGGCGACTGCAGTTAAATAATTATATATGACTGTGAATCTATTAAAGATGGGGCATTTGTTTCTGTCACATCTCTAACACAATGCAGAAAACCAAGATTGGGGCTAAAGTGAATATTTAATTATCCAAGCTGGACAGACTACATGGTTCTGATACCTAACAAACAATAGGCAGTTGTTTCAACTTGTGACTTGACAAAACCTGGCAATTTGATAGCAAGACTTTTATTTAGAAACCAGGCCCATTATCAGTTTGTTTCAGCTTCCTGCCTGGGAGTCCACATTGCCCCTGGAGGATGCTTACAAAAACCAATGCTCAAAAAGCTTGAAGAACAGTGAACCAACAGGTCACAGCCAGGGAGGTCTGCTCTCAAGCACAGGGCAGCTTTGCCCCTTCTGCTGCTGGGCAGTTTCTGCCTGCCAGGCAGTTCACTGCGACATTTCTGGAGAAGTATCCTGAAGAAGAGCACCATACTGTGCAGCACTGGCTGGCAATGAGCCCCTGGGGCAGGAGACTTCTCGGGGTGAGCGATGGGTAGGTGAAGGCATAGGGAAACCTGTGTGCCAAGAGCCACCGAGCAGAGGAATATAAGCTTTGATGGCAATCACAGAGACAGATGTAAGAGTCAGGGAGAGAAAAATTACAGTAGTTCAGACAAAAGTGTAAGTCTCAGAAGAAAGAGTTGGCAACATGAAAAAGGTAGATAACATGGGAATTTGGCAATCAAAACACAAGTCATATAAAGAGGGCAAAAAATGACCAACTGAGAAGAAACACTTACTATAAAACAACACAGTTTTAATGTTTTGAAACAGTTCCTTCTAAAAAATCTTCTAGAGTCTGTTTTCATCCTAGATAACACCAAAGGCCAGTGGTGTGACCTGGAACTGGTGAACACAAAATACGGCTTTTCTTAAATGGAAACTAGAACTTGACTTCATGCAATGCCTTCATACTTAGTGTGTTATAAATTGCTTTAAATACTGGCAGGCAAACAGCCATTATGCACTCAAGAGCTCATACGTAATAATACTTAGCATTTTTATAGAGCTTTTCATCTTCAAAGTGCTTTACAAACAACTCATTAATCTCAACCAATGCACCTGCAAGGTAGACAAATATCGGCATTGTAGGTGGAGAAAGACACAGAAAGTTCAGTGACTCATCCGAAGCCATGCACAGTACCAGCCCCAAACATCCCTAGCTCCTGGCTCCCAGTGCCATGAAGGACCTGAGCCCCACTCTGTGTTGAGATCACACTTTCTCTTCAGCCACACAGCTGGAGGAGAACGTTACTGCAAGGCAGTGACAGAGTGCCCCTCGAGCTGGAGACCCTCCCTCTTTCAAAGCCGGTAAGTTCCCAAGGACTGCTAGCTCCCACCAGGATCACCAGCCCCAGGAAGTGAGAAGTCCATGAGATGCCAAAGCGGGGCTCACAACACAGATTCTCAAACTGATTCACCACCAAGCAGTGAGCTGAAAAAGCCTCTGTGCTGGCAGAAGCCTTTGCCTCTCTCCAGATTTATTTCTAACTGCTGCATAGACTCCAGAGCAGGAGATTCCCACAAGTCGGACAACAGAACCCTGAAGCCTCTTGCCTCTGAGTGCTGCCAAGATTCAAGAAAGCAGCTTCACTCCTCTGGTGTTCTCTATTAAAAACTTGTAATGGAATTTTGCCTTCAAGAATGGTAATTCTCTTCCCTGTTGGTGACTGGAAAAGAAATCTTAATGTGATTATACTGCATGATTGTAATTTTAACTTTCTGAGGTTTAAAAATATCTGATATGATTTTTCTTCAACCTCAGAAATACCAGGAATGTCAAACCTGGAGCAGATGAGAAACATGGAAGATGCGAACAATACGATATCTGTACTGTGCTACAGCAGACTTTATATTCCTTTACACAGAGAAAATGAATAATGAACTTTTAGTAATAACACCTGTATTTCAGATGTTTATTAGTCACTAGATTTTAATATATAAATCTGAGAATCCTTATCTTTTCAGTCTTCACATTTGTAAACCCAGAGCTTAGCAAGGTTCTCCAATAACTGTAGTTCCTCCCTGGGTAAACAGCTCATGTTTGAAAATACAGGTCAGTATGACAAACTTACAATAACAGAAAAACAAACCCCACTTTTTCTTAAGATATCGAAGAAAAAAGTTTCTCTACAAGTAATGGTGTAAAAAACACAAGCAGCAAAAGATAAATGAATGGCAAAAATGTATGTAGCTAAAAGAGCTCTGCCAGCCTGCCCAGTTGACCTGGGCATAAAAGGATGAATAAGAAGAAAAAAGCAGCCTTCAATTACTCTACCCCACCTTAATGTTTTAAACTTATAAGAAAAAAAAAAAAACAAGCCCACATAATCCAAAACGACATGAAGAAACAACTCCTGATCATTAAGCAGAAACTACAAGTTCCCCACATTTGGAAGACTTTTAAGCTTATTATTTCATCAATTTAAAGTGAGCTTGTATCTGACTGCCAACACCACGCTCTTAAAAAAGTCAAATCTACAACTCCTGATGAAAATAAAGGCATATAAGAGCAAACTAAAAATAAAACATACAGGAAGTACAATTAAATTTAATTACATTGAACACTAATGTTCATTCTGCAATCACAAAAAATTCTAAAAACATTTTCTAAATTAAAACTCCACCATAATATTCTACAGCTAAAATAATATGCAATCTTCATATAATGCAGTTTTTCCAACAGAACGAAACAGATTAAAGAGCAGCATGCAAGAACAAAATTAAAACATGCAGTTGTATTCACTAAACACTGGAAGCCCAAAAATGATGATGATGCAGTAAAAAACCACCCAACACCATAACAGTAATGCTGCAACATTTTTTGCTATTTTGTTTAGTAACTCATCACTTTATTTGTATGCAGAAATGAAGAGATGTCACAGCAACTCGTGTCTGTCTCTGTGTGCTCTATTCTTTCCTGCTTCTGTTTTCAGCATAGGTTAAAAAGAATCTTTTCTCTTAATCATCAGCAAACCAGTACCAGATTTCACTTGTGGTAAAGTATGCTACCCATCAGTACAAGGCAGTGCTCCACAAAAACAACAAAGAAAATTAAAAAAAAAGCAAGAGGCAAGGTCTGAACACAGTTTTCTTTCAATTCCCTTGGGAATCATGGTTCTATAGGTCTTGAATTCCCAGGCAGAGGGGATCATGTTCATCAGTTACGGCAGCTTCTCTGGGCCTACGTCCAGGTAGACTGCTTGTCTAAACTTGATGAAATATAGGCGCCATCAGGTAACAGCAGTGGTCAGGGAGACTCCAAAAATGTGTAACTGAAAACTAAAAAATGAAATTAAAACAAGGCTGTAGCCAAACAGCCCCTTTCTACAGGATGCAATAACTGTAAGGCAAAGAGTTTACAACACACAGACTGCTCCTTATGTACGTTCTCTTGCCTTTTCACATAGATAATATGAAAGCTGGATTGAGCAGACAAGCATATTTTAACAAACATTGATTTGAAATAGAAATCCTTAGGAAAGAAACCACTGTGACAAATACACATGGCTTGAATAGACAAAACATTAAAAAGTCATTGCCCTGTAACCCACTCTCCCTCCCAGTACATTACTTCAAAATATTTTCAAATTAAATTTTCATGCTAATAAGTATTGCTAGATCAACAGCACTGGGATGTGGTGTCTAGAAGCACTGCAAGCTACCCATCATGGCACATCATCATGTCAAACTGTCAAAGAGAAGAGGCAGCAAGACTCTCACCAGATTGTGCATTTTGAAGTCCTATAGCAATGTGCTTGTTTGGGAGTGGAGAAGGAAGGAGGAACCAAAAAAAGGAAAAACCCCAGTTGATAAGAGCATTGCAACTGGGTGTCCTACAGGTAGTTTTAGCACAGACAAGGCCTTTTCAGACTGCATACACAATCAAGTACTACTCTGAAATCACAGATTGCAGTGGACTGGCAGGACTGTCACTGAAGAATGTTCAAAAGCTCCTAAGCTTTTGTTTAAATGTCCTCTTGATTCACAACTGTCACAATCAGAATCATGTCTACTATATCCAAATATCATGGAAAGGAAAACCAGCTTAGATTTCATGACAACGACCTCCACTGCAGCTTTAACATCAAAACAGGTTCAAACCAGAAGTAGCTTTTCTTCAAGGTGACTTCAAAATTCACATCTCTTCAGAATATAAAATAAAAAATGAAAATACCACAACACCATAGAAATATTTTTTGGTAGCCTCATCTTTACACTCCAACTTTAGCTATACATAGAAAGCCACACAAGAAATGAGGTTAAGTGTGCCAAACTGGCTCAGTAGGGTTTTCCCTGCACAGCTAGACAACACCCATGACACACAAAGCCCAAACTTTACACATACGTGGTATGTTGTTTTTATGTGCACCTTAAATTCAGCTTCTGGTCTAGGCAGGGTAATTCAGTGCTAAAACTTGAGTAAAATTAATTCTACATCTAATTCTAGAAAGCCACTTTACCTATGTCCACTGCTAAAACTGCGTGCTTGCCTGGTAACTTAGGAGCAGCAGGCACTAGGTCAGGCTCAAGCCCTGCTTCATCCTGCTGATGCTGTGCTGCTACAAAACCCTCCAGAAATTTCTCCCTCAGTGCTAGAGTTTCTCCATCCATCAGCTAGTGCTCACGATTTCAGCCCCTTTTGTCTGCCTTAGCTATCTGCACTGTGAACTCTAAGAGGCAAAAAAAAAAAGTTTTATTATATACTCACAGGACATTTGATCCTGTGATTTCAGGGAGTGAAGCTGCCTGCTCTAAAATACAAGATAATTCACTATTTGAGGTCCAGAATTTCTTTAGGAATGATTCTTCATTCTTTCTCCTCAAATGCTATATATTACTCTAAACAAGCTTATAGGCCACCAGAGATCACTCATATACTCTACCACCATTCTTGATGTTTTAAGTAATAGAGCATGCAAGGACCAAGTAGCCAGGCACTTCACAGTTTGATCCTGCACATAGCCTTGGCAGGGTCACCTTCCAGTATAGATTTAGTAGTCTGTATTTCTGTTCCCTTTAATTTAATCTCTAAAGATTGTGAAGTGGTATTCTTTATTTCACTGATTTGCTGTATGAGTGTAGAGGAAGTTAAATCAGTTATTTGGTTCTTTGTAGAACACTAAGATTTGTGTGTGTTGGTTAACACTGCATTTGTGAGTCTGAAGAGTAGAAGACTGAAGCAACACCTAAAGGAGAGACAAAGTTTGCCTTCTGTGCTGCCCAGAGGCAGCACTGAACTTAGTACCCTCAATTAAAACCACAGACTTGACTTTCCATTTCAGACTTTCCACCCTATTACACGGCATTATGTTGAGCCTTTGCTTCTACATCTGCAGCCAGGTAGGGCTCTGGCAGGCAGGCAGAAGTTGTGCAAACAGTTCTCACTCACAGATATCCCCATGTCCAACTGTGGAGACAGAGACAGCACTGTAAAATCCACTTGGGAGGCACAGCAGCAAGACAACTCCCTATGATGGGGTATCCTACTTTCTTGCTAGAGTCATTCCCAGAGCTTTCTGGTATTTTTTTTCTTCAAGGTCAGTAGCCTATGCACAAAGCTCGACAACACCACACCAGGGCAGCAAGCTTCTGCAGATGGTGGAAAAGTCTCAGAGCTCTACCACAGGAATGGAAAGAGGAGGCAGCTCTTCTCTGCTTAGAGAAAGCTGCTTAGGTGAGCTTTAAGGAGAATTCTGCAAAATGAAAAGTGATACATGCAAAATCCTTTCCATAAAAGGTCAATTTTGCCCGAAGGATTATGGCTGGGCTCAGTTCCCTTAACTTCTGGCATATGAAAATGTATCTGTCTAATACGTTTATCACAGACTAAACACTGGCAGGTAGAGGATATTCCCTGGGACCTGGGCACCCAAGATATAAGGCATGCAGAGCAGAGAAAGCATTCAAAAAAAGCCGAAACTAAGTACTCTTCAGGAACTTGTCATTAACTTTGTCTCTGTGTGGGTTTTAGCTGTAACCACAACCCTGATGCTCTGGTGCCAGGGCAATGGGCATCTTCCTACAAAGGAGAAAAGACTTCTTAGTCTGAAATGAATGGCTGCAAGAGAAGGTGTGGGTCACTGAAGCTGTTGATGTGGCAGAAAATGTTGGTTTTCAGCAGCTGTCCAGGACATCTGCTAATGACTTTCTTTCATTTAAAGGCAATCTTAGCTAATGCTGAGAAACCTAAGCTCACAGAAAAACCACACCCTACACATCCACCCACAGCCAGATAGATCTTGTAAGAAAAAAAGACACAGTGTGCTGCCAACAATACATTACCTCTCAATTGAAATAAGAGAACAATTAAACACTTTATTGAAAAGGGAATATTTTTCTCTCATGCCTCAAACCATGAAAGTGCGTGTCTTCCCCAGAGTTGCTGCACAGTTGAAATGGGAATAATTCCTCGCCTGCCTGATTATTTTCGAGACAAGGATGAAACTACCTTAGGAATATTTAAAAAATGTTGAAAGTGTACTACAATCAGATGGTTTGAACTTCCACCATGCATCTCTTGCAGCTCATAATGCTAATGTTAAATTCTGGAGACATGAGTCTGTCTACAAATTAATGGAAAATGTGAATTAATATTTTCTTACAGTTAATTGCCCAACTCATATATTCCACAGTGCAGCCAAGCACATTTTATCTTGAAAACTCTCTTGCACAAGTTTTAAATCACTTTTTCTCATTAAAAAAAAAAAAAAAATTACAGGACTTATTTAATTGTAAGTCTGGAATACCACGAAACAGCCAAGTCTCCCCAAAACTGTTATCTGCATATTCTATGGTTAATTTTTTTTAGAAGCATTATGTTAAAAGTACTGGAAGTTACTATAGGTGAGGATTAATTGTTTGAGTTGTACATTTCTGAAATTCTTTTTAGCAGTGAGAAAAATACAGACAAAGAGACACTTCTACCATTTGAATATTAAAAGTGCTAAGAAGATTTTTATGATTCACTCATAACGAGAATGGTATCTAATATGCTGAAATTTGTGGTTAAATATGCTTATCAAAGAGGAGGCTATAACTGTTTTTAAAAGAGAAATGTAACTCCTGTTTCAAAATGCACCATCAGAAAGATGGAAACAGACTGATTCAGTAGCACATAGCAGCAAAAAAAAAAAGTCTGAAATGAATACTTTGATTTCAGGGGAAAAAAAAAGAAAATCATCTAATTTTGAGTCCTTTAACTTCCTTTTATAAATACTGAAAAGTTTGAATTTTGTACACCCATAAGCATTACCAAGGTCTGCAGATTAAAAAAATGCAAGGAATGAACTGTTTCAGAAACACTGCTCAGTAGAAGATTCAGTAAAGGAAGGTACTTTATTTATTTAATCACTTCCCAGATGCAGACCCCATAGCACACTTCTGTACATGCAGTCCAACATAAAATGGCAATTTAAAAGTTGATTACCAGTTTTACCATCCTAAATTTCAAAGCCATGTCTGACCAGAAAGAAAAACTATGTAAAATTATGTCTGCACACTATCTAGAGCATGTAAACCAGATCATTCCACATTGCCACAGTCGCTTGCTACACCTTCTTTATTAGTCCAACTAATGTTTCTAACTCCTGTAATGCTTCAGGATAGTTTGATGATTTTCCTTGCTGGAGAAGAGCTCATTATTCCTTTAATATACACAGTTTTGTCTAATCTAACTATGAAGTATAGAAAATACTCACTACTCACTACTGACAAGGCTTGTGAACCAAACTTGTGACCTATATGGCCCAAAAAAGGAAAAAAAACACAAACCAACAAACAAACAAACAAAATCAAAAAAGCCAAACCAAACCCCAACTCATTTCTAATGAGGCTCAGGACTTCTGGGCAAACTTGAAAGTGTGAGGTTTTGAAGCTGTACTGCAACAGAATCAACTTCAGCTACGTCCCTCTGTTTCTATGAAAAATAAAAAAGGTTTAAGACCACATTTATGTATTTCCTCCTCATTTTACTAACAGAGAGGAAAGAATAACACCCTCAGAAAAAATTTGATAACAAACATCTCTAAAAGGCTCTGTAGTCACAGAACAAGCATCTCACGTCTCACATTCTGTGGTGCTGGAGACAGCTATAGCTTCTAGTCAGATGAGTTTCCAGGTTTCCCAGTGAGAAGCCTGTGGACAAATTCCCAGTTCCACAAGAGGCTGAACAAGGCAGCTCAGCCCTTACCAAGCAAACAGCCAGCCTGGGAACACAAACTACACGTGCTGGATCACACCCCATCAGTCCATACTGAACTGACTTTAAAAACCTGGCCCACAGTAAGTCACACAGATTATCACAGAATTCTTATTCATCGTTAGGGAAGCAAGATCAGGAATCAGCTATATCAATATGTAACACAAAAGTAACTCATTTTACAAGGGACGTCTTCTCATCAATTATTTCCCTGTAGCTCTAAACCCTGAAATTTCATTATAAGAAATTAGGGGCTTCTACTCTACAATAATTCACCTGTATAAAATAAATAGGTCACTAAGAGATCATTATGATTTAAATCATCTAAGATACAATTGTAGATATAAATGCAGTTCTTTCATGTCTACTTTATTACCAATACAGCAGTGCAGATTCAATTATGATAATACCTGAAACTGTAGATAATTTCTAACCAGACCATTTACAAGCCAGTGAATCAGCACACAATCCATACTATTTCTAACTACAAACTGTGACAGTGACTCGATGTGTCTGTGTTCTGGGTGTTTCCTACTTTTTTTTTATAACAAAATAGTAAATTCAATTCCACTCCTGTGCATCACCTGTAAAATTCTTTGAATACTGTTCAAGAAAAAGTGACAGCTAAAATGCAGTTCAACTCACTGCTAGTCCACTCTGAAATGCATCATTTGAACACACAGGATTTCACAAAGGTTTGTGGAAACCACTCACACCCTCAAGGGTTCTGTGCCTTCTCCTCGGGTTGAAAGTGTCTGAACCCTGACATTAGCAAGGCAGAGACTATTCAAATAATTTCCCTATATGATTACCAAAAACTACTTTTTAATTTCCTAATATCTTTCAGCCAATTTTTTTTAAATATAGGGTTTTTTTAGGCTAGCCTAAGTCCTTCTGATATGTGGAGAAAACATTTAATCACTATACAAACTTCCAAGATCTCTGCTGCTCAAATGCACTTATGCAGAAAAAACTCCATAATAAATTTTCATCATTTATAAAAATGTAACATCAGATATATTAAAAAGAAAACAACAAAAAAAGAGGCAATAAAAAAGTAAATGTTGTTCAACAAGGGTAGAACAGATACCCTTAGGTGAGCAGAAGCCTAATTTAAATTACTTTTGTCTTTCAGTATTTGCAAATTAAATTATACTGAACTGTCCAATTCGGGGAAAATTGGATTTCGTTTAATCAGTCTTGTCTTAACTATGACAGTTTCACTTTCTCAAGTCTCTGTAAAAGCATATCCCCTGGGGAAGCTGAACAAGGTTTGATGCCTGAACGGAAGGTAAGAAGGCTTAACAAATTTAATTCGCTAGGTTTATAACTGGATGACAGACATCGGGTTTTTAAGGGCGCACGGGGCTGAAGACGGATGTAGGACACGGACACAGAACTTTAGCTTGAGAAAGGTTATGTTGGAGAAAAACTGCTCGCCAAAGAACCTGAGGGCATGGGGGACAAGGGGCGCTGAAAAGCCATTACACAGACGGGCGTGGCTAGAAGCTCTGCAGTTGAACGGGTTGGCAGAAGAAACACTTATATATGTCATATGTCATATGTATACTTATGTCAGATTACTTCAGCAGCAAAAATCACCACAGCAAAACTAGAGCAAAACATTCCTACAGCCTTCCCGCACCGCGGGGACCCGGGACGGCGGGACTGCCGTGTGCCGGCGAGCACGGCGCCGGGGAAACACGCCTGAAGGGGAGCCCAGACTTGACAGCTGCGGCCGCTGCTGCCGGGCCCCGCCGCCACACGCC
>WEIU01023510.1:9698-36373 GCA_013389925.1 Aegithalos caudatus
ATGAGCATCCTTTCTGCTTCTTTTCACAACGTGACTCCTCATTTCTATCACAAGCCCCCCACACACACAGTCCCCCATAGTTTGCGTTTATTTGAAGCTTTTAATCCTCACCTCTGAAAGACTCTGAAGCTTGCTTAACTTCACTGCTGTTCTGAACTCTTTCATTTTCTCCATTCCTTCACACACTTACTCCTGCCCAAGCAGCATCCTTGCCATTCCTATTGCCGTGCCTTGTGTGTCAAGCACTAGAAGTGTTGTTTTTTTTTTTTTTTTTCTCAAAACCTATTGGTCTGTTATGAAACCCACTTATAAAGAAGTTTCTAAATCTGTATGCAGAGACATGCCTGGAAAATATGTATGCATATTTTAGGGTAGACATACCAATCTTGATAAATTATCTCTCTCCTGTAGTACCAATGCATTGAACATCATTGGTAGATAAGTAGGCATGCTCTTGGACAAAGTTTCTCTCCTCTCTCTCTCCTTCATTCTGTAGAAAAATTAAAATTACAGTAGCATTCAACTGATAATTATATACTGACTTAAAAGTAGTCACCCCAATGTGCCCTAGAAATTACTCATGAAAAGGATTATTCATGTATTGCCCTAATATGTGTCACTCAGCCAGAAGAGATGCCTGACTTAACTGAAAGTATTGATTTGTTACCCTGAAATTAATTCTTTTTTTTCCAAAAGTCATTTATAATGTATTCCAAAGCACCAGTCACAAAAGACAGAGCACTTGAGCTTTAATCAGCACTTAAGTTCCCCCCTGCTCTTCTGTCATTCTATTGTTCATAGATAACTAAAGAAAAAAATATTTTCAGGAGCCCTTGAGGAGTGCACGGCTTTGTCTTTTTAGAGTCTGCTCCACAGAGAAGAGCAGCTTCTGAGTGAACCATCATGGACATTTGAAGATGTCTCAAGCATCCAGGAGATAGTTTCAGCAGTAGGTCCAATAACAGTTCAAGAAATGATCAAGAAAAAACATAAATCTGGAGCACAGGCTAAGCTGCTAAATAAATCTGCCTGCAGTAAAATACTGTGAAGAGAAATAGTCTTCTACATAAGACTAAATATTTTTATTAGGTCCCATGGGGTCTAGACTGATGACTATAATGAACAATAAAAAATTACTCTATTTAACTCCCATGTGCTGCCTGTTTTAGTTATTTACTAGGTAACGAAATAAATTCATGTCTTAGTGCTCAAACCCTTCCATTTTAAGTCCTAATATCCAAGTTTGCAATCTTCAGGAAAATACATACATGTTTAATTCTCCCTACACCATATGGGAAATCTAGACAAAAATTTTTGACAAAGTCCAAAATAAGTTAATAGTTGTTCTTTGTATCATTTTTCTCCAAGCTCTGGTCTCCCATTCATCCAAAAAAAAAAAAAAGGATGCCTAGTTGTAGAGTGCCCTGGGGTTTTTTGTATATACCCTGATTTTCTATCCAAGGAAACACATCATTAACAGAGACTGGAGAAAGGCATTGTACCAAGTCATGGAGCAAGGACTAGGAGCCACACAGAACAGAGACATTTCACACACACAGCAGAGTGCAGCTTAGTCAAGGTTACTTTTGAAGCAGTGAGTACAGATCTCTGACTGAACAGGGAATGAACATCTCCCTGGAACCCAGCTCTGGCTAATTACTGCAGTGAGAATGGGTATTTTGGGAGCCTGAGAGACAGCTGAGAAAGCTTCTTTTAATGACTTACCTATATCTGTGCTTGCCTGATTCAGATCAGAAGCTACAGTTGGCAAACATGATTTTTGCTTGCCAGCATGCCAGAAGCTAAAAGCTGATTTAATAGAATGTGTGTTACAGTCAGCCATATTTCTCTGAGGGCAAGGAAAATTTACAAGAAATCATATGCTTTGGAAAAGTCTCATTCTGGTCATTGATCAGGTGTTTCTGGATCACAGAGCTGTCTACAGTGATAATACAGCAGCATTCAGCAAACAAGGAACTCACCAGGTGCATACATAACCTAACAGCTTTGCAAATAAATCTTTGATACCAACAGAAAATACTTCTTTCCTATAAATATCTGCTCTGTGGAAATGCATGTCATGCTAATATGATTTTTATTCAACTAAAAACTCCTTCATCAAAATATTAAAAGTACATATCATGGTTATTCATTATAGAAATTTCTCTTTATAATTTAAACCCAAATGATAACTTGTTTAAACATTCCATACTTCCAAACTTCTGGCCTGAGTACCTAATTTTAGTCATTTTGAAGTGGGATAAAATCATAAATGATAGTTAATAAAAATATCCAACGCAAATCTATTTCTTTACTTTCTTACTACATCTTCCCAGTCACAGACTTCCAGATCAGGGAACACTGTCAGGATTGAGAACAATGTGCGAATACTATACACAAGCTATACTGTGAATTGGGGGTTTGTATCATGCATATCCTGGCCCATAGCTGTCCTCATTCTGAATTTCATGGTTTTCTGTGAGTCAGGCACAGTCAGTGCAGGATAAGAACATGATTGTCACTAACACCAACAGGAGAAATTGCCCCTTGATGCTGCCCCTGTCCTGGTTACCTCCCACCCAAGAGTGGATTCAATTGCAAATCCCCCTGCCAGTTCCACAAAAAAAAAAAACAAACCATCAGCAGTTTCCTGTTAATTTATTTGGAGGCAAATTGAAGCAAACCAATCTTCAGTCAGGGTTTTCAACCCCAACCTGATGGCAGTAGGCCATGGGGCTTGGAAGTTAAAGCCCAGCCCTTAAACATCTAATGCATACATAACATGTTAAGGCACAAGTCAGAGGGGTTTGAATCACTGAAGTCTGAAAGTTGCATCACTCATCTTTATACATCTTGAAACATACTTTGAAAAGAACATAAAACACCCAGGAAAAACAAGAATGCCGAGAAACTGCATTTTTACATAGTTAAGCTCACAAACTCTGATACAGTTGGATTGTTGGTTTATTTTTTGCTTGGTTTTTGTTGGAATCCTAGACTTTTTTTTTCTTGTTTATTTGTTTTTAACTGCAGCAAACAAGCACATAACTGTATTTCCACACAGACTTTATGTTCTCTGTTTAGGACACTTGTATATATTATGGAGAGCTGGCAGTCAATGACAGAAACAGAGAGAAAGGGAAGAATTTCTGATGTAGCCTAACATAAATCATTTACCACTTACTTCAAATATTCAGCTTACTTGAAGAAAATGAACAGTGTCTGATTATTCCTAATGACGAATTATTCTGCAACACTGAAAGAAAAATGTAAAAGCACAGGTAGGTAATTATTCCTTAAAAGCAATCCAGACTAACATTTATAAATGACAGTGTTAATCACAAGCATTCACTGTATGAGAAAAAAAAACGTGATGAACTAGAGCAAATGGTTTTTATGCATGTGGTTACAGAGTCAGCAAGGAGAAACTCTCAGAGTACAATTTCTTATTTAGAATTACATAACTATCCATTTTTATTAGCTCTAAATGCTTTCAGTTCGCTTTTAAATTCCTCCATCCAAGTGCCACTTCAAGGTGATTACTTTCCATTCTAACAGTGAAGATGTAAAACTTTTCTAATACAAACTTTAGGAAGTGCACTTGTTTCCAGATATTTACAATCTTTATCTAACAATTATAATACAACAAGATTTAAAAAAAAAAAAGCTAACACACAATATGAACAATATTTTAAATCAGTTTTTTTTCCCCCTCCCCCTTTTCAAATCAAAATTACTTTGGTGTTTTCATCTATTATACTGCAAATAAGTAAGGTTAGGTAGATAGCTAAGTATGGTGCAGAAGTGTCTCTAGTTAAACAGCAAGTCTTCTCTGATATTATTTTCATATCTGTATTTTTGCAGATGTGCCAGGTTCAAAGGTGATGTTTCACAGCAAACTAAGCAAATTGCAGAAACTGAAGCACATGTAACAGAACTGAGGCAATGCACCACCAGCAACCTAAAAGCTCTAGAACTTTGAACATAATTTTGAATTGCAGACCTTGAAAATTTTCCAGGTAGGTTAAAGACAACAGTGCTAGAAAAATATCCTTCTGCAAAGACAATGTTCCCCTTATCACACATTGGTCCTAGTCAAAAAATTGCTGGCAGGGAAACAGCTGTGTGATACTCACGGTGGCATAAGACTGACCAAGTCTGTGAAATTGGGTTTTCATTTATGCCATCACTACAGATTAATCATCATTGCAAAGGATTTTTATTTCAAACATTCAGAAAATTGGCAGTTTCTAATAAAATGTTATTTTCTAGCAAATTTTCCTGACAAAATGAACAATTTCTGTATAAACTTTAAGTGTTTTCAATACCAGTTCTGCAAAAAAGCAGTCTTGTATCAGCTTTCCAACACTTAGGAAGGTTAGTAAGCAGCAATAAACCACTTTATTATAGAGTTTTTACTGGAATGGCACAGGCAAATATTTGAGACAAGAGTGTGGATTCCATGCCCTTAAGAAAACTAAAGGACAGCCAGTGATTTCTATGTGCATTGCACATGAATTGACATAGTTGGAGCCACTGCCTTTGCAGGGAATAAAGGACCACTCCAGAGACACTAAACAGGCTTTCAGATGTATATTCATATACCTTTAGGGACATAAAACTCTAAAAATAACTGACAAAGTGACTGAGAGTGTCTCTTGAAATATCTATCTATTTTGCTTGCATGCTTAGCCAACCAGGAAAAAGGGAGCTGTGAATCAAAAGCTATGAAGCTGCAGTTATTTTGAGAAGGGTGCTAACCATGACCACAGAGTCTCTGCAGTACATTTGCCTCGTGTGCAGCCTTGCACAAGCTCCTAGCTCCTATAATCCTGCAAACACCTGGGTCACTCACGCTGCGTGAGTCAGGCAGACCTGCCAAAATTGGAATGAGTTTTTTTAATCACACCCCACTTCATGGCTCTTCCATTGCTCTGAAAAGTGTACAGACAGGATTCCAGGCACCACATCCTTCTATTAGCATTGCCTGAGTCATAGAATTAATGCCAAAATATTGGCGTAAAACCTGCAGCCCAAGATGTCAAGAGGAAGTAATGAGGTAAGAGAAAGTCAGGAAAAATCTGTCCTATAAAGGAAAGGACAGCAGACAGATTGTTTAAAATAAATAAATAACCAAGTTATACATACACTCTGAGTTGCAGATTCTTGCTGCCACTGATTGACAGGAAATATAGAGACACCAAGGAACATTCCAGCAAAAAGTTCCAAATGCAAATGAGCATCAATCAATAGATGTACTAGGTACTTCTAACATGGATGAGGTAATTAACCATTCTGAATAATTTAACATTGTATCAAGAGTCAGTTTGAAATAAACCCCAGTGCATTTCATTTCATACAGCAGTAGCTAAATGATGAACTGTTACTGCTGTAGCTATTTTAATTTCTGGGATAACTAACTAAATAGATAATCCTTGATCCTGACTAATATTATTTATATTTTGTGAGGAATCAATATAACTTGAGAACTTTGAAAGGGGCTACATGATGAAATTTTCAACCCTTTTCATCATGAAACTGAAAATTTTTTATCTAAACTGAAATACCTTTCATTATAGTTCATGAGAGAACTACTGAAATCAGTTCTTTACTTACTGTGAAAAGTCTGGTCAAAGGAGCTAACAAGTAAAGAAAATGTGATTCTGACATTAAATACTGTTGTAAAAAATGATGTTTTATTATGCAATTAAACATGAACTGATATATATAAGTAATACCAAATACCCTTTCACTAAAGCTATACATAGAAAAATATTTTAGCATACAGTTATGACAAGATAACTATAATTACTTTAGTGCCCTGAAGACATGTAGGTATGTAGCTGTCACAAGTTATATTTGTTAATGATAATGACTTAAAGACTACAATGAACTTTGGTTTTTTACACTGGATTTAGAAAGGTAGTATAATTACAGAAGGAAAATTATACCTCTTCAGCATAACCAATCAATTTTGATAAACGCCCATGCAAAACCCACTGAAGGAAACAAGTCATAGGAGAGCTGCCACTACTAAAGTATAACTAAAAGCACCCTTTTCGCAGAATCCCTTTGTAAGACTGAAGACTATTTTTTATTTCAAGTTAACTTTTGGGTCCACTAACTAGACCAGAAATCTTTCTTTTTTTTTTTTTTCTCTAATCAAGACAGACTCCAAAAAATGTCCTTAGTACAAAATTTAAAAGGAAAACAGGTCAGTTGCCCTCAGAGTAAATATTAAGTTTAGAACACTACTTGACCAACATTTAAAACATGATTTTTATTTGACATTGGACTGTCGCAGAATACAGGAATGCCAGACTAAAATTAACTTTTTTTTTTTTTAATAGATGCACTGCAAATGTGTGGTTATATTTACACTTAATACAATTTATTTATTATTTCCATTCAGTACTCATGCATATTAAGTAAGAATATCTGGTCACAATGGAAGTGTTGTCATTAACTCAAATTCAAGAACAACTTTCACTACTTAGCCACATGAAGAGGAAGGGGAATTGTTTTCTCTGATTTAAATTTGCATGGGGTATAGAATTTCTTAGCCTGCTAACAATAAGGTCTGCTGCTTTAATCTACATATATAATTGGTAAAATATATCTCTGAGTTACGTCCCTTTTAAAATCATGGCAGTGCTCTTTCCATGTATTAGAAGAGATGACAAGTGAGCTCATAAAGGACTTATGTCTTACATGGGAATATCTGTGTTAGGTCAAATACAGTAGCATGCAGAAAAATCCCCCTCAGCTGTGCCACAAACTGTGAAAAGAAAATGTGAGAGAAGATATTGAGTACCATCTCCACTGGATCAATTTCTAGGTCAATTGTTTGTCCTTTAAAAAATGTCAAAGCAAGACAAATGTTCACAACTCTAGTTCTTTTAAATAATATGCTACAGTTGAAATCTAAAATATACCTTATTGTAGTTTCTGACATTATTTTAGGCTGAAGAATGAGTTTGTCCATCATCAGGAGAGAAATGTAAAATAAGAATAGAGAGTCCTTGGGTATATACCCTGGCTCTGACACACGTGTCATATGGCAGCATACAGCAAAAAGGCTACTGGTGATCTCACAACTTCAGGGCAAAGCATTTGGAGAATGGGTCATTGATACCTGCTGCTTTAAACTATGCCTCTGCCATTCATTCCATATGCTATTGCAGAGCTTTCATCTATTTAGGGAAGCACCTCTTTTTGGGATCACTTCTAAAGTAGGTAATTTGAGATTTATTAATTTTTGCAAGAATTTCCTTCACTCCTCACATAGGAGCTAATTAGTTGAAGTCCTGAAACAATCTACAATGAAGCACTGAAGTTTCTTATTGAGGCACAAGAGCTCTTCCTTTTGCCAATGCTAATTGTTCCATGAAGTTAAACAAGACTGGGCTTCCACTAAAGGTGGCAAGTTCTGCTGTGAAAAACTTGGACAGAGAGTTCTGAAATATGAATACATTTTGAGTGAGGTCATTTAAGCCAGATGCTAAACAGTGACAGTTTTCTAGTCCTGGTATTAACACATACCTAGTCCTGTAAGGATTAATGAGACCCTTGGGAATAATAAATCTTTCCATGTGGTATTAAACAGCCTCATCCTTACAGATGCTGAATGTCTTTATGACCAAAGAAAAAATGCTCAGCTTCTTTCAGCATTTCACATTATTCATTTTACTGCCTACACATTGATGGATCCAAGACATTTAATAAATACATGTATTCAAAGCCACTTTCTTCAGCCTCATGATTTTGACTTTTTCTTATATTTTTGTTCATGGAGCTCCACAGATCGTGCTGGCTTACACCAGGAAGGAATTAACACTTTTGGCCACTCTTTCTCCTACCACCCTCTGTCTCTTAAAAGCTGACACATGCATCCAGCTTTCCTGATCCATGAGGATCATCACACAAGGCACATATAAAGGGTGACACAAAGCACATATAAAACTTACTTTAACTCACTTTTAATAAAATTATATGGCCACGTAGCGACAAAACACCAACACTTGACTTGTGTTGAAAAAGAAAAATAAAGAAAAAAAAGTACATTGCTTAGCAGGGTAGGCAAAGTGGCACAAAAAAAAAGCATCTTTTAATCTCACCAAAATATTCTGTACCAAAAGGGAGAGAGCCTAATACTGTTAGGATCAGTATTGGTGAACAAAAAGAAGACAAAAATAAACTCTATTTTACTTTATATTTTTCTCCACATATCAATCCATTACGCTTTTACTTAGATTCAGAATTTATAACAAAAAATGTGGAATAATTATTTAGAGAAATAAAGTACCAAGCACTGAATTGTGGTTGTGACAAGAAGCTTACAGTAGTTTGATGTCTATGCACAGTGTATCATATAGATCCTGAAACTGATAGACTTTTTCTATCCATATCCAAAAACTAATAACATCAAATGGAATGATAATTAAACAATGGAGTGATATCATAATGTGAGATTTCTGTGCCATTGGGCAATATAAATAGTACAAGGAACCTGCCAATATCAGAACTTTCATTATGTAAGTAAATAATTTATATGTTTAATTAAAGTAGGGAAATAACATTAGCTTTGTATATTTACCAAAAAAGAAAGCAACCAACAACCAAACTGATCATATCTCTGTTATTAAAATGGAAAACGTGGTAAATCCAAAACATTCCAATCAGTTTTAAAAATCAGCATCTTGTGAAAAAAAATATTAAATTGCAAGATTGGTATTTTTAAGCATAAAAAAGCTAGAAAGATTCTGTTGTCTCTTTTGACTTCTGGTAACAAACTGGGCATCAGCAATGCCAAAGTGGGCAGAACAAGATCTGAACAAGAATTGTGAAGTGGTCAAAACTGACCCATCTGTCCTAAAATGAAAAGTATATGTGGTGAGAGCTGTTTTCACCTTCCTATGGGGGCCTTTGGATCTTTTATGTATTGAAAGAAAAGAGTAAATAAAATCATAATTAAACTGATATTTTAGGAAGAGTTACTGCAGGTTTTCATTGGCCTTTTGCTTAGCCTCTAAATTTGAATGAAAAGTGCATTCTACTTATCCAAATCCTAGCTGTTCAGAAACTGGGCTGGATATATATGCAAAACTAAACAGTTTTGCAATAATGCAGTGTTAATAACTAGAAAAAGTATATTTATCAAAAACCAAAAAAACCCAAAATACCCAAACAATGGTGAACAAATTGTGAATCCAAGATTTTCTATTAAATAAAGCCTTGCTAAAGTCCATGTAATATGAATTTCCCAGTCATTTTAGCAAGAACATGGAACACTTACTGTCTTCATTCTTTCAGTAAATTATCCTGTTTCCAGCATCCTACTTCAATATGGTATCGCCCACAAACATGCTGGAAGAAAAAAAACAACAAAAAAACCACCTCCATAAAGAAACAGGAAAAAAGCATTTGTATTAAACCCACATCAGCTGGAGAAGAAACAACTCTAGTTTTAGTTACCTCTGGATCTGAGTATGAAATCATATTTTTTTAGTGCCATTCTGCAAATTTCACCTTTTCAGCAGGATATTCTAGCAAGATGCTCTTGTGGAGGAGGGTTCTGCTGCAGCTGTGGCTATTGGCAGGGTCAGACCTGAGGGAGCACAGAGAAAATACATCTGAGCACCCCTCTCCAAGCCTCTTTCCCAGAAACCTCAGGGGAATGTTTATGATCAAAGCTTCTCATCCAAAGGAGAGCAGAAGAAACGCTGCCTTGGCAGCAGGAAGCATATGTAGATCTCAGTGTCACCCCTCTCCTTCCCTGCCAGATTGCCTGCACAAGTTCCTTCCCCTCCACCCCCAAGCTTAGATGTGATGCTGTGCAGATGAAGTCAAACCCACTTATTTTGGCTTTGGGATGGCAAGAAACAAACTCATCCATCACTTTCTGCCATTCAGGCCCCCAGTATCATCACCAATATGCTGTCCTGGGAAAACATTTGCCTACTGTCAGCTAGCTGACAGCAGCTTTGCTTTTTGTATTTTAAGATTCCCTGTAATGTAGGACAGCTATCAATAAAATTATCCTAGATTCTTTTCATACCTATTTAGAATTTAAAACTAGGTGTCAAAGTACTCTTGTCTGTATTAAAAATTAACTGAAGCTATCTTAAGTAATTCATTTTTCTTATTATATCCTGTTTTTCGCATATTTTGGCATCACTGTTAATTTATTCAACTTAGACCTACTTTGCAGCATGTAGAAGTATTTTGTATTGCAGGAATGTGTTAATTAATGAAAAGATTTATAAAATGTTTAGCATATCTTTCAATTTTTGACATTTGACTGAAACTGAAATACCTCATTAAGGATGGCATATTGCATGAGATACAAACACACATGGCATAAGATCTCATGTTGACATAAAGAGTGCAGGATTTTATCAGATTCCTCTCTTCAGCCCCTTTCCACTTCTCATGGCACCCTACCAACCAAAAATATTTTTCAAGCAGTAAGGGGTAAAACAAATAATTGCTTAACTACAAAACTGCCTTTTACTTGAAGTTCATGTTTATTCTAATATTTATTTGAACACATAATTTTAATTTTCCAAGATTACTACTACTGCCATTACTATGTTCTGTAACATTACATGTAGATACCTAGATTTACACAGCTTTATGCCCCAGGATCATGAACTGTAAAATTCATGGTTATGTAAATATGTAACAGTTTTTAAAGTATGCAACTACTTCTTTGAAAGCTGTACATTGTTATATTCTGCTAACTGACTTTAATTATCCTAGTCAAATCTGCAAGCTCTTCTACACTTGTACTTATATCTATAATGTTGAAATCTATAGTTTTCTGCTATGCATTACAAAGGATTCTTCTGGTTCAAGAACATCCATGAAAAAGCAATATTCTCCTAGATTAAGATTTGCTAGAATAATTCAGTTAGGCCATTTGGATTAATCTCTATTAAATTCTATTAAGACCTTTTCCTAAGGGTAGTGCTTTCATATAATAAAATCCTGTAAACACAAGGTCAGACAGTGAACCATGGCTAAGCTCCACAAAATTAAATTCAGGAAATGAAAGGTTTTCCATTTTGTTCATCTAATCCTTGGATAAGTCATGGTCAATGCTACATAGGAAATACTTGGAAGACATGTCCTTACATGCTTGTGCAGCAAGCAAACTGCAGTCTCACCTAGCTGGGCATAATGGGACTCTTGTCCTTGTAACAAACTCCTCCCAGCTTTCACATCCAGGCTTCTCCAAGGAAACTGCAAGGCCAGGGAGTGCCACTGCCACATCTTTTGTCTTTTTTGGCAGTGCTGTAGGGAGTAGACAAGACTGGAAATTCCATCACTTTAGTCCTGGCCTCGAAACTATCACAATACTGTAATTTCCAAAAGTACAATACACCAAGCATGAATAGAAGGTGATTACTTGATATATTATTTTTTTAAACACCCAACATTAACTCTGAAGATCATCTAAACTGAGGTCAGGGGTTACAAAATAAGAAAAAACTATGCCTGAAACTCTTTATTTCACTATCTTCATTGGTTGAGAACAGAATTCCCCAAATCATAGATAATTAAAGTATTTTGTGTGCTAGCTTGCAGAAATGTGGTGTGAAACTGGCATTTTCACAATGATGATTGCACTCCTAGCTGGAAATAATCCTTTAGGTTTTAATCACAGAATCACAAGTTTGGAAGAGACCTTTGAGATCGAGTCCAACCCAGCCCTAACACCTCAACTAAACTATGGCAATGAATGCACATCCAGTCTTTTTTTGAACACATCCAGGAATGGTGACTCCACCATGTTCCTGGACAGACCATTCCAGTAACTTTATCAGTTTTTCAGTAAAAATCTTTCTCCTAGCATCCATTCTATATTTTCCTTGGTACAGCACACAACTGTGCCCTCTCGTTTTGTCACTTGCTGCCTGGAGAAAGAGACCAACCCCCACCTGACTACAAACTCCTCTGAGGGAGTTATAGAGAGTGATAAGGTCACCTCTCAGTCTCCTTTTCTCCAGGCTAAAAAATCTAGAGAAAGAACCATGAAGCTTTTGAGGTCTACTGTTCCTGATTTTTCTAATGTCATGAGGGAAGAAAAAAAAAAAAAAAAAAAAAAAAAAAGGTGTTGTATAATAAAGAACTTTGCAAAAGGCACTTCAAGCTAGTAAAAAATTCATGTTGTTTTTCAAGGCAATAAATCCAATATCACTGAACAATTAATTAGCTGCATTAGGAAGTAGATTCAATGCTATGTCTGGCAGGCTCTCACCAGGAAAATTATTCTAAATCTGTTTAAAATGGGAAATGTAGCAAGAGATGATGCAATACACTTCTTTCACTCTTTATGGTGTAACTTAGATACGTTTAGGGGTGCTTTTTTTTTAACATGCAGAGAGAAAGAGAAATTGAAGTTTATACACCTGATCCAAGACTCTGTTCATTATGACCTGAACTTTTCTGAAAATGCTGCATTAGAAGGCAGGTGTGGCATAGAATTGTCCTCTCTTGGCAAGTAGCAGAGGTACATGGATGAAATAGAACCTGCTCTAGGAGAAGGGTGCTCAATTTATCCAAGAGATGTCTCTGCAAGCCCTTTAGCAAACCTATTTTTGATACAGTTATCATGCTTGAGAGTTCACCTGCCTGAGGTTGAAGAGACATCTGCTTTTAAGAACAGTATGAAATAGTATGAATATTCTGTCCATGTTAGATGTATTAGTAAGCCAAACTTAGAACTTTTTTAATGGAATGAATCTCCTGAAACATTCAAGAAGTAAATCTGGAATCCAGTTATTGAAAGTGTGAGGGAATAAACTTTGCTTTGTTGCCATGTCCAAGGAACCTGGAACACTCAGCAGAATGGAAGGAAGTGAGTTACTGGTAATAAGTAGGTAAGATCAGTAACAAAGAAGGTACAACTGGCACTGAAGAGGGCTTCCAGCATCTTGTTATCTAAAAACCTCTCCTACTTTTTCTGTGCAGCTTCCCATGGTCAGCTCCACACACCTCTGGCTCTTTCTCTCTTCCATCTGCAGTTCCAGCTGGCTCCTTCCTGTCCCCAGCCCAGCCACCTGACCCTTTCTATCCCTTGCACAAAACTCTTGTCCCTCCCTCAGCACAGCCAGCAGACTCTTTTATCACACCCATGGCTGTGAGGGCAAGGCTGTTCCCACTACTCTTGGGTAATCAATGCAGCTGCAATATATTGGGGGAAAGATTGCCTTCAGCACAGTCTCCATCTGTCCTCCCACAGATCAGCTCTGCTGGAGGCAGAATATCACAGGACAATTTTTTTTCCTAACAGGCAGAATTGCTAATGAAACAATAGTTAGAAAATACAAGGTGTTGCCAAACAATTCATTGACCAGTTAAAAAAAAAAAAAAACAAAGCATGAAGACTGATTAATCCTCCTATATTCCCACAGGTCCGAAACAGAAAGAATTGGTCCAACACTGACAAATCATCTAATATTTATTTTTATTCTGTAGAGAGAATTGTGAGATTGGTGCAAATAATTAAAATACATTTTAAGCTGATTAAAAGACGTACTTTGTGCAACACCCACACAAAAGGAGATACTTTGCTTCAGTAGGAAAATGGGCAATTCAGCTTTGGGCTATTTTGATGTGTGCAGTTTGAGTTGGCAGTACTCTTTGATCCATGTCCTTCAGGCAAATTTGACATCTATTTCACCTGAGGCAGGCAGGGATTTTTTGAAGGGTATTTCTATATAATGAATGACTGACTGCTCGAAGTCCTGTCATTGTCCTCCTCCGCCTCTTCAGATCCGATTTGCAGGCCAGGTGAATCTCATGACATGTCTCCTGGTAAATCAAGCAGGGAGAAGAAATGCCTGAAATAGTCCCCATCCTGCTGACACCAGGAAATCTAGATGATGAGTGATTTGGAGAATCTGAGGAGAAACTCAGCTTAGCCTAACATTCATTTCAGACTAGGGTAGCAATTTTGAAGAAAATTATATATTTCAAATAGTATATTGGATAGATTCTGTGCAGAAAAAAAGCACCACAACTCTTTTAAATAAAATCTGTTTTTCCCTCTTAGTTCTCTCATTTTCTGCTTGTATGCATTTGCTGTATTTCCTTTGGTAAAATACTTCTTTAATACCATACTTGTTTATTTTAACTATGAAATATTTATTTCTGTGGCAAAAACTTATGTAATAATTTTATTACACAGCCAAGTTTACTTCAAGAAAGGCTGTATGACCCGTTGGTTAAGGTGATGGACATTTTTATAACTGCCTAGATAATTAAAGTAAATCATAGACATAAAACCAGGATCACTATCAATACAACTCTGAGGCTTCCTAATTGTTGCCTTAGCAAAGTTCTCACTCCAGATGTCTCTTCTAGTGATTACAAGGTGAACTTCTTTATTTATTTGTCTTTCATTCCACACATTCTACAGTAGCAAAAATACTCTACCCATGTGTAAGAGCTAATCAATTAGGAATAAGTAAAGGATAAAATATTTCTAGAGGCAAACAATCCAGAGGGGGATAAAAAAATTAAAAACTTGCCCTTTCCACATGCAATTTGGTTTCCTGAAAATATGAAAACATTTCTACTCACAAGTCTGCTACAGCAATTTGAATCCTTTTTATCTTCCAAAGAGCAGCTGTGCAGGGTTTTGTTTTGTGCAAATTCAGCATAAAAATGAGAAATTAGTTATCCACCTATAAATATTTTTTCTGCTTTTGATGAACAGTAAATTCTTTCAGTAGTTATCCTAAGGAGGAAGGAATATGGCCAGAAATATATTTAAATATTGTGGCTCTGCAAGATTATTAAATGGAAATAGGGAGGTAAGTTTTTGCTCTTCCTCTGGGCAAGGAATGTTGTTCATCTCCAACTTAATTTTACTGATCTTTGTTTGGCCAAAACTGAAAATTCATTAATTTTAGCCAGACTGAAATAATGTGGTTGGTTTGCAGCAATGATGTTTCACGCAGTGCTTAATAATGAATATCTGACTGCATATTAAACACACAGCAAGGTAGTTGATGCCTTTGTACTAAAGAGGAATACCTAGGATGGAATTTGCCTCATAAACTTCTTTATAACATGGAGCCCTTCAGGAATAGACTTTCTATTAAAACAGGAAAAAAAAAAAAAAAAAAAAAGGAAAATCCTCTGAGAAAAAAAATCTGATTTGGATAGACACATAGAGATAGATACACATAGATATACTCTCACACAGATATACATAAATATGGTATAGCTTTATACAAACTTATGTTAAGAAAGTTCAGAACAAGATTTTATAGATAGTAAGAAATCACGGGTATAAATTAAATGAGTTTTTTTTTTAAATTATGTTCTGTGCTTACTATAGAGCATATTAAAAGGATTTTTAGGGCTGTGAATATACATCCTTTCTATACTGCAGATGTACATGCAACTCTTTTCTTAAAATCTATCAGAAGAATAACTGTGTCTCTACTAAAACAAACACAAAGGAGTGGACAAACTGGCAAATTATTTGATAGCATGGAGAAATACCTCATCTCAACATTTATACCATACACCTTAATCAAAAAACAAAGGTCAAAAACATAAAAGTTAATTGATTCCAGTAGGTTTGAGACTCAAAAAGCCATTATCTTATCTTTGGAATGCTAATCAAAGAAAAATGTTTAATAGGATTCAAGGGCAATAATAAAAATCCATTTTTAATGTATCAAAGTACATCAACTGTATTTTTTCTTCTTCTATAATAAGATAATTCATTGACTTGCAATGGGGAAACCCATTTCTTCATCCATAATGGAAAATCTCTACCTTATCAAAAAATAAAATTTAGTCAGTCACTGTACTTTTGATGAAGATGTATTTTTTGTCCCAGTTTCAGGTTATGGTTTTACTCTCAAAAAAGATAAACCAGAAAACTCATACTGAAGTGAAATCTAATGGAAGTTGATGGGGATGGGAGGCTTTTTGTTTGTTTGTTTGTTTGTTTGTTTGTTTTGTTTTTGGTTTTTTTTTTTTTTTGGCTTTTTAGTTTTGTTTGTTTCATTTGTTTTTTGTAGATTTTTTTTGTCTGTTTGATTTTGTTTTATGTGTTGTTTCTAATAGCCACACTTGTATCTTTTCTCTCTCTATGTCCTGACTAGAGATGTGTCTTTCTGCTTTGGAAAAAAATAGAAAAAGACTTGTGCATCCAATGAAAAGACACTGAATAACACCTGAAATAATGTCAGAAGTGAAATGTAATAAATAAAAAACTTGACCCAATCCCCATTACTCTCTCTGGGTGCTATTGTAGGTTATCCTTAGCTACATGGCAAAATCCTTCATTGCCACTCTCTTATATTTCCTTTCCACCAGGGAAAGAAAATGAAAGGAAAAGTTCATGGATGAAGGTAAAAAAAGAGAGAGATTATTAGATCATGTACCAGTCACTGTCACAGGGCAAATAAACAAAACAGGACTTGAGGAAAATTAACTTGTTTCCAACTTAAACAGAATTGAAACACCTTGCTCCCACCAACCTTTCTTCCCAGGCTCAGCTTCATACCTTCATTCCCTTCATCCCAAATGGCACAGGGAAGATGAGGAAAGGGGGCTGTGGTCAGTTCATAATACCTCCTTCCCAGCACTCCTCACTTGTTTTTTCCTCCTGCAGCATGGATCCTTCCACAGCCTGAAGTTCTTTAGGACCAAACAACTCCTGCATGGAGTCCTCTCCACAAGCCTCATTTCTTTCAGGACATTCCCTCCTGCTCCACTACAGGCTCTTCCATGGGCAGTGGAGGAATCTCTGTTCCTGCTGCCAGGATCAGCTCCTCCCTCTTTTTTTTCACCACTGACCCTGCAGGATTGTCTCTTGACTTTTCCCCCCTTTTCCTCAATCTGTCTGGCATTATTTTTTCTGCTTTTTACAAAAGTTCCCTGAGGTGTCACCTGAGGGACTGAGCAGTGCCTGTGGTGAACCCTTGGAAGTGACAGAATCCATCCATGTCAGGCGTGTCACGGAGCCACCCTGAGCCACCAATCCCTGGAACAGCCATCACAGACAGAAACACCTTGTGTTGGGAGAGCACAGTGTTTAGGGATCAGGTTTGCCACCCCACCCCTGCTTTAAATCTGTGGTTTCTGCTTTTCTCTGTGACAAGCAGCACTATATGTTCTTGAGCGGTCAAGAACACTGGAACAACCTTGGAAGTGGTGCCAGACTGCCATCACTGCCTCCCTGTAATTCCCACCAAAATGGATGATACCTATAAAACTCCTGCTATTCTTGAATAGCATCTCAGCTAGAAGCTCCCAAGGACTTCACAAACTGATATGATTTTTCAGTACCTCACAGAAAATATTATTCTACTATTCATGAAAAAAATATTTTAGGATTCTTTTTTTTTGTATCTTTTAGTTGTCCACACCCTAATATTATGAAAGGTTCCATTTGCCTCTGGTTTTGGCACTGATGGTAGTGTCTAATAAATTGGTGAACTGTAATTTGTATTTTTTTCCCCCCACTGGCACGGTTGGAGAATATTCATTTCAAATTTGAAATGGATTTGTCCCAGCTGCCATGAAGCCAATTACACTTTAAAGAACAGCGAGGTTTTCCAAATTGCTTGGAACTTGTTCAGGTGGTTGGCAGAGAGATGTCGCTGCAGGTAGCAAACCCATTCTGCTCAATACAAAGGCCAGGCCTCTACATTTATTGGTTTTATACTTCATAATAAAATTATAATTCACGGAGATGCTGAGCTAGGGAAGTAAATAAACCTTCCCATGGCCGTGCAGGCTTCTCTGTGGATTGCATCCAAGGACCCTTGGATCCCACTCAAGGCCTTAACTCAGATGTTTATGCACAGGCATTTCTAAGGCACTCAACACTAGTATCCATAGTCCTTTGAGAACATAATAAGACAAGCTTTACAATATGTTTCAAAATAAAAAGAAGGGTCATTACACCTTTTTACAAGTAGAATTATTGAGTCCAAGTACACAAAGAGTACTCAAAAGCACAAGGACCTCTTTGCTTAGTCACCTGAGAAATATAATTTTTGATTGATCTAAAGGAGAAAGGTAATTAACTGGGGAGGTGGGGGGTATATTTGGGGGAGGGCTGGAAATTAGCTTTCGATTTATTAGAGGAATCCAATTGTCTTGGAGCATGGATAGAACACTGTCAGGGTACACACTCATACACACAGAGGGCATTGAAGTGCCCAGAGCAACAAACACCACGCAGCTCCCCTTCCATAAGCCACGAGCAGCCCCACCTGTGGCCACAGTGCAGGAACCACTGTGACTGAGAAAGGTGTGTAACAGGGCTGAGGAGAGGAAACTGCACCAATGTCCAGGGCTTAGCCAGAGCAGTGGGTGCCAAGGACAGTCTCACAGGACATATCACACCTTCTGCAGTTCTGCAGGCAGGAACTGCTTGCACTGTGAAACTCTGTGTGCAAAGGATCATTACGAAATTGGAGCTCTTCTCTTTTTACCTTTGTTAGATATTATGAAAATTTCATTATTCTTATATTAGTTATATCAACAACCTCCACTTATTTAAAATCCAGGGGTGGAGTACCCTTGTCCTGAATTTTTTATCTTATTGTCAAAATCTGTATATCTCTATAAGTGTGCCTTAACTGTACAACTACTGCTTCTTTATGGGTTTCTTATTTATTGCTTTTTGAAAGAGTGGGAAAGTGATAGTGGCCATGATTAAATATCTGTATGGTTGCAAATCTCAAGTTTAAAAAAAAAAATCTATGCTTAATGTAAGTGATTTGACACTTATGTGTTGGGGGTTTTTTTTCTCTGATTTTAGCTCTATCTAGTATAAGTCTCGTAGGATCATTTCATTTTGTGCTTAATTTTTTCTTAATCTTTCCAGATGTTAAGAATACTACAGTTTAAATGAGAAGCTAAGTGTATTTTATTGTATTAATAGTGTATTACCCACATGATTCTTAATTATGGAAATTGAAGGACATGTCCAAGGTCATATAAGTCAAGAAAAACTTGAAACAGTTCAGCAGACTTATCCTTTTACAGTCTATCACTGCCCTGTGCTGCTATATGTTATACTCAACCTAATCCCAGAATAGGAAGTAGTCATATTAATATATAAATATATAATAAAAATTATATTTATATAAAATATATATTAGTAGGGAAGACTCGTATTATTTTTATACACTTAAACATATAACCAAAGGCTACTGCTTGACTACAATACAAAAATGGAAACGTCCTTGTATGTGGATTTGTTTTTAGTACAGAAGGAGAACAAAAATCTAAAGCTGAGATTCTTACAACAAACACAAGAACCTTTCAAAAGCTTCTCCAGGTCAACAAACCTAAGATATTTCATATTTGTTTTGGGACTTGAAAGCCCTTCTGCACATTACTTTCCTGTCATCCCTTCTACATCTGTCTCTCACCATATACTTATCTATTTGAGGTTTTATGTAGTCTCTGTTTCTAGGTTAAACAGAGCAGAAGTGAAGGAATTGTCTGAGAGTTTCTTAGCTACTGAGTTTGTGAACAGCTCAGAAGGTGACTAAAGATTTAGTATATTCTGGTAAAAAAAAAAAATCACATATAGTATGAAGCTCCTAAAAAAAGAGGACCTGGACAACATAGGAAATCAGCATATAGTTAACAACTCAAAATAATCTTTGTCTCTGAACTAGCAGTCAATACAGCACATTATTTGTCTGTAACTATAAAGCAAAGATTTCCACTTTCAATTCTCACTCCTCTCTTTCTATACACAGTAGCAAAAAAAAAAGGAACAAACCTTCATACTTTATCTGTGGAGCCTTTATTTGGATAACAGATATCACCATGCTAAAGTGGCTTCCAAACTGAACTGACTCCTGAGTCTTTTGTCTTTTTATCATGGAATAAATTAATACTTTTAATTTTTACTTTCCTGAGAAAGTCATATTTGGTACAAATTTTAAGCTTAAATAAAAAAAAAAAAAAAAAAAANAAAAAAAAATCCCTACCAAAAATTAATTTAAAACATCCCAAAAAATGAGGCTTAGGAATCACTCTAGAAGAAGAGATATTTTAGACCAAGGAGCTGTGTTTGTTTGTTTGTTTGTTTGTTTTTTATACAACAAATACTTAACCTTTAATTTCTTGGCAGAAGAAACATTGTTGGCTTTTGTGAATTTCAGTATTGATTATTTTAAGGCCCTTTTTGTTAACCTAATAACAGATTGAGTATTCTAATAGAACTGTTCACAAGTAACTGCAGAAGTCATCGTGAATATGTGAAAGCAGGGTCAGGCGGTTATGCCCTGACTGACCCACAAAAGACAGCATTTAGTTATGCAAATGAAATTAAAATGGAAGCAGACACAAGAGATCATGCTACCATTACAAAATTACGGTGTTATATTTTTTCACTGATGATTGTGATTAGGAATAAACAAACTCATGACTTCAAGAAACAAGAGCTGGCCACCACAGCATCTTTGTGTCGTAAGTATGAGACACAACAATTTAAGTTTAGATACTTCAAAACAGGAAAGGATTTTGCTCACTCAGTGATAGGCTATTTGAAAGGTACCAAGCAAATAAAATTGAAGTAGAAAAATATTGTCTTTTGTTCTTAAGGAAATGGACATTTTCTTTTTAAGAAGCCCACGAGAGGAAGCTGGGGGTCAGGATTTAATCTTTAAACACTACACAACCATGAAACCATCTTAACATTTATGTAAATATACTGTGTTGGGGTGAGGCTCTCTGTACCTTAACACTTTACCATGCGTTTGAACACAGGGCTTTCAGAGACCAAAAAGCCCAAGGCCCTTTATTTGACAAAACACCATCACAATGAAGCAGCACAGTCATTTGTTGAGAGAACCTGGCTTAATTGCCACAAAAGATTAAATTGACACCTGTGTATAACTAAGAGCAGAAAGAATCCCAGAAGAGCTCATTTTCCACCGAGGTGGTGTTTACAGAGCCTGCCTGAAAAGCAGGAACAGGTAGCAAAGCACACCAAAGCTCTCCAGTGTAAGCAAAAGAGATGTGGTGCTTGGTGGTGCTGTCAGATCATCACAGGGACATGGACCACTGTAAACTGGAACAGAGCACCCCTAAGAATCACTCTGGGCATCTCTCTTCTGTGCAGGTCCCAGCTGACAAAGTCTCACTACAAAGCTGATAGTCTCATACCAGGAGTTTTAAAATTGGTGGAATTGCAACATGAGCTGAACCACCATAATCTGTTTGTAGCTAGTCTCAGTCTCATATAAGAAATCTCAAATAACTTTGAAATTAGGTTTTGATAATGAAAAAAAACCCCAAACAGAAACAAGTCAAATGCTTTTGTTGCATCTATGGAGTCTTACAGGGTCCACAAGAGGAATTAATAAAAATTACTAGGGGTTTTAAAGTCACTTTTAAAGCATTTCTTAAAAATTACATTAAAAAACCTTTTTCAATTATACAGCAAAACTTATACAAGTAATCTCAGCTAACTTTAGAGTTCTATAAGGTTATTATGGACACTAAGGTAGTCATTTTGTATCTAATTTGTTGCAAAATGGAAAGAAATAGCCATTTTCAAGATGCAATTAATTTAGCTTCTTTTAGATGTCTACTTCAGGATGCAAGTAATTATCTTAGTGATACTGATTAGAACTCTGCTGATTACAACAGACACTTGGAATGATTAGCTTAGAGACAGATAGCACCAGAGATTAATATATGTCACAAACCTTATGAGAAGGCAAAGGAAGGATTTTGAATCTAAGTCAGAGTGACTCAAAATTTGATGCATAGAATGAAAACTCTGACCCTTCCCCATCTGACTGGGACCACATGTCCATGTGCTGTCTTCCCAGGACCTTCCATGTGGAAGCTTCCATTCCTTGCAGTGAATGTGGCAATTGGACTCTGCCCTTGAGCATCTTCTTGTGCAGTACACTGTTGGTTAAAAGACAATGGCTGCTGCCATTCCTTTACTTTCAGGACACATTTACAGATCCAAACCCAACAGCGTTTCTCTCTCATGGGATACTTTTCAGAGCTCAGCAATTAGCTTTCTAGGGGTTTAGAATGCCTACAAGTTAGACACATCTAAATTATTTGTCAGGTTTGTCCCAGAGATTTAGGTCTAGCAATGTCATCTAAATATATATCAACACAGAGATGCAAAATTTTTAGAGATGGATATTTACTTAATAAACAAGTCTGCAGAATCAAATTTTAGCATATGAAAGTCAGATTCTATTGAAAATTAAGCTACTTCACTTGGCCAGGCTTTGTTCTCAGTCTACAACATGCAGCTATGAAAACTTTGGTTTTGTTTTCTCCACAAGATTTTGTCCTTTTAATTTAATATCCCAAACTGGTAAGATGTAATAATTCTGAGTGAAAATCTTAGCACTCCTTTGAAAGTATATTTCATATCATATAGCATGTGCAGGATTAATCTTCCAACATCAATATAATTAAGTTTGTATTAGCACATTATTTGCCAGTAATTGACACCTAATATACACCTAAGTAGAAATCAAGTCTGATTTTATTTTCTAAGGCATTCCACTTAGTGTATAACTGGTTCTAATTTTAGTGGTCATAGTGAGTCTCTTAACAATTTTAGCATATATGCTTTCCTGATTAATAATTTAGTTATTATCACTATGCTGTAAAAACCATATCGGTTATGATGTTAAATGATGCAAAGTTATTCCATCATTGATATGATCTTACAGTATATGTCATGTGTGATGCATTTTCCAGCTTTAGGTGCATCATTTTTAGGTGAGTGTTACTGGATAATCATCATTTCTCTGATATTTTTCAAGCAAGCAGAGAAGTTTCTAAAGCAGTTTCAGAAGGAAGAAATGAGGTTTGTTGGCAGAGGCAATATCTTTTATTACAGCAGGTGATATAATGGAGAACAATCAAGCAAACTTTCTAACACTCAGTCATGTAATCAATTCTTTTGGAAAAACCTATATGAGCACAAAAGGAGAGTAGAATTTGAAATCTTATTTTAACACTTCATGTGTGGAATAGAAGGAATGTAGTTTTGAAACAAAGAAGCATTAAAATATATATTTTCAATTTGTAGATTAAGCATTTAATTTTTAGAATAAAGCATTACTGTCTATTAGTGTATTTCCTGAAACATCATGGTACATAACCAGATATTTTTCCTTAAAAACCTTTTCTACATATTTCCTCTATCATATACATCTTATATGAAGCACAAGATATTTCATCTTCTTATAGAAACAAATTTCAGGGTTATCAAAAACAGACAGGAAAAGGAACATAGACAGGCATCTGTGTACACATAAGGGCACTTAATAGTTTTTATATATTTTTAAATAGATAAGTATGGGCATTTGGTTCAATAATGCTTTTCCCTTCAGCATTAAACCATTCACACTGTACAAAAAGACCCCAAATCTTTTTAAAATGAAAAAAACTCAACTACATACAAGTAATATGGGAGACTTCAAGAATTCAATGGGAATACATAACATTACAATGAACGTAAAAATGAAAGAAACTCAGAATTAAAGGTAGGATAAATATGCTGACATTAGCTTCAACATAGGCAGATCTTGAAAGAACTTACCATTGACCTTATACATCTTTGCCACAGGATTTCCCGATGATTTAAAATTCACAGAAGCGTTACTAGTTTTCTCTTATTAAGTGTGAATGATCTATTCCTTTCCTCAGCACAAGGAAAAAAATAAAATCTCAAAGAAGAGCAATGAAGCAGGTGAGGGGACTAGAGAAAGACTCTTTCTTATGAAGAGCAGTCAGGGGAGCTGGGGATGTTTAACCTGGAGAAAAGAAGGCTCAGGGGAGAACTTATCTCACTCTACAATGGCCTGAAAGGAGGGTGTAGCCAGCTGGGAATTGGTCTCTTCTCAGCAGTAACAAAGTTGTGCCAGGGCAGGTTTAGATGAGTTATTAGCAAAAAAGATCTTCACTGAAAGGGTTGTCAAGAGTCGGAGCAGGCTGCCCAGGGAACTGCAGGGGTCCCCACCCCAGAGGTATTTAAAAGGTGTGTAGATGTGGCACTTGGGGACATGGTTTAGTGGCAGGCTTGGCAATGCTGAGTTAATTACTGGAACTCCATGATCTTCAAGGTCTTTTCCAATCTAAAGATTCTAGAAGTCTATGATTCTGTGAGATAAATCAAAGGCTGCTAAAGATAGGGAGCTATCTATAGTTGAGTGGGTCCCTGAAATTCCTTTTCTGGAGGGTGGAAGCACTACCAGCTTCTCTTGTTTACTCTTTCATAAGCATTTCCTGTAGTCTGCTTTTAGACATAGGACAAACAGAGAGTTTCGTGTTCTTGTGTTTTGACTTCACAGGTTCAAAGTGCTTTAATTTAGTGCTTTGAGTGCTCTATAGAAGTCAACACACACATATACACATATATATATATACACACACTGGGGATATTAAAAAGATTAAAACTGAAGATACTAAAAATTCAAATCTATCTCCTATGCTTGGGAAACAACCCTGGAAAGCTAACAAAAAAGAAAAGCTCACTGTGCATCTCACTTTATATTCAAAGTACAAGTAAAAACCTGTGAAAATGAAAAAAATCTAAATACAAGTAAAATAAGAGACTGTCTGTCATCAACATCCTTTGCAGCATGTGGTAAACTGCAAAAAAAAAAAAAAAAAAAATAGCACTCTCATCTGTAAAAACAGCTAAAAGGTTAGTGAGCCAATCAGGCTTTGGGGGTAAAATCCCTTACCTTCAATCCTGCATCAAAAAACCTTGGGTCATTTTAATTGATCTTTTTTGTACAAAACTTCTCTATAATAAAATGCAATGAACCACTTCTGAGACTTCTGACTGCAACACAAACATCAGGGAACACAAACTGATCTATGCTCATTTAGGAAAATATAAGAGTATATTGATGCAACTAGAGAGTAGTTTAGTGCTGCTAATAATGAAAAGCCAAAATTAAAGCAGTAGACAGAAAATTAAAGGTATGGGGAGTTAAATTTGCAAACCTAACATAAATGGAAGAAAGTTAGCATATAATTAGAGTTTCTAATTTCTCTTTAAATGTCTCTCAGGTTGCATACCAGGCAATTAGATTTCATTGGGCTTCAATTTACTGTTGGGAACAGTTGAAAGTGTAAGACTGTGGAGTAGTAAAGGGAATTATGTTTTTTTAATTAATATGCTGAAAGTTACTGTAATGTGAACACAGATTTCCAGCTACAAAGAAAATTATGTTAGCCCTTTCTAAAAGAAACATTAATAGATCTTAGTTCCTTTGAAATATAATTTTGTAAAACAATATAGGGGTATTTTAAAATGCTGAAGAGAAGTTCTAGAAATGAAGCAAAACAATTCCAAAACAATAACAAACAAGAAAAAAAACCACCTCTAACAGCATAATTTTACTACTATATAGCATTGAAAAACCAGAAAATGCACCAGAATTTTTTCTCCACTACTTCATGGCAGTCTTCCATAGCCAGACTGATATGGCAGTCCTCTTAAATACTTAATTTCTTAAAATTTTAAATTTAATACCTAAATTCTAATCAGTAGCTGTAACTACTAAATTACAAATGCCTATCACCAGTAAAAGTAAATTCATATGGAAAATAGACATCAATTGCCCAGGAACAACTGAAGTAACCACTCACAAGTTTGGCTTCTTATATCCTCAAGGTTCATTGTAGAATTTAGCATCTATGAAATTATCCTTGCTTTCAAGAAAAGAATCTAATATGCAGGGAGAGCTTGGGGGTTTCATCCATGCCAAATATTTTAAAGTGTTTGTTATTGTTTATGTTAGAGTTATTAACTGGGGAATAACATCACTTATACACAGTTGTAATTCTTGGGAACAGGTCTTCTGGAGACACAAAGGGAACTAGTGCCAACTCTGAACTATCCACATTCCAAAGTTCAGTTCCCTGCACTCACATTGTTAAAGTTAATACCTGTGCTCAAATAAGATTGTCCTTACTAACAAAAAACAAATCATCACTAAATTGTTTTGCTTTCCCTTTTCTTTTTCTGAAAAGAATAAACAAATCCTTAACCTTTTTTTTTTATCTAAAAATTAAATTTTGCAGCTTACTTGAGACACTGTGGCTTCCCTACAGATCATCAGAAAAGGTATTAGAGAGCTGAGAAAGAGGAATTTTTGCCCAGTGAATATGGTTCAAATATCAAAACTGTATAGGAATAGCACATCCATTTACTTAGCAATTTTCTCAAGTGAAATGTAACGGTTTGAGAAACAATGTATATACATCTTTCTATATCATTATGCTATAAAACTTTAGTGTTACAATTTTGAGAAATGCTACAAGAAGGGTTCCATAGCACCATTTTTTAAAATGGAATCCCAAAGGAGGAATAAGAGAGGAAAAGCTGGAGGTTTTTTATTTATTTCATCTCTTCCATAATACAGTTACTGTATACCTTTCTGTAAAGGAGGGATTTGGCATCCATAAATAAATGGGCTCAGTGGGAAATTCTGAATTTTGAAATCCATAAAAAAAAAGGACTGTATATTTTAAGTGTCCTAATGAGTCAGCAACTTCCTTTACCACCTTAAAATTTTATACTTTCCTAAATACATGCAAATTGAGCATTTGTAAATTGTAAACAAATATGTCATACTCTTATAGCTCATTTACTGAGCAGAACTACTGTAAATCAG